>SKCR01029714.1:0-341743 GCA_019454045.1 Zanthoxylum bungeanum
GCTAATAAGTATGTGTTGTGCTTGTCATTAAGTTGGATCATTCATATAATAAAATTAGTACCACGCTTTTATTGTTATTAATTTATACCATGTTTTGATGACATGAACTTAATTGGAACTCCTGAAGAGTTTTTAAAAACTGCTGAATATTTGAAAAGAGAATTTGAGATGAAAGACCTAGGGAAAATAAAATATTGTCTTGGCCTACAGATCGAGCATAAAACTAACGGAGTGTTTATCCATTAGTCTACATATATTGAGAAGATTCTAAAATGTTTCGACACGAATAATGCTCATCCATTAAGTACTCTCATGGTAGTCTGATCTCTCAATCATAAAAAGTATTTGTTCCATCCTAAATAAGATAATGATGAGATACATGGTCCCAAAGTACCATATCCTAATGTAATTGATACCTTGTTATATTTATCTCAATGCACCAAACCAGTTATTGCATTCTCTGTAAATTTATTGGCAAGATTTAACTATGCACTAACTCGACGACATTTGAACGACGTCAAACATATTTTATGTTAGCTTTATGGGAAAAACGACTTGGCATTATTCTATTCAAATGAGCTAACACAAAATCCATGTCTTGTTGGTTACGATGATGCATGATACCTCAATGACCCTCATAAAACATGTTCACGGACAGGGTATATTTTTACCTATAATAACACGGTAATTTCATGGCGATCTTTAAATTAATCTTTTGTTGCTACATTTTCTATTCACTTAGAGATACTTTCACTCCATGAAACAAGCAGAAAATGCATATGGTCAATGTCACTCATTCATCACATTCTTAGCACATGTAACTTAACCCTACTACAAATATTTCAATAGTGATGTAAGAAGATAATGATGCATGAAGATAATGATGTATGTATTGTATAAATTAGAGGAGGGTACATCAAGGGAGACATAACTAAGAACATCTCGCCAAAATTCTTCTACACCCATGAGCTCCAGCGGAGCAAGCAAATTGATGTCAAGTAAATAAATTTCATCGATAATTTTGCAGATTTATTTATAAAAGTTTTATCGACATCTATTTTTTAGAAGCTTATTCATAGCATTGGTATGTGTCGACTTAGTAAATTATCATGATAATTTCTTTTGAGAGTGAGTATTTCATTGGAGGGAGCGAATTTATTGACATAATGCACTATAATGAAATAAAAGTGTATCGTACTATTTTCCCTTCAATCAGGTTTTGTCTGTTGGTTTCTATTATAGTCCCAAGATCAATTTAAGCAATGAAAATGAATGAATACTCAAAGAAGAATGGCGGAATCATACTTACAATGAACGGATTATGGAAGTGTTGATAACAAAAATTTTCTCCTTGTAGAAGCCCTCCAAGATTTCGGCCAAGGTCCCAATTTGTTGAAGATGAACAAGCTCCAAGCTTTGAGAGGATTCCAAGCTCTTAGATTGGTTTCCCTATCACCTTTGTATGATTCCTTGTTGGTGCTAGCCTTAGATGATTTGTAACAAATCTTCTTCTTCCTCCTTTAAGCTCACGGCAAAATGGAAGAAAAATGGAGAGAGTTTCTTTGCTTGAAAATGGCGTGAATAGAGAGATGAGATGTGTGTTTACTTGTTAAATTTGATTTCAAAAATCAAATAAAAAAGATTTACCAAAGTTTTGGTAAAAGTCTTACACAAGCCATCAAGTTTGAGTGTTAAGCACTCCACCATCATTCCATCACCTAAAACCATCACAAAAAAGGTAAAAGGTTGGCAAGTGATGTGACATGATGTGACTTGTGGGCCCCACTTGATTCAAAATGCGAGTGGGCCCGCAAACACTCCCGGGCTCAGGTTCGCTAATTCCGAATTAACAAACTTTTCTGTTGCACCGTAATTAAATCAAATTTAATTAAATAATTATGCCAAGCAAAATCACTATTCATGTCGCTAGCGAATTAATTCTAAATTAACTCATTTGCCCGAATTAAAATCTAATTTTAATTCCGCGTCGAAATCTAATTTCGTTTAATATATCGAATATATTATTTTATCGATTAATTCCAAATTAATCGTTCTCTCTCTTCAAATAGTATTTTATCCTAGATAAAATCTCTCCATAATTAATCCCAGATTAATTATGCTTGAATCATACATCATCGGTGAATCTTCAGGAAGCGACCCAAGAGATCCCTGGATATGTTGGCAGTAAATCCGGTCGTCGGACTATCCGAACACGTATGTACCTCGTACTACATTTTTACCGATTTACGAGACATGGTTGCCTTCTAGCAAAGCACCGTGCCTACCCAATTCTCCAGAAATATTCTTAATGGAATATATAATCTATGTCAGGTATAGTATATATAGTATTGCGTATTACGATCCAGTATCGGATGTCACATGCAAGGCCTGAGGCTGGAATAGTGTCTGCCCCGTACGAAGCATATATCGGATTACAAGCAACTAGTCTCTTTAATCGGATAATCATGACCTTATCATATTATCCCGATGGTTGCAACCATTTAGAGTACCAGTTATGTATCACTGCGTGATCATCATCTCCATATGACTGAAGCGATACTTCCATCTTGACATCACACCCAATACACTACGATTCTCAATAAACCCAGAAGAGGCATACACAAAACCTGTTAAAGTCCAAACCTTTTTTGCCCAACCAAGCCCATTTGCCCAAATACAACAATTATAAGCCCAATTCAAAATCAAGCCCAATTTATTAAATTCCAATTTTCCAAAATTCATAATTTAATAAATCAAAGTGTTTAGCCATGATTAATCTTTTAAATTAACATTTCCAAAATACTAATCTAATCCATTAATCATGCTTTTCATCATCAACACATGTCCAACATAATTGATTCAAAAAATCATCTCATTTCATGCTATCAAGCTCATGGCATTCTAGGGTTTTTATTTCGATTTCGTTTTCAATCCGATTGAATTACAAATCAACATTATCCCAAGTCTTTAAACTCATCCAATGATCAAAAGAACAAAAAATATCATGACTTTATTAGGGCATATACATTCGGTCAACATAAGCTAATTGGGGAAAATTAATCCAATTCATTTTTCATGAAATTTATCATGCATAACACTATGTTATCATCATTCAAGCATACTTAATCAAACAATTTCATCAAATCATGCTCAAATCAATTTTACCCAAATTTCATGTTATGAACCCTAATCATTTTCATGCTCAAATTAGGCTCTAAGATACCATTGTTGGTTTCTAATGTGGTCCCAAGATCATATTTAAGCAATGAAAAGAATGAATACTCAAAGAAGTGAGGCGGAATCACACTTACATTGAATGGATTTTGAAGAAGATGAACACCAAAATCTCTTTATTGAATTCGGCCAAGGTGGTCCTTTGTACAAGATGAATGAGCTCCAAGCTTTTGAAAGGATTCCAAGCTCCAAGGTTGGTTTCCCTATCACCTTTTATGATCCTTTGATGTGCTAGCACTTGGTAATTTTGCAACAAAATCACCTTCTCATTTCCTTGTGTATTCGGCCAAAAAGAAGCAAAATGGAGAGAGTTCTAGTTTTGAGAATGGCGTGAGAATGAAAAAGAGATTTGGAGTGTGTTGACTTGATTTCTTTTATGTATTTGATTTCAAAAATCAAAATTAAAGGTTTACCAAATATTTGGTAATAAATCAATCAAGCCATCAACATGTCACTTTAACTTGGAGTGTAAAACAAGTTTAAGTTATTCTCACCAAAACCCATCACTCAAAGTGACAAGTGATGTGACTAATGATGTGACATGTGGGCCCCACTTGATTCGAAATCCGAGTGGGCCCACAAACACTCCCGGGCTTGGGTTCGCTAATTCTGAATTAACAAATTTTCCGTTGCGACGTAATTAAATCAAATTTAATAAAATAATTATGCCAAGCAAAATTACTATTCACGTCGCTTGCGAATTAATTCTAAATTAACTCGTTTGCCCGAATTAAAATCTAATTTTAATTCCTCGTCGAAATCTAATTTCGTTTAATATATCAAATATATTATTTTATCGATTAATTCCAAATTAATCGTTCTCTCTCTTCAAATAGTATTTTATCCTAGATAAAATCTCTCCGTAATTAATCCAAGATTAATTATGTTCGAATCATACGTCATCGGTGAATCTTTGGGAAGCGACCCAAGAGATCCCTGGATATGTTGGCAGTAAATCCGGTTGTCGGACTATCCGAACACGTACGTACCTTGTGCTACGTTTTTACCGATTTACGAGACATGGTTGGCTTTTAGCAAAGCACCGTGTCTACCCAATTCTCCAGAAATATTCTTAATGGAATATATAATCTATATCAGACGTAGTATAAGTAGTATTGCGTATTGCGATCCAGTATCGATGGTCACATGCATGGCCTGGGGCTGGAATAGTGTTTGCCCCGTACGAAGCATATATCATATTTTAAGCAACTAGTCTCTTTAATCGGATAATCATGACCAAGTCATATTATCCCGATGGTTGCAACCAATTTAGAGTACCAGTTCTGTATCCCTGCGTGATCATCATCTCCATATGACTGAAGTGATACTTCCATCTTGACATCACACCCAATACACTACGATTCTCAATAAACCCAAAAGAGGCGTACACAGAACCTGTTAAAGTCCTGGACGACCAAAACCAAAGCGTATTGATTGTCGCAAGTACTAGCGATGCAAGTCTCAGGTTAAGACCAAATACACCTACCCTGATGCTGATTCCCATAGACATGTAGTCATACTACTAATGGGATTCTGCGGGGTCTATCCAGAGCGAAGCTGTTTCCGTACCATCGGTAAACACAACCTCCTATCACACTTGCATAAGTATCCAATACTTAAATATATGAGAACTATGACGTTACGCTTCCATAACACGCACAAGTTCGATACTAGTCTATTCCGAATTATCGATGTCCAGTCTTGATAATACTACGACTAGGGATATTTAATGATTAAACCTTTATGGATTGATATTGTCTCATATCTTATAATCCGGAACTAATCATAAGACTTTTATCATTTATATATTCAAGTAATCAAATTACAAAATGATAAAATGCAATTTCATTGCTACATAATTAATTTGTACAAAAACCACAATGTCTTTTACAAATAGTGACGCTATGGGTCATAATTATCTAACATTGTCCCCATGCGTTTTACTGGAAAGATTTTAATCAGGCAATGCTAGGTCAAACAAATATTGTAACATTAAAGTGATAAGTCTTAAGGGAGAGTGTTGTAAATTATGTGGCCTTTCACTTTCATCTTTACACTTGTAGCTTATTCCATATTGCTTAGGTATAATAATTTTACCACAATCTCTCTATAAATAGAGATCAACTCTTATAATTTTTATTCATTCAGAAATAAGAATAAACTCTACAACTTTACAAGGTATTCTACTCTATTCTTTTTCTCTTCTTTTATAACAATAACTAGACAAGGCGATGATTCCGGTTCGGAATTGAAATCGAATTGGAACCAAAATTGGATTTGTTCGAAGCCGAACAGAACATAACCGGACGGTTCCATGATTTCGGTTAGAACCGTTTGGCCTAACAGCTAGTAACTTGTTGGGCATACAATATGGAGTAACAGCTTCATGCTGCCTTTAATTAATTTATTTATTTGTAAAATATATATATGTAATTACTAAATTACCTTTAATAACATTAATAAAATGACTAATTTTAGGAAAAAAAATTAGGTATCACAAAAATAATCGAAAAATTTATAAATATGGTCATTCTTCATTTTTTTCAACACAAAAATTCTCAATTCTCTCAATTTCTTTAATTCTCTCATTATCCATTCTCTCATCTTCGATTTCTCCTTTTGATTTAATTTTACAAATCTTCAATATTAACAAAAATGACAAGTCATATGAGAACATTATGTCCAATGTGCCAACCCGAGAGAGCGACCAAAGTATCGGTATACGGAGAATAGAATTTAAGTCTCGATCTTCCGATATTTTCAAAATTCATTTTTATTTAGTCGAGACTGAAAATGATGGTCCAAGAATAATATGCAACTATTATGGTGTATCTTATAAATTTACTAGCGGCTGTGACAGTATGAACAAGCACTTGGATAGACATCATGCCGCTGAAATTGAATTTGATACAATACAAACTCAAATGGGCATGTACGCTTCATCTAGTAAAGGTAGAATGAGCTCTCGACTCATTCAATAATCTCTCTAATCACGCGATATTTCTTTTCCACGTGTTTAGACATAGAATGAGCTCTCGGCTCGTTAGACTTCGTAATAGCTCTACTATTATCACAGTATAATAGGATTGGATCTGCAACACTTGGCACAATGCCAAGTTCTATGATAGAATTTATAATCCAAATAGTTTCTTTAGCACCTTCCAAAGTCGCTACAAACTGCACCACTATTAAGGGTAAATATGTATATGGATGTAGACTTTCTTTCATCTGGATCTTCCTGGAAGTCGGAGTCTGTATAACCCTTAACTTGTAGCTCATCTTCCCCAAATATTAGAAACTTATCCTTAGTACCCTTAAGATATTTGAGGATATGTTTCACGGCTGTCCAATGATCATTACCTGGATCAGATTGATATCGGCAGGTGACACTAATGCCGAAACTGATATCAGGTCTTGTACATAGCATAATATACATAATGCTTCCAATACAAGAAACATATGACAAGTTAGGCATTCTAACTCTCTCTTCTTTAGTCTTAGGTGTCATTTTCTTCAAAATATGTATCTCGTATTGAAAAGGTACATTTACTACCTTGCAGTTGGTAAAATTGTAACTTCCTAACATCATATCTATGTACGTGGATTGCGACAACCCTATAAGCTTCTTTACTCTATCCTGGTAAAGCCTTATACCCAATATATATGAAGTTTCACTCATGTCTTTCATGAAGAAGTTCTTACAAAGATAGGCTTTCACATTTTGCATCAATCATATGTCATTCTTAATGATAAAGATATCGTCTACATACAAAATAATGAATACTATCATGCTCCCACTAACTTTCTTATAAACACATGATTCTTCCTCAGTCTTGATGAATCCAGGTAATCTAATTATCTCATCAAAATGACGATTTCAGCTTCGGGATGGATGTTTAAGTCCATAAATAGACTTTTTGAGCTTACAAACCAAGTTTGAAGTCTCACTAGATATGAAACCTTCTGGTTGTACCATATAGATATATTTCTTAAGGAATCCATTTAGGAACGCGATTTTCACATCCATATGTCATATCTCATAATCGTGATATGCAACAATTACTAAAAGAATCCTAATGGATTTTAGCATGGCTACTGGTGAAAAGGTTTCCTCATAGTCAATCTCAGGACATTGAGTGTAACCTTTCGCTACCAGTCAGGCTTTAAAGGTTTTCACCTTTCCATCGAGCCTTCGTTTCCTTTTATAAACCCATTTATAACCAATAGGTTTAACTCCTTCAGGAAGTTCAACCAAGTCCCAGACTTGATTGTTATACATAGAATACATCCCAGACTTCATGTCTTCCTGCCATTTTCCTAAAACAATATCCAATATCGCCTATTTATATGTAGTCATATTTGTTTCCTCCAATAAGAAAACATCAAGGCTCACATCAGACGTTAAAAACACTCTCTCTGGAGGCTTGATATTCTATTGGACCTACGTAGTACTTTTTTTGTAGATCTTTCACCTAGTTGGATCTCTAGTTTCATCTTAGTTTCCTTAATGTTGGGATCAAACTCAATGAGTTCAATTTTTTTCTACAATTCCCACTTTCTCTCAAAAATTCATTTTCAAGAAAAGTGGCAAAATGGCAACAAATACATTTCGTTGCTCAGAATCATAGAATTGATATCCCAAATAATTTTCAGGATATCCAACGAATCTGTATTTATACCCAATGGGTGCTAGTTTATCCCACTGCGTAATTCTAATGTATGCAGGACAAGCCCATATCCTTAAATATCTAAGACTTGAATTTCTACCATACCATATCTGTTATGGGGTTGTAGAAACATATTTTGATGGAACTCTGTTAAATATATGGGCAGCAGTAAGTAAAGCATAACCCCAAAGGTAATATAGAAGATCTGTATAACTAATCATTGATCGTACCATATCCAATAAAGTACGATTTCTTCGCTCAGACATAAAATTGTGTTGAGGAGTTCCAGGTGGGCTATATTGGGCGAGAATCTCATTCTCTCTTAAATAACTTATGAATTCGTCGCTCATGAATTCACCGCCTTGATCTGATCGAATGCATTTGATGAATTTTTCGGTTTGTTTTTCAACTTCATTTTGGAATATTTTGAACTTTTCAAATATTTCCGATTTATGTCTCATCAAATAGACATATCCATATCTTGACTTATCATCCGTGAATGTCACAAAGTATGTAGAACCATCATGAGCGGCATGATTTAATAGACCACATATATCATTGTATACTGGCTCCAATAAATCATCATCACGGTGTCCAACACCGAGAAATAGGGCCTTTGTCATTTTCTATTGATACATGACTCATAAATCAGATAAAGATATAAGGAAAGATCTTCAATCAAACCATCATTAACCAATTTTGATAGACGTCTAACACCTATGTGGCCCAATCTTAAATGCCATAATTCAGTATTATTTAATTCAGATATTTTACTTGTATTTTCATCTACATTAAAGACATCTCGATATGTTTCCAAAACATAATGACTGTTAGATAAAGAACATTCACATATCAGATAGTTATCTTTATCAAATAAATATAAAGCACAATCTTTAATGTTTATTTTATATCTCTCTTTATCCAATATCGGTAACAATATTATTTGTCTGATAAGAAATGGTACATAATAATAGTCATGTAAAATTAATTTACATCCATTATGGAGATTTAGAACAAACGTTCATATGGTTTTGACATCCAATGTCTTATCATTCCGAACTCTAATTTAGATCTCCCATTTGTTTAGTTTTTTTTTAACCCTCATGACCTGCAAAAATGAGTGGGACTGCCGGTGTCTAACACCCATCCACTATTTGCATCTAATGCTAATGAGATGTCAATAATATGAAAAATAAAAAGCGTACCTGAGGGTCCTGCCTTTTCTTTCAGCTATGGACAATCTTTTCTTCATGTGTCCAGACTTCTTGCAGTATAGACATGCATCACGAGCTACATACGGTCTTATAGTTTTGTGCTTCTTGGAGTTTCTCTTTGATATCTTTTTCTTTCCCATTTTGATTTTCTTAGACTTTCTAGAAGTCTTTGAAGAGCTTGCTCCACCATAGAGGTACAAAGTAGGATTTCTTTTCTTCAAATCATGTTATGTCGTGCGTAACATGTTATGAAGTTCTTCATAACTGGCTTGCATCGAATGCATATGAAATTTTAACACAAGGCCAGCATAAATACCAGGAAAAGAAGATAGAATCCAATTTTGGCCTAGTCGTTTATCAATCATAATGTCTTGTCGTTCCAAATATATGATCTGGTCTATCATATTCAAAACATGAATGTTAACCGCTCATTCATCCTTGAGCGTAGCATAAAACAATTCCTTAGACCTCTGATATGTTTCAATTTCTTGATTTACTTCAAATAACTCATTGAGTGTTCTCATAATGCTCCAATCATTAGGTACCTTTGTGTAATGTCTTAGCAAATTTGGATCTATCGATCCTAAAATATAGGATTTCACCCTTAGGTTATCATCCATCCATTTTTCAAAAGTCTTTCACTCTTCGGGAGTGGAATCAGGATTGATTTCAATAGGCAATGGATTGAATGTTACATAGCTCAACTTCTCTGACTCCAAGACAATGAGAATGTTCATTTCCTATTTAAAATAGTTCTCGACTCCTTTCAATTTATCGGAATATAAAAGTCCCGCTAATGGATTTGCGGCAACCATCTACAAGACAAAAATTAAATACTAGTAGAATTTTTTCATTTCAATATAAAAACACTAATACGATTATGGATTTTAAATCTGTTAGTGGTCTCCTATTACTTTACGTAATTCTGACATCTCCCTTACTAGAAAAATGGAAATTTGAATCAAATTTCATAGCATGAAGTGGATCCCATGATATTTACTCTAGCCTCACAATAATGACGGTTTTGGCCTTCATAAACTCATTAGGTATACCTCAAAGGTCAATCACATCCATGTGACTCCTAAATTTGGCCGTGAATCATTTCTTATCTTCACAATAATGATGATATTGGATGAAGATGTGTGTTGGAGTTGGTGCTTGGAGCGCCAATCAGAATAATGTATTATACATTATAATTTATTATTTAATAATAAATTAACTCTATTTTCATTTCAAACCTTATTAATGGTAATGTCATTATGTATATTAGATTGATATATAAATATGTTAAGAATGACATCGACCTTAGAATAGTCATGTAGTAATAATGGACACTGGGTGGTCCGACATTGTGATAGTATTACTATTATAAACTATTCTTAAAGTAAATATTCATAATGTTGGTTTTAGAATACAGTCGAATTCCTACAACCTAAAAGACTAACACATGTTGTGTATTGGAATTGGAGTTCGAATGGTTTAACCCAATGTACCATGAGCAAGGGAAGCTCCTATAGACATGTGGGTATTCGTTAGAGCGAATAATGAATAACTCATAAGTGATTCCTAATAGTTGGAAGTACACAGCATCATAAATAGGAATCTCCTCGAGTCGAGTAGAATATGTGATCCTTTGACTATAAGATAGCATTGATTTTGTATGTGATCCTCCACACTTTGATGTCATATATGTCAGAGACCTTTCATGATATAAACGCTAAATATTCGTTGGGTGTGGATCGATGCACTCGTTAATCAAGTGCATATCAATATAGGATCTGTCGGCATGTATGTGTATTATAAGGAGTTTAGGTATACATGTGAGTAAGCCATGATTCTTAAGACTTTGGCCAAAGTCGATCACCTAGGGTGGATCGCATATATCAGAAATAGTCTTCTGATTAGTTGTAAAGAATCGTGGATATTTCAACATGAGATGTGCGTCTCAGAAACTTAACGGTATAATCTATGTTTCCTAAGCATAACTCGGATAGCCTATGACAGAGGGATTGGTAAACATATGTGATGACCTCGACTTGTATAGTTCAAAAAGTTCGTTCGTGTTCTTCGCGAATTCGGAGGTGATCAAATTGCGTACATATAAGCTAGGCTTATATGACGAACGTGTTTGAACTTAGAGAGCCCCACAATATGAAGTGTACTCGTTGAACACTTGGGTAGTCGATAATGTTTGATAATAAATAATATTTGATATTATAATTCTCAATTAAAATAATTAAATTTTATTGGATAATATTATTTATTTACTTTGACCCAAATGGATTAATTGGATTAATCTAAAATCATGCAAGGGCTTTGTTGTAATTTCATAAATATCTCTACCATTTGAGGATATTTTGGTAATTATAAATATGTAATAATAGGTGTATTTGACTTGATTTAATTGAATTAAATCAAAGTGGTAGACAATCAACTAATTCATTGGTTAAACTTTGTCTTGATTTAATTGGATTAAATCAAAGTCATAGGCAAAAGTAATTAGTCACACCTAATTATACATATTTGGACAAATTGGATTAAACCCACCTAAAAATTTACTAGAACTTTTATTAATTAAAAATAGCATAAGTTTTTCTATAAAAGGCAAGCTTGAGCAAGTTTTAATTAAGCTTGAGCTTAAGAAAGTTAAACTTGTGAAAGCTAAACCAAGTATGATTTAGAAATATTAACCTAAGTAAAAGAAGCGTTTAGAGAAGCTTTGGAAGTTCTCTACAATATTTCAACAAGGAGAAATGAATATTGGATTTTGGAATCAAGCTTGCTAATTTTGGAATCAATATTGGATCTTGAAATCAAGGTTGCTAGCTTTGGAAGTTCTCTACAATATTTCGACAATGAGAAGAAGATTGGATCTTGGTATCAAACTTACTAGGTAAGTTTGATCTTCTCTAAAACTATGTTTTCATTAATGAAATATATAGTGATTTATTATGCATTAGATATATAATAACATAGCTTGATGTTGAAATTAGGCTAATAAATTGTGTATGGATACTTTGGAAGCATAAACACACTATGCTTGTGATTGAGTCAAAATGTTTATATTTGACATAAATATAAAATTAGAGTTTGGAACTCTAGATAAAAGCTTGGAGCTATGGCTACCATTCTAGAATCACTTGAACACCTTTGAGTGACCTGAAATTGTTCATGAGTCACTTCATTGTGGGATTCTAATTTGATTTGTGTTTTGGATTCAAAATTTATGCATGTACGTATTTTGAACAATTTTATGTTTTTGTAAAAATATTTGATATTTTAAAAAATATGATTTTGTTTTATAACATGTGTTGATGTTTGTTTTGATATTAACAAATTAATTTTTAGTGTTTGAAAGTGTTTAGGAAAAGTTGGAAATAAATTGGATTAAAAACTCAATTACATCAGCTATATGTTTCCACAGAGCAGATGAAGAACAATTTTAAAAAAAAATGAGATGGGCGTGCACACGGTGCACATGCACCCACAGTGCGCGCGCGTTAAATTTAGTTTTGGTTCGTTTTTTAATTTTCGGACTCCGATTCAGTCCCAATTTTTTCCTATACACTTGTAATGGAATATACACCAATGCTTGATATCTTTGGGTTAGACCTCCTTCGCTATGCGGGACATCGATCCGACCCTATGGGTCCCGCATCTGCCTTAACAACATATTCCAAGTTTATACTCGTCAATGTGTACTAATGAGCTTCGTAAGTACACCCTCACAATATAACAGTATTGGGTAACTACGTCAACTCATCACGCTACATCTAATATTTTATCAGAACGACCTAAGTTCCGACCACTTATACCCTCACAATAATGACGGTATTGGGCATGCATAATAAGAACTCATTCATCTCCGTAATAACAAGACGGACCATCCAATAATGCTCCAACATTATTAATATTATTTCTTAAAATAAGGTAATCACCTAATCACGGGAGATTTATGACAATAAAGTCATTAACATTCTTGGGTCAAAACAAAAATTTTAATTTAAAACATGCAATGCATATCAAATATGACTTATGCATAATTAAATTAAAATTACATAAGCATAGATTCAAATACATGTCAAACCTGCAACATGTGTTGTGTGGTTAAGACCTGCTCTAATACCATTCTGTTAGGGCGGATGTGGGAACCCTAGGGTCGGATCGGTATCCCGTGCAGCGAAAGTACGTCTAACCTATGGATATTAAGCATGAGTGTATTTTTAAAATATTTTATGGAATACTATATTCTGTTACAAGTCCGTAGGAAACAATCGGGGCCAAATCGAAGTCCGGAAATTTTGGAATGGAGAAAATGAGGTTTCAGTGCTCATGGGCCACAACTCTCGTCGTATCGCAACGCGTAGGCTTGAGAGTCGCAACGCCCAATCTGTGAATGCTCGATGTCGTGACGAGCAAGGGTGAGAGTTGCGACGCCCGCAACTCTGAGAGCTGAGTGTCACGACACTGGAGATCCGAGTCGGGACACTGCCCTGTGTAAAATATTGGCAGAGAGCAAATTTATCCTAAATCCAATTCAAAATACTTCCAATTTTCTCCAAACATTTCAGCAAACTTAAAATCCAATTTTAACATCAACACATGTTATACAATAAACATATATGTATTATAAATACATATATATATATATATATATATATACATATTTGAATAAAAACATAAACCAAAATAGAATCTCAAAATGAAATGACTCATGAATAATTTTAGGTCACTCAAAGGTGGTCAAATGATTCTAGAATGGTAGCCATAGCTATCATCTAGAGTTTCAAACTCTAATTTTATATTTATGTCTAACATAAATATTTTGACGCAATTACAAGCATATTGTGTTTATGCTTCCAAAGCCTAATTTCAACATCAAACTATGTTATTATGTATCCAATACATAATACACCACTATAAATTTCATTAATGATAAAAACTCACTAATGAAAACATAACTTTAGAGAATATCAAACTTAACTAGCAATATTGATTCCAAGATCCAATCTTCTTCTTTTTATTGTTGTGGAGAACTTCCAAAACTAGCAAGCTTGATTTTAAGATCCAATATTCTTCTCATTGTTGTTGTAAAGAGCTTCCAAAGCTTCTCTTATAAAAACTTTACTTAGGCTAATATTTCTTTCTTTTCCTAAATACTTTTTTTTTTGCCTTGTATCAAAAATTGCTCAAGTTTGTCTTTTATAGTGAAGCCTATATAATTTTTAATTAATAAAGTTCTAATCAACTTTTATGTGGGCTTAATATAATTTATCCAAATATGTATAATTAGGTGTGACTAATCATCTTTGTCTACCGCTTTGATTTAATCCAATTAAATCAAGACAAAGTTTAACCAATTAATTAGTTCATTGTCTACCACTTTGATTTAATCCAATTAAATCAAGCCAAATACACTTATTATTATATATTTTATATTACCAAAATATCCTCCAATGGTAGAGATATTTATGAAATTATAACAAAACTCTTGTGTGATTTTTGGATTAATCCAATTGGGTCAAAGTAAATAAATAATATTATCCAATAATATTTAATTATTATAATTGATAATTATAATATCAAATATTATTTATTATCAAACATTATTGGCTACCCAAGTTCTCAACGAGTACACTACATATTGTGAGACTCTCTAAGTTCAAACACGTTCATCATATAAGTCTAGCTTATATGTATGCAATTCGGCCACCTCCGAATTCACGAAGAATACAAACGATATTTTTGAACTATACAAGTTTTTTGGGGCGGATGTGGAACCCATATGGTAGGATCGGTGCCCCGAACAGTGGAAGTGGGTATTTTAAAAATATTTTAATGAAATAGTATATTCCATTACGAATGTTTTGGGAAAAATCGTTGTCCGGGAAAACCAAAACGGGAGAAAACCAAAAAAAAGCGCATCGTCAGGGCCGAGCACGCTACTTGCGCAGCCAGCATGCCACGCATGTTGCTGGCAGCAGCATGCACACGTTGCTACTGCGCAACAGCTTTGTGCTGCGCTACAAAACTGAATGCACAAAGAAGCTGTGTTGCTGTGTGCTGATGTTGATTTTAATTTTTTATTTATTTCTTAAAACCTTTAAACACTTTTAAAAATCATCCAAAATAATTTTAGTTTCAAAACCAACCACAACACATGTTATACAACACACACACACACACACACATATATATATATATATATATATATATATAATATATATATATATAGATATATATATATATATAGATATATATATATAATATATATATATATATATTATATATATATATCTATATATATTCTAAATATATATACACATTTCATTAAATCAAAATACAAACAAAAATAGAATCCTACAATGAAATGACTCACGAACAATTCTAAGTCACCCAAAGGTGGTCAGTGATTCTAGAATGGTAGCCATAGCTCCAAGCTATTATCTAGAGTTCCAAACTCTAATTTTATGTCTATGTCAAACATAAATATTTTGACTCAATCACAAGCAAATTGTGTTTATACTTTCAACGTATCCATATATAATTAATTAGCTTAATTTCAACAACAAGCTATGTTATTATGTGTTAAATAATTCATCATCATATGTCTCACTAATGATAACTCACTAATGAGAAATATAGCTTTGGAGAAGATCAAACTTACCTAGCAAGGTTGATTCAAAAATCCAATCTACATCTCCTTGTTGAAATATTGTGGAGAACTTCCAAAGTTGGCAAGCTTGGAATCAAGATCCAATCTTGATTCCAATGCTATCAAGCTTCACTCAAAGATCCAATATTGATTTCTCCTAGTTGAAATGTTGTAGAGATCTTCCAAAGCTTTTTTTAACACTTCTCTAACTTAAGCTAATTTCTTTAACTCTGGCTTGTTTTTAGCTTTCTCAAGCTTGATTAAATCATTGTTCAAGCTTGCTATTTATAGCAAAACGTAGGCAATTTTTAACTAATAAAAGTTCTACTCAACTTTTATGTGGGCTTAATCTAATTTATCTAAATATGTATAATTATGTGTGACTAATCACATTTATCTATCACTTTGATTTAATCCAATTAAATCAAGCCAGATACATCTATTATTACATATTTGTAATTACCAAAATATCCTCCAATTGTAGAGATATTTATGAAATTACAATAAAGTTCTTGTGTGATTTTAGATTAATCCAATCAATCCAATTATGTCAAAGTAAATAATTAATTTTTCAAATAACACTTAATTATTTTAGTTGATAATATCAAATATTATCGGCTACCCAAGTACTTAACGAGAACACTTTATATTGTGAGACTCTCTAAGTTCAAAATGTTCATCATATAAGCCTAGCTTATATGTACATAATTTGGTCACCTCCGAATTCGCGAAGAACACGAACGACCTTTCTGAACTATACAAGTCGAGGTCATCAAATATGTTTATCAATCCTTCCGTCATAAGTTATTCAAGTTGTGCTTAGAAACATAGAATACACAGTCAAGTTTCAGAGACACATATCAATATCGACATGTCCACGATTCTTTACAACTAATCAGAATTCAATTCTGATGTATGCGATCAACCTTAAGTGATCGGCATTGGCCAAAGTCTTAAGAATCGTGACTTACTTATATGGATACATAACCGTCGTAGGTTATTCAACCCTTTATGGTACACATACGGGCCGACAGATCCTACTTTGATACGCACTTGATTACTGAGTGCATCAGTCCACACCCAACGAACAAATAGAGGCTAGACCATGAAAGGTCTCTGACATACATGACATCTAAGTGTGGAGGATCTCACAAAAAATCAATGATATCCTGGAGTCAAAGGATCACATATTCCTATTGACGGTGGTGTGTACTTCCAACTATTAGGAATCGTCTACGAGTCATTCAATATTCGCTCCAACGAATACCCACATGTCTATATGAGCTTCCCAAGCTCATGATACATCGAGTTAAACCATTGAAACTCCAATTCCAATATACGACATGTGTTAGTCTTCTTGGTTATAGGAATTCGACTGTATTCCAAAACCAACGACTATGAATATTTACTTAAAGAATATTTTATAATAGTAATATTATCACAATATTACATGGTTATTCTAAAGTCGATGTCATTCTCAGTATATTTCTATATATGTCAATCTAATATGCATAACGATATTACCATTAGTAAAGATTGAAATGAAAATATAGTTATTTTATTAATAAATAATAAAATATAATGTACAATATATTATTCGGATTGGAGTAAAAAGCACTAACTCCAACAAAGTTGAGGTCATCACATATGTTTAACAATCCCTCCATCGTAGGCTATCTGAGTTGTTATTAGGAAACATAGATTACACCGTCAAGTTTCCAAAGCGCACATATCATATTGTCGACATGTCCATGATTCTTTTCTACTAATCAGAACACTATTTATGATACATATAATCCACCCTAAGTGTTCGAGTTTGGCCAAAGTCCTAAGAATCTTGACTTACTCATATGGATTCATAAACCCCTTATGTTACACATACGGACCGACGAATCCTATCTTGATATACACTTGATTAACGAGTGTATTGGTCCACACCCAACGAACATCTAGCGGTCAAACCATGAAAGGTCTCTGACATATATGGCATCAAAGTGTGGAGGATCACACACAAAATCAATGTTATCTTATAGTCAAAGAATCACATATGCTACTTGACTCGATGAGATTCCTATTGACGGTGGTGTGTACTTCCAACTATTAGGAATCACTTGTGAGTCATTCAGTATTCGCTCCAACGAATACCCACATGTCTATATAAGCTTCCTTTGTTCATGGTACATCGGGTTAAACCATTGGAACTCCAAGTCCAATATACGACATGTGCTAGTCTTCTACGTTATAGGAATTCGACCATACTCCAAAACCAATGATTAGAAATATTTACTTTAAGAATAGTTTATAATAATAATATTATCCCAATATCGGACCACTTAATGTCCAATATTACTACATGATTATTGTAAGGTTGATGTCATTCTCAGCATATTTATATATCAAACTAATTTGCATAATAGCATTACCATTAACAATGTTGAAATGAAAATATAGTTATTTTATTAATAAATAATAAAATATATTGTGCAATACATTATTCAGATTGACGTTTTAAGCACTAACTTCAACATTTTTAACTCAAGCTTTTGAATACAAATATGTATTATGTAGTTTTTTTCCCAACATGTTCAACATATAACACTTTTTCCTAGTCAATGGGATGTTTGTAAAAAAAAATTATAACTTTTAAAAGTTTTTGATGATGCTACAAATATTTTTAGTGGAGTTTATTATCTTATAATAAATTTATTTCTTGTTGAATGTTTGAATATTGTTGATACTCTATATGAGCATGCTGAACGTTCAAATATTAATGATATTATTTTAATTGAAGCTATTGTTGTTATAAAGAGAAAATGATTGACTTATTTTAACGACATTCCATCATTTTATCTTATTTCCATATTTTTTTATCATGATTTAAATTAGAAGGTTTGAATAGTAGCTTACAAACTTATTATGCATTTTTAGTAATAAATGATGAAATTAATATTAGACTAATAATAGATGGAATAAAAATTGATTTAATAGATTTATTTTATGATTATGTTAGTAGATATAACTTGCACTCATCAGGACAATCTAGTAGCGAACCCGTAATACATTCAAGACTTAGCGTAGGTGATCGTTGGTTACTATAACGAAATAAAAAATATAGGGATAACACGACTAACAACCTGGAATTAGATAATTATTTATCTACTAATCTCTAGTTTCCTCCAATAAGTTTAATAAGTAAAAAATTTCAAGTACTTGACTGGTGGAACCGATATCAAAATATATATCTCGTTTTATCAATTATTGCTAAAGAGGTGCTAACAACACATGTTTACACAGTTGCGGTTGAGCAAGATTTCAGCTTAGGATGCAATATTTTGGAAGCAATACTGTTTTTATTACATTCAAGCACTTTAGAAACAACATCATGTGTGAATGGTTGGACCCGAGCTGATCTGAGACAACAATTGCCACTGATGACTTTCACGACTTGTTCGATAATGCATTTGCAAGTGCAAGCGGAACAAGTGCTGAAGAATCCACAATAGACACAAATAATGATGATGAGTGAATAATTGTAATGGAGAACTATAAAAAAAATATAATGGAACTACGTGAGCTTTGATTCAAGCCCTTTTATTTTATTTTTAATTTAATGTAATATAAATTCAAATTAATAATTTTAAATAAATTTGAAATCCCATTTTTATTTTAAAAAAAAAATTAAAATTAAAATTTATTAAAAAAATCGGAACCGAATTGGAACCGTCATGTTTGGTTCCGGTTCCCGATTCCATATTCTTGTGGATCTGGAATCGAACTGGTGGCCAGGTCTAACAACAACCCAATACTTGAGGGGAGCAAAATGAAATTATCCTCTTTTTGGGTTATTTTTATTTTAATACTAAACTAGTAAACTTATTGTTGACGGCGGATTTTGGTCTCAGGATAATATTGGAATATCACTCCCGAGGAAATCCTCCCTCAATAGTGAATTTGTTTGGTTATGGGGGGCCAAAGGAAAATTTAGCGGAAAACAGATAAACACACCAAACAACAAGGGGATTTAACGTGGTTCGGTGGATTTGGATCCGACCTACGTCCACGGACACAAAAAGATGGTACTTTTATTACTCAAACACTCTTCTCAGATCTCTACAAGTCAGAGCTTGAAGATTCAGATCACTAGTTTTTGTTGATGATTTGATCCTGATTTTACACATAATATGCCCTCCTATTTATAGTAATACAGAAATCAGATTCCTATCTGTATAAGAAATCCTATTTGAATTTAGTCTCTTCTCTTTTTGTAAGGATTCCTAGTCCGATTCTCCCTTCTCTTTCCTTATTCCTTTTCGGATTCTGACTCCATTTCCTTGTGAGAATAGGGTGACTCGTTTTTATCTTATCCGCAAGAATAGAATGTCGTCATCTTGAACGCGTCTCTCCATGTGGTCGGTCTTTATGTGGTCGGTCATGACAGTCTTTTATGCTGAGAGTGTTCCTGCCGACCTTAAAGTGCTCGGTCATCCGAACCAAAGTGGTCGGTCTTCTCATGTTGTGGTCGAGTCGGTTCTGATGATCTCAACCAGCCAGGAAATTACCCTTCTGTCCTCGTCGTGCTGTCTTAAATATTATAGTGCCTGAAAACACCATCAACATCTGTCCCCTAGTTCTCGGTTCCAACACGCGTGCAAGTTGGTGTCGGGAACTACATAAAGAAGGTGTTTCTGACTTGCTCTGTTGGAGGTCGGTCTGGTGTCGAGGAGTGTTTTGTTGCCTCTTTTTAAGCGTTTCGTCTTGAGACGCGCAACCAGTCACGTCTGCTTAAATACCTATCAAATCAACTTTAGGGTTTCTTCTAAGTTTGACACTTGTCAAACATCCGCCAGTTTCCCGCCAAAAAAGGGAACGAATCGACCGTGTAGAGGCGTCTTCGCAATGGGCTGATCTCAGCCGTCTGTTTAAAGTTGGGAGACCCCTTTTGCTGTCGACGCTTGGCGCTCATCCGGGCTCTTCTCTTAGATCCAATGGTCACGATCGTCTTTGCTATGACTATAAGAGGGCGAGGCTTTCACTGTTCAATCTTTTTCGGCAATTTCTTCTTCTTTTCTGCAAATATCTCTGTGATTTGCCCGACTCCGTGCTTTCGAAGTTCAACAGTGGTCTTTTTCTTCCTCCGCGTTGTGAAAATAAGGAACGGGTACACCCGTACTGAACAACCTTCTGCCTCTTCTGAGAAGAACAAGTAAGTCTTCTGAACGACCTCTTCCCCTTTTTTGTTTTATGAATCTGTGTTTTGCTAGGGAAAGATTTATGGTTTGTCGGGTTCTGCTTTAGGGCATTTTAGAGACCACCTGTTTAGCTAACATGGAAACCGTGAGTAGTTTCTTGTAGCCACAAACTGACTTCCCCTTCCTTCTTTGTTTTTCTGTGGGTGTCAGGGATGTCTGACGGCAATTCCTCCCCTGAAAAGCCTGCTAATATCTCGGCTCCCCCTGCTGAGGAGCTCTCCTCGGGCTCGGGGGCCCCTAGTGTAGAAGACCTTGACACTACCCCAACTCCTTTTGAGATTGAATAAGACTCCTACCATCAGAGGGTTCCTCCGAAGGACCCAGAGCCGGTGAACTTGGGTCGTCGGCTCTGGACATGAACCGCCCCTCTAAGATAACTGAGGATGATCTGGCGCTGTTGCGGCAACGATATGACATCCCAATAGATATTGCCCTTGAAGTTCCAGGCCCGATGGATCGTGCTAGTCAGCCTGATGAGGGCTCGGTGGCGCTTCTTCCTGTCTTTTTTGAGTGTGGGCTACGGCTGCCGATGCAACGTTATTTTGCTTGGATGCTGGCCGAGATGGAGATTGCCCCTTGCCAATTGAGTTTGAACAGCTGGAGGATTCTGGCCGGCATATATGTGGTCTGGCACCGGGCAGGTTTAGGTGTACCTTGCTTGGAAGAGGTGAAGAGGTTATACCGTTTGAAGTCTAACCCAAAGACTCACTACGGTTGGTATTACCTCTCTGCTTACGATAGCTCGTCCAAACTTGTCCAGAAACTCCCCGACTCTAACAAGAATTTCAAGGACTTTTGGTTCTGGGCTACTGGGGATTGGGGTCGGGTCCTGAGATCGTTTGAGGAGGATGTCTCGGTTCCGGACATCTTCAGGGCTGGAGGTTAGGAGTTTAATACCCCTTCTTTCTTGCTTTATTCCCGTTCTTAGTTCTTTAGGTTCTGACTTCTCTGGTTCCTCCCAGCTTGTTGGCGAGATGCTCCCAAGGTTCTCGTCAGGTTCGGAGGCGGGTACATTGGGCTCGGGGGTATGCTGCCCACTGGAGGAAGTTGGTCAATGATGCGGCCTTTGTTGAGTCAGGCCTTACTCAGACCGTCCCTCCGGAAGTCTCTGGTCGGATAGGTAGGTGTCTGATGGCTGTTTTTGATGATCTTCCCTGTTTGTTTTATCATGTTTGATATCTTTGTTATATGCTCGGGTCCTGATTTCCTTTTTCCTTTTTTTTTTTGTAGGCATGTCGAAGAGGCCAAAGTTTCTTGAGAAGTTGGCCGGCACTATGAAGAAGGCCGGTCATGCCGAAACAGGAACTTCCCGGGCACAACCTGTTTCTGCAGGGGCTGAGAGGCGTCTCAAGGGAGAGTTCAGCCGGCTGCTCGTGATCTATCTTCTCCTGGTGCACAATCATCGGGGTCTGCTCGTCTCACCAGTCCGCCGAAGCCCTTGAGGAAAAGGAGGCGTCAATTTGGGGCCGAGGAGACCGAGCTGGTCCAAGAGGATGAGGAAGGTCCTGTCCCGAGCAAGAAGAAAGACGCTCGCCGGGGCAAGAAATCATCCGTGGGCTCCTCAAAGAAGCGAAAGGGTCTGTAACCCTCGGGGTGGATGACCTGGGAGAAAGCATCCGGGAGGCCACTTCCCATTTAGTGCCGGCCTTCAATGAATTGGCCGAGGTGATTCCTCCTGAGGAGGTCTCGAGGTATGAGGATATCGCCCGAGGCTGTGATCACCGAGATGAGCTCTCTCAGTAGGCAAAGGTAGGTATTCTCTCCTTCTTTCTTTCTTTTTTTTTTTTTTGACTTCGGTTCCCAGTTTTCTTCATATCATATCATGACCTTTCTCTTCTCCTTTTTTTTGTAGGCCACTTATCTCATGGCCAAGAATAAAGATCTTCTTTTGAGCCTATTGTCCGATGGTGGTCAGGCTCAGAGGCTTCAGAATCGTCTTACAGAGAGGCGGAAACCAAGCTGGCCGACCGGGAGGGGGTGATTCAAAACCTTGAGTTGACAGCCATTGAGAACTTCAAAGTTAACAAGGCTCTTAAGGCTGCTGCTGCGCTGGAGCGAAAGCTTGCTGACAATGCTCGGGAGGATTTGAAGACCGCCCAATCTGAAATTGGCGTTTTGAAGGCCAAGGTGGCAGTGTGTTGTTGAAACCAAGTTGAAGGCCAATGAAGAGCAAATGGGGCGGGCCGGGATGACTTTGAGAGGAAAGAAGCCGAGCTTGAGGAGAGAGAGACCGACCTTGAGGCCGAGAAGGAGGCTATCCGCCTAGAGGGAGTTGGTGACTGTGCTGAGCTGATACCGATGGTGCTGCCAGGTTTGAATATGGATCATATTCATGCGGCTATCAGTTATTGCAAAGGGGATATCTCCGAGGAGGAGTTCCAGAAATGGCTCCCTCCATCTGCCGAGGAGGTTATGAATCCTGATCCGATTTCGGTCGTCCCGGCTTCTGGAGTTTCCCAAGAAGGACGATCTGATATTCCAACCTCCGGCGATGACTGCCTTGAGATCCCTCCTCCCGTCCCTGAAGTAGAGGTCTCCCGTGCAGCCGAGGATGAAGCAGATGTTCCTCCTCCCGAGATCGAGCCAATCCTTCCGTTGTCTGAGCGAGCTGAGGAAGAAATTCCTGCCCCTGTGCGGGCTGAATGAGAAAGGGTAACCCGACCGGGGCCCTATGTACACTTGCATATTTTTGTAATAAAACTTTAAGTTGTACTTTGACATACATATATATGTATTTATGTTTATTTCGTGTCTCTCTCCATTTTTTTTGTTGTCCGAACAATATGAGACCATTCAGGGGTCATATGAACCGGAGGGGTATAACCTGACCCCGAGCTGGGTAACGGACTTCGATTCTGGGGGAATGTTTCCTCCCCAAATCGAAGGAGTTTGATCCGGTGGGACGTACCCCGACCCTGAGCTGAGTGAGGCGTTTGGGTTCTGGGGGCATGTTACCTCCCCAGTCAAGCGAAGGCCGGCCCGGGGGAATGCTACCTCCCCAGTCCGAAGAAACCGACCCGGTGGGACATAACCCGACCCCGAGCTGTGTGAAAGACTTGGACCTGGGGGAATGTTACCTCCCCAGTCCAAAGAAACCGACCCGGTGGGACATAACCCGACCCCGAGCTGTGTGAAAGACTTGGACCTGGGGGAATGTTACCTCCCCAGTCCAAAGAAACCGACTCGGTGGGACGTAACCCGACCCCGAGTTTAGAGAAAGACTTGGACCTGGGGGAATGTTACCTCCCCAGTCCAAAGAAACTGACTCGGTGGGACGTAACCCGACCCCGAGTTTAGAGAAAGACTTGGACCTGGGGGAATGTTACCTCCCCAGTCCAAAGAAACCGACTCGTGGGACGTAACCCGACCCCGAGTTAGAGAAAGACTTGGACCTGGGGGAATGTTACCTCCCCAGTCCAAAGAAACCGACTCGGTGGGATGTAACCCGATCCCGAGTTTAGAAAAACCAAGTGACCTCGGCGGAACGAATCCAGCCCCGGGCCCAATAAATAGGTGGCCTCGGCGGAACGAATCCAGCCCCGAGCCAGGTAATCCAAGTGGCCTCGGCGGAACGAATCCAGCCCCGAGCCGAATAATTTTTGGGACTTTTACAGAAGGGAAGTGAATCAACCTCTTGAAGTCCTGCCAAATCCGGCATGGGCGTCCCTCTGCCAGACCGGCGAAAAACAAAAAACAAGTTGAAATAAAATCAAAAGCCGGGGGTGACTTAGCACCTATCCCATGAGAACGTTTTTTGCAAAAAGAGTAACAACATGGATGCCTCAAAACAGCGTCCTGCCCGAGGTCTCCAAAACACAATTCTGAATCTTTCAATTCAGCGTCCCGGCGAACCAGGATTCGGATCAAAAAGAGCGTTTGATTGGTAAGGGCACATCCTCTACACGTCGGTCCACTGGGGAGCCTGTGTATTTCATGAGGGCTCCTCCTTACCACGCTGGAGTAGGCACACGCTACAGAGGCTCAACGAATTCTCGTGCTGTGCCTCTCACGGATCCGAGTGATGAATGGATCAAAGAGTGTCCGGGACGCTAAGGGCATATCCCTCCTTAGGTCCGGTATCACTGGAGCTAGCAATCGTCACGGGGGCCTCGTCACTCCCCGTGCTATGCTTTCCCACGGATCCATTACATCGGGTAAATGAGGATCAAAAAGTGTTCGACACATTAAGGGCATATTCCTCTTTATGTTCGGTAACACTGGGGTAAGCAATCGCCACAGGGGGTATCATCCCTCCCCGTGCTATGCTTCTCACGGATCCTATGCGTCAAGTATGTCCCTAAGGATCCCGAGCTGAGGAGGCACTTAGACCTGGGGGAATGTTACCTCCCCAGTCCGAAGGGTTGACTCGGTGGGATATACCCGACCCCGAGTTGAGAAAGGCACTTGGACCTGGGGGAATGTTACGTCCCCAGTCCGAAGGGCTGACTCGGTGGGACGTGCCCGACCCCGAGCTGAGAAAGGCATTTGGACCTGGGGGAATGTTACGTCCCCAGTCCGAAGGGCTGACTCGGTGGGACGTGCCCGACCCGAGCTGAGAAGGCACTTGGACCTGGGGGAATGTTACGTCCCCAGTCCGAAGGGCTGACTCGGTGGGACGTGCCCGACCCCGAGCTGAGAAAGGCACTTGGACCTGGGGGAATGTTACGTCCCCAGTCCGAATGGCTGACTCGGTGGGACGTGCCCGACCCCGAGCTGTTTGGAATATTAAGGGCGAGTTTTTCCTTATGTGTTGGATCGTTGTATTGAGTATGTCCCCGGAGCTCTTCGCAAACTTTTATTTTTTATTTTTTTATTTTTTTGGAAGAGTGGATAAAAAAAAAGCTCTTTATTGATACTTGGGGACATACTGCCCTTCTTACAACTCTCTGTGGGTCATTTTGAGAGAGGCTCTGTATTTGAATTCCTAAGGGGAAGTTTACTGGAAGTATTTTCTCAACATCTCGGCGTTCCATGGCTTTTTTAATCTTGTGCCGTCAAGCCGTTCTAGGATGTATACTCCGGTCTTTATCACTTTCACCATCTTGTAGGGCCCTTCCCATTTGGCGCCCAGGGAGCCCTCCTCTGGCTTTCGAGTATTTAGGGTGACCTTTCTTAGCACTAGGTCGCCTGGGATGAAGGTGCGTGTCTGAATCCTTTTGTTGTAAAAACGGGCCATCCTTTGTTGGTAAATTGCTGTCTTCATGGCCGATCCTCTCTCTTTTCTTCGATCAGGTCGAGGTGGTTTCTGATAAGTCCTTCATTCTGCTTACTCTCGTAGTGCTGAACCCTATGGGAGGTTACTCCGATCTCTGCTGGGATGACAGCTTCATACCCGTATGCTAGGGAGAACGGGGTTTCTCCCGTGGAGTCCTTATAGGTTTCCGATGCGCCCATAGTACTTTTGGTAGTTCCTCGACCCATAGGCCTTTGCTGGATCCAAGCCGAGCTTTGAGGTTGGACTTGATGGTCTTGTTCGTTACCTCGACTTGGCCGTTTGATTTGGGATGGGCTGGTGTAGCAAATCTTAGGGCAATCTGGAGGTCCTCGCAGAGTTTTCTGAAACCTTAGCTGTCAAATTGCTTCCCGTTGTCTGTGATGATGGCTCGGGGAATCCCGAACCGGCAGACGATATTTTTCCTCAGGAATTCAGTGGCTCTTTTCTCCGTTATGGTGGATAATGGCTCTGCCTCCACCCATTTGGTGAAGTAGTCTATGGCCACGATGGCATACTTCGCATGTCCTTTCCCTTGTGGCATCGGTCTAATGATGTCTATCCCCCACTGGGAGAACGGCCAGGGACTGAGCAACGTGGTCAACTGTTCTGCTGGTTGGTGGTGGAGGTTTGCGTGTTTCTGACATCCTTCGCACCTGCGGGCTACTTCTACGCCGTCCTGGTGCATGGTCGGCCAGTAAAAACCTTGTTTTAGGCTTTGAAAGCGATTGAGCGACCTCCGGCGTGGCTTCCACAGATGCCCGTATGTATCTCTCTGAGCACATAATCTGCCTCTTCTTCGGCAAGACATCTTAGAGGGGGACTGAGTAACCCCGTCGGTAAAGTACCCCGTTAATTAGGGAGAATTGGTGTGCTTTTGTACCTTAACTTTCTGGCCTCTGCTCTGTCCTCTGGTGTTTCTCCCGTTCCAAGTATTTTCTGATGGGTTGCATCCATGACGCTGGGCTTTCTTTATCTAGAACTTCTACTTCAGATTCCCCCACGTTTTTTTCCCGGACGTGGATCAAGGGGATTATCCTGGATGTTCGGCTTTTGTTGAAGAAGCGAGCCGTGCCAGAGAGTCTGCCTCACCATTGTCTTCTCGGGGGATTTGTTCGAAGCTTACATCTCCCATCTTCCCTGTTAGCTTTCGTACTTCGGTCAGGTAGGCCATCATGCCAGGTTCTTTTGCTTGAAATGCTCCTTTTAGCTGCTGAACGGCTAACTGCGAGTCACTCTTTACTACCACATTTTGGATCCCTAGCACCGTGCATAGTCTCAGACCGCCCAGTATTGCTTCATACTCAGCTTCATTGTTGGTTGCTATGAAAGCGAATTTTAGGGCGAGCAGGATTTCTTCTCCTTTGTCGCTTTTTAGGACGATTCCCGCGCCATTGCCTTGTGTGCTGGCCGAACCGTCTACGGACATTTCCCACTTGTCCTCGTCTATAGCCAGGGTCTGGGGGTCGGTACATTCAGCGACAAAATCTGCCAGGGCTTGTCCCTTTACTGCTGCTCTTGGGAGGTAGGCGATGTCATGCTCACTTAGTTCTACCGACCACTTTACTAATCTGCCGGAAACCTCTGGCCGTTGCAGAATTTGTTTTAGGGGGTGGCCGGTGTATACCCGGATAGGATGGGCCTGGAAGTAAGGTCGTAATTTTCGAGCTGCCGTAACTAGTGAAAGGGCGACCAGTTCGTGTACCGGATACCGGGTTTCAGCGTCTAAGAGGGCTTTGCTGATATAGTAGACAGGCTTCTGGATCTTGTTGGTTTCCTGTATCAGTACTGAACTTACTGCTCGGTCCGAAACAGCCAGATATAGGTATAATGTTTCACCTGGGAGTGGTTTAGCCAAGAGTGGGGGCTGCATGAGATATTGTTTCAGCTGCTGGAAGGCTTCCTCGCACTCTGCCGTCCAGTCGACATCCTTCTTTGCTTTTTGAATTACTTTGAAGAAAGGGTGGCATTTGTCAGTTGCTCGTGATATGAACCGGTTGAGCGCGGCCACTCTACCGGTCAGACTCTGTACTTCTTTTACTGTTTTGGGAGACTTTAGGGCCAGTATTGCCTGGATCTTCTGTGGGTTTCTTCATTCCTCGGGCACTCACCATGTAGCCTAAAAATTTCCCTGAAGCTACCCCGAAGGTACATTTTTCCGGATTGAGCTTTAGGTTGTGTTTTCTTAGAAGCTCGAAGGTCTTTTTAGGTCGTCCATGTGGTTGTTTGGTTCTTTCGACATTGTTATCATGTCATCGACATAAACCAGCATTGTAATGCCGATAAGCGGTTTGAAAACTTTGTTTACCAACCTTTGGAAAGTTGCCCCAGCGTTTTTTAGCCCGAAGGGCATCACTTTATAGCAGTAAAGCCCCTGATATGTGATGAAGGTCGTCTTCTCTTCGTCTGCCGGGCACATTTTGACCTGGTTGTATCCAGAGAAAAGCATCCATGAAGCTCAGTAAGCCTTGACAGGCTGTGGTGTCTACTAGCTGGTCTATGTTTGGCAAAGGAAAGCTGTCTTTTGGGCATGCCTTGTTTAAGTCGGTGAAATCGACGCACATTCGCCACTTGCCATTGTTCTTCCTGACCAATACCACGTTCGATACCCAATCCGGGTACCTTGCTTCCCTGACGAGACCCGCCTTTAGTAGCTTCTCGACCTCGGCTGCTATTACTTTACTCCTCTCTTGATTGAAGTTCCTTCTCTTCTGCCTGACCGGCTTGCGAGATGAGTCTACTGCTAGGCGGTGATTGATGAATTTTGGGTCGATCCCCGGCATGTCATTGTATCCCCAGGCAAAGACATCCGGGTATCCCTTCAGGCATTCCAGAAGGTCTTGTCGTATGGACTCGCTCAGGCCTCCCCCTATCTTTAAACTTTTTCCTGCCCCGTAAAGTTCTATCTCCTCGGTTTCCTCAGCTGCAGCAAGTCGAGCACTTTTGTTTGGCCAGGCGCCTGGGCCTCTGTCTTCTTCTTCTTCTCCCTGGTTCCTTTGTCGTTTTCGACGGTCTTCTGTGATGCATAGGGTTTCTCGTGAGAGAGTTGCGAAGCAGCTGCGAGCTGTTTTCTGGCTTCCGCACACAATTCCAATCCCTTCTCGAGTGGGGAATTTCATTTTTAGGTGGTAGCAGGACATCGCGGCTTTCGTTTTCATCATGAAGGGTCTCCCGACGATGGCCTGGTAACTGCTCATGCAGTCTACTACAGTGAAGTCTGTCATGATCGTCCGGGTCCGGGGATGCGTCCCGACAGTTATTGCCAACTGTATTCTTCCTAGTGGGATAACGGCTGCTCCTCCGAAACCGTATAAGGGAGTGCTATCGTCGGTAAGGGTTGCATATTCTACCCCTAGGTTGTCCAGTGCTTCTCTGGAAATTATGTCAACAGCGCTCCGGGGTCTACCAGGATTATGTCTACCTCCGACCCGCTGATGACTGCCTGATTATTAATGCATCGTCATGAGGGAAACTTACTCCGCGGGTATCCTCATCAGTGAACATTATTGGTACCGACCGGCCTCCCGGTAGCCCTGTGCCCTACTCTATTTCTAAGACATCTGGTCCTCGGGTTCTGCTGTAATCTTTCCTTGACGGTTAGAGTTTTCGGCCAGTGTTCTTCCTCCTGCGATGATATTGATTTGGCGACCACGTGCTCTTTGTCTGGCTGTCATGACCTCGTGGTCAATGTATTTGTTGAGATACCCGTTTCGTGCTAGATCTTCCATTTGTTCTCGAAGATCTTTACATCCGTCTGTTGCATGTCCTTTGGAGTTGTGGTGTACACAATAAGCCTTTTGGTTTCTTTTGTCCGGGGGGAACCTCCTTTGGTCGGGTTCCACTAAGAGGCCTTTCCCTGGATCTCCATGACAATTTGCCCTAGTGGTTTCTTTAGGGGAATGTATGCATCTTCCCCGACCACATGGTTCACTAGGGTCGGCGCCCTTCTCTCTTGATTGTCCCGGTGCAATGGTTTGAACTCCTTGTGCTTCGGGAGCGGTCTTCTGGATTCTTTTTCTGTTCGGCGGGGGGCACCCTCCCTTGCGGTTCTTTCTCTAATGGTGTTCCCTTTTCGGGATACTTTTTCCTCGTTCTCCAACAAGACGTATTTTCGGGCTACCTCCAGAGCGGTGGCGTAGTCCGGGGTGTCTTGGATCCTTAGATGGGTCCATAGCCTTCCGACCTTCAAGGCTCCCTTCAAGCTTTCCAGGAACTCGGGGGATTCATACCCTCCGACTTCGAGTACCATATTATGGTATCTTTCAATAAATATCTTTAGAGGTTCATCGTCTCATTGCTTCATAAGTCTTAATTCTCCAATCGTCTTTTTGGGAACGCTAGCCCCTTTAAAGTGTCGAATGAACGACTTCTTAAGTTGTGTGAAGCCTCTGATGCTCCCCGGAGCCAAGCTTCTGTACCATAGGATGGCGGGTCCACTTAAGGTTAGGGGAATACTTTGCAGATGGCATCTCCTACTACTCCCTGGACTTCCATCAACAAGACAAAACTTTCGATGTGTGATTTCGGGTCAGAGTGGCCTTTGTAGGGTGCCATGGTCGGCATGCTGAATCGCTTTGGGAATCTTGCCGACCTTATTTTTCGCGAGGGGAGATTCATCTTTGCCGTCCTGGACATCCCCTCTGTTTGCTGGGATATACTCCCCATTTGATCAGCTCCTCCCGTAACCAAGATTTCATGTTGCTATCTTTGGTTCCACTCTGCCTCCTGCGGTCTTCTTTCTTTCTGTTATCCCGGGGGAGGTGTTTTCGTGGCCGGTATCTTCTCGTACCTCTTCGTCATATTCTTTCTCCTTTCGCCGGGTGTTGCGAAGGCTATCATATGAGGGGTCTGGTGACGATTTGTCACTCTCTTCCTCCCATGTGTCCTCGGCCGGGAATCTCCCTGGACCACTACAGATCTCACCTGTAAGGGTCTCTCCTCCGGGGTCTGTCGTCCTCACTTATATCGACAATTCTCTTTCCTTCTGCTATGTCGTTCCTTCGTCGGCTAGTCCCGGCCTCGAATTTTCCATTGTGTGCTCCTTCTATCTTTTCCAAACGGTCTACTATGGTTTTTAGTAGAGTTTGGCTTTCCTCCCTTTCTTTCTAAGGTTCTCCTCAATCTTCTCCATCCAATCTGCAGCCGAGCTCCCTGATGGTTGGTGGCTTCCGTCTTCCGCCATTGTCTCACTACGCGAGTTGCTTTTTGTTGAGTTCCCCACAGACGGCGCCAACTGTTGACGACGGATTTTGGTCTCAGGATAATATTGGAATATCACTCCCAGAGGAAATCCTCCCTCAATAGTGAATTTGTTTGGTTATAGGGGCCAAAGGCAAATTAGCGGAAAACAGATAAACCACACCAACAACAAGGGGATTTAACGTGGTTCGGTGGATTTGGATCCGACCTACGTCCACGGACACAAAAAGATGGTACTTTTAATTACTCAAACACTTTCTCAGATCTCTACAAGTCAGAGCTTGAAGATTCAGATCACTAGTTTTTGTTGATGATTTGATCCTGATTTTACACATACTATGCCCTCCTATTTATAGTAATACAGAAATCAGATTCCTATCTGTATAAGAAATCCTATTTGAATTTAGTCTCTTCTCTTTTTGTAAGGATTCCTAGTCCGATTCTCCCTTCTCTTTCCTTATTCCTTTTCGGATTCTGACTCCTCCATTTCCTTGTGAGAATAGGGTGACTCGTTTTTATCTTATCCGCAAGAATAGAATGTCGTCATCTGAACGCGTCTCTCCATGTGGTCGGTCTTTATGTGGTCGGTCATGATAGTCTTTTATGCTGAGAGTGTTCCTCCTGCCGACCTTAAAGTGCTCGGTCATCCGAACCAAAGTGGTCGGTCTTCTCATGTTGTGGTCGGGTCGGTTCTGATGATCTCAACCAGCCAGGAATTACCCTTCTGTCCTCGTCGTGCTGTCTTAAATATTATAGTGCCTGAAAACACCATCAACACTTATGATAAAATATCAATTAAATAATGTGAATTTTGAAATATTATATTTTATTATTAAAATTATAGGAAAATAATATTTTATTACTTTTTCGTTAAAATATTAATTGACCATTACATTTTAACATTAACGTCAACTAACAGAAAAATAGTAAAATATTAGATTTTATATAATTCTATCAGTAAAATATAATTTTATTACAAGTTTAAATTCATGACACTTAATTATTATTTTATCATAAATTTAATAATAAAATATAAATAATATTTTTTTCGAAATAATACTGGGGAGTGTAGACCAATATGAAAGTGACAAGAAAGATTATATAAATTGAAACAAAATAATGAAAAGTGTCGTATTATATGGGACATGTCACAATCATGATAAGATGACCAAATAATAACGAAGTTTTTAAATAAATTCGCACGTGACATCATTACTGCATCACTAACTTGTCACTTTGATGATGACTTTCATGTCGTATTATTAAATATTTGGATCGCGAAAGATGCAAAATAAAATCGTTTATTGAAATCACCATTAATTAATTAATTGGATCGAAGCATCAAACCAGGATAACGGTTAGGTTATTTAAACGTCCATTTGACTTTAGAATAATTAAATGATTGGGTCTTTGGATACTAATAGGCGTGACAAAATCAATAAATTGAATTTGTATCGAATCTTAAATCAATCGATTCAAAATGTGATAAATTCATATTCGATTCGTTTATTAAACGAACCAAATACGAATATTCGTTTAGTCGTGATATTATTAAATAACATATCTTACCATAATTTATCTATATTAATTCTTCATAAATAGATACATATGAAATATGTAATTATTTTTTCTATGGTAATTAGTCATAATTTCTCGAATCTTAATTGAAAAATAACAATAATTAGTAAAAGAAAATAATAAAACGAATACAAAACGAATCAATGAGCTTAAATTCGTATTCGATTCGTTTAATAAACGAATAAAATCGAATTGACCTATTTATTAAACGAATTCATTTTTTCAAACTCGTATTCGCTTTAAAGCGAATCGAATCGAACGAATAAACGAATCATAACCCAAATTACCATCCCTAAATACCAATACAAATATTGAAATTGGATTTTGAGTTAAGGACTGATATTAAGTGCCCAGATTTATTTAATGTGGATTTTATTTGGATTTTTTCATGTTCGGCATAAATTCGATTCAGTATTCGTAGGAATTAGAACTAGAAATTATAAGTATGTGATTGAGCAATGATAATATTAAGATGAATGGTCTTCAAGAGTTCTTGTGTTGTATTAATATTTGAAAAATAAAAATTATCAATCAAATATTCGTATTATTAAAAATACAAAAATTTTAAAATTTTGTTTACTTATAAGATAAAACGTGGCGATGTCATTTGAAAGTTACTTCTATTAAAAGATACTAAATAATGCTTATTGTTATTGTTACTTACATATTTCAGAGTAATATAATAATGTTTAATTTGCGACTATCACGTATGCAAGATCTCTTGTGATTATATATTGTTTAGACAGGAAAATTTGCAAAAATTGTAGTTTAATTAAGTTAAATATTCAAATCACCTTAATTAATTAACCCATGTCCCCATCACATGCCTTAAAATTTGGCATGGCCTGGGTTGATATCGATTGTCTTTTGTCATTGCAGAAAAACGAAAAAAATATTTTATATGTTTTGGGACGCCGAATCCATTCCAATTGGGGCGGATCCTCACGGGAACCCAAATTCATGGGGAGGTGTTGTTTTTAAATAAAATCGTGTTTTTTTTAAGAAAGATATACTAGTAATTGGTCCAAACAACCACATAAATATTATATCAATATTTACCGTAAAGAAAATAGATTTTGTAATCTCAAAAACTTTTTTCATAATTTTTAATAGTGTTTGACTGTATTTAGAGTTGAGTTTTTGAGGATTAAAAAAAAATTATTTTGCTTTTATTAGTAAAAATTCGAAGTTTAGACTTTTGGGAATAAATGTTAGAAATATGTTTAAAGAGTTAAATGATCTAAAATACATTTATTATATTTCAAAATATTATTTCATTTTTTATTACACAACTTAAAATTTTTTATCTATAAATTATAATTTTATAATTTTTAATAAAATATTTCATTGATAATCATACACCTAAATTTGTTTATACTATTAAAAAATCTATTTGAAGTATTTTAAAGCCCTTTTCTATTTTTGGTTGTGAATTAGTAGGTATTGATTAGCTTGGACTCATCCATACAAAAAGGACACATTCCAAAATTTAAAATTTAAAAATTAAAAATCAAACTGGAATAGAAGATAAAAAGAGTAATAAAGGCCCAATTAGTATACATCGTGGGCTAAAAAAGAGGCTGATTTTTGGGCGCAGTTTCAAAGCCCCTACTAGACTGCTTCTTGTTCCACGTCACCAGGGATACCAGGGATGGCAGTGGGTAGGGTATGGTACAGATTTTCCATTACCAAATTCGCACCCGCATATGTAAATAAATTACCAAACCCGCACCATACCCGTTGCGGGTTTTAATTTTCATTACCAAACCCGCACCGCATATAAAAATAAATTACCAAACCCGCATTGGTACCCAAAGGATTTTTTGTGGGTTTTTAAAATATTGAATTACTTTGTGTTCTTAATAATATAATTTTTTTAATTAAGTAATTTATTTTTAATTGCTAGCTGTAGTTTTCACATTTGTTTTTCATTTGACATATACAACATGTAATGTATGTATATACAATACATAGATAACATAATGTATGAAAGACTCAGTACCATATGTTTATTTTCTCATATAAACATAATTAAAACGAGTTTTTCACTTCATAATTATAATGATCTAAGTTAGCCAACTCAATCGACAATAAGCTAAAAAGTAATCACTAACATTTGGTCATATTTTTTTATGCTAAGTGTAATGAAAGTGATACTTACAAGGCTGAAGTGGTGTAAGTGTAATGAAGAAGCAGGAAAGCTACTGAAGTTGCAGCAAACACTAGCTTATTTTGCTCCTCTCTCTCGATTCTGATCATGTGAACTTAATCCAAATTTTTGTATTATAGTTTTATTAACAAGTGTGATTAAAAAAAAAACAATAATAGTCATGCAAAAAATCTTCAGTTGGGCAGGTTGCGGGCTGCGGCTGAGTGGGAGTGTGGAACTGTGGATTAGTGTTTTAGGTTTAGGTTTTGTTAGTTATTTTTATATGAATGTTTTTTTATATTATCCTAAAAATATTAATTAATAAAAAATAATATTGCGGGTATGCGGATACCCGCATTTTTTTCTTAAATACCAAACCTGCACCGCACTCGCAGCGGGTTCTGCTTTAAATTACCAAACCCGCACCGCACCCACTAATATTGTTACCAAATCCTACCCATTGCGGGCGGGTTTTTGCGGGTTAGCGGGTAAAATTGACATCCCTAGTCCCAAGATATAAACGAGAGAGAGATAAAATAATTGGATTACTTATACACATAAATAACTAAATAAATATGTATGTATGTAGGATGGATGTAAATTATAAATATCAAAAATTGGACATATCAATTTTTTAAAAATCAAATTTAGGTATTTAATTTTTTTTCACCATAAAAATAAGCAAATACAAAACACTTGGACATAATACCCCTTCTTTTCCTCTAACCTATTTTTTTCTCTCTATACAAAATGACTGTTGAGATTAAAATCTTATTAATTGAATCTGCAGAATTGATGACATATATGCCTTACATGAAAGAGAAATAAAACAAATTGCATCCCACGTTTAACAAATCAACGTGAATCAAGGAAAGAATAATTCAAACTAACAACTAATATTCCTACTAAATAGGACTTTATTAAATACAATAAAATAACATATGATGACTCAATATATCCTCATTTAAACTGTTTGCTCATCTGCAATCAGTTTAAATTGGTATCCTGCACATTCCCATTCCTTACGAAGAGCTTCAAATATTTCAAGCTTCAATGGTTTTGTCATAATATCTCCCAGTTGATCTTGACTGTTGCAATACACCAGTTCCACAGTACCATCTTTGGTAAGATCACGAAGAAAGTGAAAACGAATGTCTATATGCTTGCTTCGACCATGAAGTACTGGGTTTTTTAGAACGTTTTATGGTCGAGTTGTTGTCACAATGGATGTAAGTGCTTCCCTTTTGAACATGTCCAAGTTTCTCTAGAACTCTACGCATCCAAACACCTTGACAAGCACATGAGGCAGCAATTATAAACTCTGCTTTAGTTGTAGATAAAGTGACCACTGGTTGTTTTTTAGAGGACCATGAAACTGCATAAGAACTAAGCATAAACACATAGCCTGATGTACTTCTTCGATCATCCAAGTCTCCTGCATAATCACTATCAGTAAATGCTTCAAGTTTCTCAGATCCATTCCTCTTATTTAAAATCCCAAAATCCAGTGTACCATTGAGATATCTAAGCACTCTCTTAACAGCCTGCATATATAGCTCTGTTGGACACCCCATAAAACAACTTACTAAGCTTATTACATACATAAGATCTGGCCTTGTAGCAGCCAAATACATTAGACAACCAACAATCTGCTCATTTCATCTACCTTCACCTCATTTCATCTTTTACCAGCTTACATCCAGGAATAATGGGATTTTTAAATGGATTACTTTCTGTCATGCCAAATTTCTCCAATACCTCATTTGCATATTTTTTCTGGCTAAGATAAATGCCATTTTTATTTTGAACAACCTCAACCCTAAGGAAATAATGCATCTTACCCAAATCAGACATATCAAACTCTTTTTTCATGGATTCTTTAAATTCTTCAAACATATTCTCATCACTACCAGTAAATATCAAATCATCAACATACAAGCTAATAATAATAATATTACCTCATTCACTTTGCTTTACAAACAAAGTATGTTCATGATGGCATCTTTCAAAACCTTGTTTGATGAAGTAAGTTTCAATGTAGTTGTACCAAGCTCGTGGAGCTTGTTTGAGACCGTACAAAGCTTTCTTCAATCTATACACCTTCATTTCATCCATTTTCTTCACATACCCTTGTGGTTGATCAACATAGACTGCCTCGTTGAGTTTCCCATGCAAAAAAAATAGTTTTCACATCCAATTGATACACATTCCAACCCATTTGAGCAGCAAGAGCAATTACCATTTGAATGGTGTCCCATCGAGCCACTGGTGCAAATACTTCATTGTAATCAATACCATATTGTTAAGCATAGCCTTTAGCCATAAGTCTGGCTTTATACTTCTCAAAATCTTCATTTTCATTTAATTTGGTTTTGAAAATCTATTTAACTCCAATAGTTTTTGTGCCAGCAGGTAGGTGACCAATTCCCAAGTGTTATTTGTCTCTATTGCTGCCATTTCTTGGTCCATTGCTTTCCTCCATCGAGCACTTTTGTTTGCTTCTTCAAAAGTACTTGGATCGGCTACATAGGTAAAAATGATGGAGTTAGTGCTTGGAGTGTCAATCCGATTTGTATATTTTATTATTTATTAATAAAATAATTACATTTTTTCATTTCATACCTCATCAATGGTATTGTCATTATGCGTATTAGATTGATGTATAGATATGCTAAGAATGACATCGACCTTAGAATAGTTTTGACACTAGGTGTAAACTATTCTTAAAATAAATATTCATAGTCGTTGGTTTTGGAATACAGTCGAATTCCTATAACCTAGAAGACTAACACATATCGTATATTGGAATTGGAGTTCTAATGGTTTAACGCGATGTACCATGAGTTTTGGAAACTCGTATAAACATGTGCGTATTCGTTGGAGCGAATACTGAATGACTCATAGTGATTCCTAATAGTTGGAAGTACACACCACCGTCAATAGTAATCTCCTCGATTCGAGTAGCATATGTAATCATTTGACTATAGGATAACATTGATTTTGTGTGAGATCCTCCATACTTAGATGTCATGTATGTCAGAAACCTTTCATGGTCTGGCCTCTAGATGTTCGTTGGATGTGGACCGATAAACTCAGTAATCAAGTGCGAAGCAAGATATGATCCGTCGGCCCATATGTGTACCATAAATGGGCTTAGGTATCCATGTGAGTAAAGTCACGATTCTTAAATCTTTGGCCAAAGTCGATGACCTAGGGTGAATCACAATCAGTTATGAAGAATCGTGGACATGTCGACATGAGATGTGCGTCTCGGAAACTTGATGGTATATTCTATGTTTCCTAAGCACAACTCGGATAGCCTACGACAGAAGGATTGTTAAACATATGTGATGACCTCGACTTGTATAGTTCAGAAAGGTCGTTCGTGTTCTTCGCAAATTTGGAGGTGGCCGAATTGTGTACATATTAGCTAGGCTTATATAACGATTGTGTCTGAATTTAGAGAGTCTCAATATGAAGTGTACTCGTTGAGCACTTGGGTAGCTGATTAATTTTGATAAAACATAATATTCGATATTATAATTATCAACTAAGATAATCAAGTGTTATTGGATAACATTAATTATATACTTTAACCTAATTGGATTAATTGGATTAATTCAATAATTACACAAAGGCTTAATTGTAAAATCATAATTATCTCTACCATTTGAGGATATTATGGTAATTGTAAGTATGTAATGATAAGTGATTTTGGCTTGATTCAATTGGATTAAATCATGGTGGGAAACATTTAACTAATCAATTTCCTAATCATTGGCTTGATTTAATTGGATTAAATCTAAGTGGGAGACAATGAAGATTAGTCACACCTAATTATACATATTTGGACAAATTAGATTAAGCCCACTTAAAAGTTGATTACAACTTTTATTAATTAAAAATTGCCTAAGTTTTGCTATAAATAGCAAGCTTTAGGAATGTTTTAATTACAAGTTCAAATACAAGCAAATTCTTAGAGAGATTAGCCTAAATTAGAGAAGTGTTTAGAGAAGCTTGTGAGGTCTCTACAATATTTCATCTAGGAGAAATCAAGATTGGATCTTGAGTGAAGTTTGGAAGCATTGGAAACAAGATTGAATCTTGAAGTCGAGCTTGCACACCTTGGAGGTTCTCCGACGAATTCAATAAAGGAGAGGTAGATTGGATCTTGCATTAAGCTTACTAGGTAAAGTTTGATCTTCTCTTAAGCTATGTTTATTTGTGTATTAGATGCATGATCACATAGCTTAATGTTGAATAAGGCTAATCAATTGTGTTAGGATACTTTAGAAGTATAAACACAACATGCTTGTAATTAGGTCAAAAATGTTCATGTTGGACATGAAATAATTAATTAGAGTTTGGAACTCTAGATTAAAGCTTAGAGCTATGGCTACCATTCTAGAATCACTTGACCACCTTTGGGTGACCTAGAATTGTTCACGAGATATTTCTTATTGGAATTCTAATTTGGTTTGTGTAATAGATTCAAAATTTACGTAAGTGCGTATTTAGAATAAATTTATGTTTTTCTAAAAATATTTGATATTTTGAAAAACTTGATTTTTATTCTATAACATGTGTTAATGTTGGTTTTGAAATTAAAAATTAATTTTGGGTGTTTTTAAAGTGTTTAGAGAAGACCGGAAGCAATTAGGGTAATAGACCCTAATTGCATCAGCTCTCCAGAGAGCTGTGCATTTTGCAAAACAATTGAAAATATTTTTTTTTTAAAAAAAGACAGCTGTTGTACGCTACAGTGACACGCGCACTGTAGCGCGTACAGTGAGCGTGTCACTGTAGTGCACGCGGGTACACGCTACGCGCACCGATTTTGTTTTCTCTCTTTCTGGAGCTTCCGGACTCCGATTCAGTCCCGATTTTTTCCTATACACTCGTAATGGAATATAGTATTTCATTAAATGATTTAAAATTACACCCATACTTGATATCCATGGGTTAGACCCATTTTCGCTGCCCGAGGCACCGATCCGACCCTAGGGGTTCCACAACTGCCCCAACAAAAGAATGCAAAATGATTTACTTCTTCTTCAGAAACACCTTCTCCACTAACAAAATCCTCCATCCACAAGAGTTGGCTTCTTGTCCTCCCTGTTTGCTGAATCTCTTCCAAAGATTGACTTGAGCTTGAGGAATTATTTGTGGCAGCTCTAACATCATAATTTTCTGATTATTCACATTCATTCTTTTCTTCTATTTGAGGAGTATTATCACTTCTTTCTTCTTCACTCTCTCCCCAATCTAACACATCCATTCTTACAACTTCGGCACTTCTTCCCAAATCCCAACTTTTGCCTTCTTCAAAAATTACATCTCTGCTGATTATAACTCGATTTGTTGAAGGATTATAAAGGCGTTAAACTTTTGATTCTGCACTCATTCCCAGCATGACACACTTGAAATTTTTATCATCCAATTTTTTTCTTTGAGCTTCAGGTATATGAACATTACCAATGTAGCCGAAGACCCTGAAATAGTGAACTGCAGGTTTGATGTTGCTTCATGCTTCCTCGGGTGTCTTGTCTTTTACTGCCAAAGTTGGACTTCGATTAAGAACATGAACAACCCATTTAACTGCTTCAGGCCAAAAATATTTTGGAATATTTTTCTCGGACAACAAGCTTCGAACCATATTCATAATGGTTCGATTTTTCTGCTCCGCGAAGCCATTTTGTTGAGGGGTATAAGCTGTTGTAAGTTGCCTATTTATACCATGTGCACTACAGAAATCAATGAACTCATGAGAAGTAAATTCCCCACCCCTGTCTGTTCGAAGACATTTGATTGAGCAATCTATTTCTTTTTCCACTACAGTTTTGAAATTTTTGAAAGCTTCAAAAGCTTGTGACTTCTCAAATAAAAAAGAAACCCAAACCTTACGGTTGTAGTCATCAATGAATGTAATTAGATATCTCTTTCCACTGTTTGAAACTAGTGTAATAGGTCCACACAAATCAGAGCGCATAAACTGCAGCTTGTGTGCAGCTCTCCACATGCTTTTTTTGGGTATTGGTGTCATATGCTGCTTCCATATCATGCACGTCTTGCAAAGTTTACTCTGCATCTTCACAGCAAGTAACCCCTTCACCATCTCTTTATTCTGTAAAATCTTCAAACCTTTGAAGTTGAGATGTCCATATCGGCAATGCCACATATGTGTGTTATCTTCAGTGACTGTTTGAAAACAAGTGGAAGTTTGAGGCATCATGCATGGTTACTAGAATGAAAAACATCCTATTTGTAGACATTGTAGTTTGCATGATCAAGCCTTTGGTTGGATGATAAACTCCACACCCCCGTCTTTAAATAAGATTGCAGCTCCATTGTCTTGTAATTACCCGATACTCAGAAGACTATTTTTTAATTCCGACACATAATACACATCAGTGATGATTTGTGTGATTCCATTGACATGAAATCTAACATCGCATTTTCCAACTACTGCCATTTTTTAGTCATTGCCGAGCTTCACAGAGTGCCGAAATTGATCATCTATATCGGTGAACCATTCTTGTTTCCACTCATGTGATTGTTGCATCCTGAGTTAAGGTACCAGACCTCATTTCGTGTGTCTTTATTGGAGTCAACATACGCCATTAACAATATCTCTTCAGCCTCATCTACTTCAACATAATTTGCACCTCGTTCCCATTCTGGACATTCATTTTGATAGTGTCCCAGCCTATGACAGTTGTAACATTCCACCAAAGATTTATTGAATGATTATTTTCGACCCTTTCCTCTTCCTCTACCTCGAAAGCCTCATCTTTCTCGGCCTCTAGTTCCACTTCGATCTTCATTTGTCACCTTAAGGACTTGTTCTTCTGTTGAAGGAGCATGCATCCTCTGTTCATGAACCAGCAAGCTACTTTGAGGTTCATCAATAGTCATTGTAGTGAGATTGTGAGATTCTTCGATGGAGTAGACTACATAGTTGAATCTTGGAGTCATTGATCTCAAAATCTTCTCAATTATCATAATTTGCTCCATATTTTCACCCTGGGCTTTCATCTTATTGGCAATGGTTAATGTTCGAGAAAAATACTGATCAACAGTTTCTCCTCCCTTCATCTATAGTATCTCAAATTCTCGTCGAAGTGCTTGCAACTGAGCCTGCTTCACCTTGTTAGTTCCTTAATACTTCTGCTTTATTGAATCCCAAATATTCTTGGATGTCTCATTGTTGAGAATGGTTTCAATAATGGTTCTGTCAATGGCTTGAAACAGATAGTTCTTCACTTTGAGATCTTTAAGCTTTGCTTCTTCAATAACCTTACATTCTGCTGCTGCAGGTTGAACTCCATCAGCAACCGTGGGAATTCCAGCTTCAATTAGGCTCCAATACTCCTTCGATCTCAGAAAATTTTCCATCAACATCGACCAATGGTCATAAAAACCATCAAATCGAGGTATAACGGGTTGAACAAAGCTGCTATTTTTGGTTGCCATATCTAAATCACCTCCTGACAAAGAATTCTTCCGTACACAATCACTCATGTTTCACACTCTTTCAAACTCAAAACTCACTAAGAAATCTGCAGTTCCTTAGGCTCTGATACCAAATTTGTTGTGAATAAAATCTTATTAACTGAATCTGCACAATTGATGACATATATGCCTTACATGAAAGAGAAATAAAACAAACTACATCCCACGTTTAATAAATCAACGTGAATCAAAGACATAACAATTCAAACTAACAACTAATATTCATACTAAATAGGACTTTATTAAATACAATAAATTAACATATGATGACTCAACAATGACAACAAAAGTTGTTGGCCAAATTTTTTTTACCACGGGCATTAACGACATCTATCGTAAGTGTTGCAAAACCTATCGCAAATGTCGTAAATTTATTGTCGTAAAATTGTGTTGGTTTTTGTGACACTTGTGATAAATATCATAAATACCCATTGCAAAAAAGGGCAGCATAATGTCATGGTAGCGGGCTACTGCCACAAGAAATTTCATGACAGTTGGTTTGTTTTCAATTTAGATTAAGAAAATAGAGATAAAAATCTTAAGTTTTGAGGAAGGTGAATAAGGATATTTTTATCTAAAATTATGGATATGCTCATTTCTTCAAAGAAGAAAATATGATTGTCCAAATTTGATAAAAAGTTTGCCACTTGCAATAATTTTGATATTTTCCCATTATTTTTAGTACAACATAAAGATGCCAATTTCCATATAATTTATGCGAACACTATATTTTTAATTTAATCCTCCTGTAGCTTAAATGACATAAACATACATACCAAATTACAAATAAATACAAAAATACGCATCTGTCTATACATGGTAAAATATCACGCGGAGTCCAGCCCCGAAATCTATTAGGCCGGGCCCAACATGAATTCTTTTAAATTTTTTAAAAAATAATTAATTTTTTGAATTTTTAATACTTAGAAATGAAAAAAAAAATTATATGTTTTTAGTTTTTTAATATTAAAATTTAATAATTTAGTTATAAATAAATATTTTCTGAATTTAAAATTAATTTATATAATTAAAAAAACTATTTTTTATTAATAAAATTCGAGTTCGAGCTTTTTTTCCCAAGCCTCGTCTGAGCCCGGGCCCTTAAAAAAATCCTTGGGCCTGGCCGGGCTCTGGCGGGCCGGACGTGCTTTTGCCATCCCTACCACTATCAGATTAATTGAAAAAAAGAACCATGGGCATGTTAAAAAAATTAATTAATAAGAAATGAATTTCTTTTTATTTTGCTAATTTTCAACATAAAAAGTAAACATCTCTAAAAATATATAAGGTGTTTCGTAAAAAAATATATATTATTGATCCATAAATCATAAGATATAAGAGATTGATGTCAAACCAACTATTTTCATATATTCATATATTATTCATTCGAACTCCAAATTATAATATGCAAAATTATACACACACACTTAACATTTATAATTATAATTTTCACGAATAAATATCTCTTAAATTCATACTTATAAAATGTCAAAATTACCCCCAAAATTTATTTGTCACACATAATACATAGCCTGAAATGTGATTGTACTCACACAAAAGATTATTATTCTTACAAAAAAATATGATTGAGTATTGAGTATATATGAATGTTATTGTGAGTTGTGACTGAATATTGAGTATATGTCATTGTCATTGCTAGTTATGATGTGCTGACTGATTTAATGCTTGTTGTAGGCACTACATTTTTGCATATAAGTCCCGATGATGAGTCTCATATGGAGGCACTACCAATTTAAGTCATGGAAGTCGCGGGAAACGGACGTCGGAAGGGAAATTCAGAAATCAATGTCTTGTTGGACTTAATTCGTTTGCTTAGCTGTGGGTTCGTTCGTTGGACCTTTGTTTTAAACTTATCATTGACCCAAAATCCCCGCAAGCCACACATCCCTGGCCCAAAACCCCCGCAATCCACACCAAGCCCACCAAAACACCAACCACACGCCCAAGGGACCACATTCAAGCCCAAACCCATTAAAACACATCCAAAATAATAAATTCACACATTAAACACATGTTAAAATCAAACCAAATCACCTTCCCAAAGTAATCAAATCAAATCAAATCCCATAAATCACATTCTTAATTAAATCCCTTTCCTAAACTAAAATAATCCCCTTCCTAATTAAAGAGATCATTTCCTTATGACACACAAATTCAATATTCCCCCATAATTACACAATCTTGGTTATCCTACCCTTATATGGTAAACCTCAACCCTTGCCTATAAAAAAAAGCATAAACCCAACCTTAGAAATCCCCTAGCATTCCCTTCTCCCTCATACCTCTCTTCCTTAATCTCTCCTATCTCATTCATGCCCCTCATTTATTCTCACTTGCTAAGAGCACATTCACGGCCTCATCACAACTATCCTTCTCTCTCTAGCCTCTCTCACCCTCTCTCTCCCTGGTTCGTCCCTCACGACATGCATCCTCCCTACAAAACCCTAATCTCTCACTCTTAATACTCACGGCCATAACAAACCCTAAATGAATAGAGCTCACTATTCAACAACCCTCACACACGCATATAATTCTCTCACCACTCTCTCTCTAACCCTCACTCTCTCGCCTCTCTCTCTTCACACTCAGCAAACTAACCCCAAATAAACCCTAAAACTCACGGCCTGCCACTCAATCAGCCACTCACTGCTCCTTCACTGCTCACAAAACGCACACAATAACTATCAAGCTTCACGGCACATAAACACCTTTAAGGACACATGGCTCTCTTTCTCACACTCATCACCGACACAAAACAACCCTTATAACAAGCCCTCTCTTTTAACACGCAACAACCCTTATAACAGCCATCTCCTTAAACACCCATACGGCACCAAGAACCCTTCTCCTCTCTTCCATCTTCACGCCTAAAGCCCCCCTCACGCCCCACAAAACAGATAGCCTTCACATTCTTCACGGCCACACAACAAACCCTCACAAACCCTTCACGCAAAAAAGCCCTCCATTCACGCCACTGCCCTTCATTCAGCAGCCCTACAGTCACGCAATAAAGCCCTTCATCACGCACCAAACAGCCTTCACAACACCCCCTTCATCACGCCACAGCAGCCCCTTCATCATATTACAACACCCCATTCAACACGCACCAAACAGCCTCAAAAACTGCCCTCTCATTATCGCAAAATAGTCCAGTTAAACTACACTCCAAATCACTGCAAAACAGTCCAGTAAACTTCCTGCAACACCACCGTAAATCTGCACCCAGAAACTGCCTGAAACACTACCGAAACAGTCCAGTAAATTGCCCTCCCATTACCGTAAAACAGTAAGCCAAAATAGTCCCCAATTACCGCAAAAATAGTGACAAAAAATAACAGCAAAACAGAGGAAACAGTAGCCCAAAACAGCGAGGCAACGAAGGAAAACAACAAACCAGTAAATCGAAAAAGTTACGGAGCATCTACCCTTCCGACAATCGTGTAACGCACTTCCAAGAGACGACTTAAGAGGTTAGACCTGAGGGCACCTTTTTATTTATTCCCGCACTTTCTTTTCGTGAGTTATTATTATTTCTTCGCATGCGTATTATAGTTTCATGTAAATTGTGTCCATGGGATGAATGAAATATGTGTTATCTCTTGCGGTATATCGGATGGAAACCCGGACGTAAATTTCGTAGCAGAATCCGAATGGACGGTAGTGCGGTCTGCACTCGGGATACAATGTCACGTATCACTTGAGAGACGCACATATTTCGTGTTATCCGATCTTATGTTTATTTGTTGTTTGTTAGAAATAGTATGTTACTTTTACGCATGATTATGTTGTTTAGTATGTTATTTTTTATGCATGATTAGTTGATTATTTCCAAGCATGATTTAGTTATTTCTTTCGCATTAGGAATTTAATTTATGTTTATGTTTAGGTTATTATTTATTTTTCGCGTTTGATAATTCAATATGTTCATGAGATTAATGTATGCATGAGATTGTGTGCTTGCCGTTATTCCGAATTACTTTTATGCATGCAAACTTAGATATAGGTAATATGCAAACTTAGATGTAGGTTGTTGTTGCGTGGACTCAGTTATATTATTACATAAATCCGTTCATTACACGTGGCATAAGTAAGGGACCATTCTGAACCCAACGGTTTGAGGTCTTCCCTTGCGAGGGGTGAGTGCGGCCTTAAATCATTTTCCCAGTTCACACTGGGTGGCGACTCCATGTTATTTCTCCGATTTAGTTTCCCCGTGGGCTACTCCGTACTCCCGACCGGGCCGCGAGCCTGGAACAACGTTGCCAATTTCTGTGTCCTACAGTTTGACGACTCCACTAGGGATAGAGAATCAGCCCCGAAATAATGCCTTGTAATGTTTATGATTTGTGCTTTAATTAACCGTGCCTACCATGGGTTGAAAGAGGTTTAATCAAAGGCACTATTAGAGCTAAGTAATGGTTTGGTATCTTCATTCATTCACTACATTTCTATAATGATAAGCTGTGAAGGCACATAGATAATCATTTACTCGAAGATTACTGTGATGGACTAATTTGGAGGACTTGTTGTTTATTCCTGTTACCAAGGTGATAAGAGCCTAAGAGGCTTGGGTATTTAAGAGAGTTCGCTCCACCCTCCCTATGGGGAATCTACAATGAGAAATCCATTTGACAGTCAGTCACGCACCATAACTCGTTAGCACGTACCTTAGCTTATAAAAAAGGTGCGCTCACTTGGTCGCTTGAACCCTTGAGTGGGGAGTCCTAGTTGTGGGCAATCCTTCACCGACGAGAGCCTTTGTCTATACCCCTATAAACCCGCACATGAACTGTAGTTGTAGGACTAATAGAAACTATCCCTTTATGCTTGCGTTTAGGACCGTCGTCATTTGGATTCAGTTGAACTTTTTGTCATGAGGTATGAGCTTGTTGGGCCATTTAAACTGGGATGAGTCAGTGCTTTATGGAAATTGGGCCAAAATCTTCTAAAATGCCGATGGGCCACTTTATGTTTAAGCCCCTTATCATTTGAAGTTGTTTAGCCATGTTATCGCAAAAGTGTAAACCTGTTGGGCCTTTTCAACTGGGACAAGTTTGCACCTCGCAATAGTACGATTGAACGCTTTAAAATGACAATGGGCCGACTTATATATTCCATACATCGCACGCATCTCATGCACCTCATGCATACACGTATCATGTTAACCTTTGTGTCTAAAAGCCATCATAGATACCCGTTGGGTTAGGAAAGAAGGAAGAGACCCGTCAAAATACCGTCAGCCAACATGAGTGAGTCAGTCAACGAGGGATCCCGCCTGGGTCAATTGGAGACCAAAGTAACCAAAATTACTGAGCAGTTGTGAGTTTTAACCAATGTTGTGGCCAGTTTGACCGTACCCCGTATAGCCAATAACAGAAAGTTGTGCAACCAGAATGGAAAGACCATTGAGGAACCTTCAAGGACCAAGCCCACTCCCTCTGAGGTTGCCCCTATAAAAAACAGACGATTCTCCAATCTTGGTAGACCTTTGTTAGAGGTGTTTGAAAAGCTGAAAAGGCAAGGATTCCTAAATCCCTTAGAACCTAAACCACTTCCAAACCATGTGCCCCGCTACCTTGACCTAAACCTATATTGTTACCTCCATCAGCAAAAAGGCCACAAAACCGACAATTGTACCCGCCTTAGGCATGAGATCCAAGACCTCATTGATTCCCATAAAATACCCGACCCAGAAAAAAAGAGCAACTCAACACGCACAGAAAACCTCCACCCACCTACATGATCAACTCCGGCCTACCTGACAGCCTTGTCCTCCAAACTCATAACCACAAAACTTCTCGCATGGGGATACGGGGCAACAGTAGTGAAGATGAAATAGAGCAGATGGAGGATTTCTAGGAAAACTTTTCGGACAGTGACAAGAAGGAGGTGGCAAAAAATGGAAGTAAATGGGAAAAAGAACTATTGTAGTTGGAGAATCTGATGTTCGAAGAAAGCAAGAAGACGAGGGAAGACGAAGTTGCAAATTATGGAGATGTTTGTTTTCCTGATCTTATTCAATTGTGATCCCACATTTATTAATAATAAAGACATTGATTCTGCCTACTTGTTCAAGTCTTTTCCTCAATAGTTAAGCATGAGTCTGATGATGAAATTGTTTGCTTCAGGGTGAAACCTTAGAAACGATAAGTGCGAGATATACTCTCATCCGATATTTTGAGTAGTTGATATTGACTAGACTCGCGAGCACTTAATTAGAGGATCTTAGCAGTGGAAGCCTGAGTAATCGTCGAGATGACTAGTTGAAGAGATGGCGGATCGATGAATGATCGTTTGCCTAGATGTCCATCCTGGTTTACTTATGTTATAATATATGATATGGTTGGAAACAAAGAAAAAGTCTTTGAAAAGAATAGGAAAAAATAGACCACATATAACCGATAAGCGTGAAGCTACCCATGGGCGAGTATTAGGACCACCATGAGGAGAAATGCTACCTTAAATGGTATGTGTGTCGGAAAAAAAGAAAGAGAAAGAAAGAAAAGAGAAAAGAAAAAGAAAAGAGAAAAGGAAAAGAAAAGAAAGAAAAGAAGTTCAAAATGAAAAGAAAGAAAAGAGAAAAGAAAAAGAAAAAGAAAAGAAAACCATATCATGTTGAGTACGGGAAGTAATCACAGAGTATGATCAAGATCTATAGGTTGGTTAGACCCACTGATCCAATTCTCCAAGACAAAATCATCGAGTTGGCTTACTTAAGGATTAAGCTGCGAAAGAACCTTGGCACACACACACTTTGAGTCTGGTTCAGATCATTTATTCAAACGCTCGGATTTGAGTTGCCTCGAGTACTTTGAAGGTTCTCTGGTTTCAACACTGGGCATCCTTTGAGGGCAACGATATGTATGACTATTGAGACTATTTCGTAAGAGGCAGTACAATATGTTGGTATGGAAACGTCACATCACATGATCTACTTTGACCTAATGTAAGTAGCAAAGAGCAGAAAGCTGAGCCAAGTCTAGGGGCGACCAGTCTACCACCTCGCAAATAAGGGATATACCGAGAACTCGAGCCATGAGATAAAAGAAGACTGAGCAATCACCACAGAGAACTGACAAAAGGAAACTGTAAGCATGCCTAGGGGCGACCAAAGACGTTAGTGGGCGAAGGCGCCAGAGAGCACAAGGAAGACCTAACCCAACGGAATAGGAAACCCATCCATGCATGCATGCATACACGTGACGTACTTGCATTCTTTTGGTGTTTTGTTTTTATTCACAGGTGTTGAAGAAAATGAAAAAGCAGCAAAGGACAGAAGATGAACCGAGACTGGGGGCGACCAGTCTACCATTTCTCATGCAGCTCGGTTAAAAAATGAGCCATATCTCATCAAGTAATGGTTAAAAAATGAGCCACCTCTCACCAAGTAACGGTTCAAAAATGAGCCAACTCTCATCCAGTAACTGTTCAAAAATGAGCCACCTCTCATCCAGTAACGGTTCAAAAATGAGCCACCTCTCATCAAGTAACGGTTCAAAAATGAGCCATCTCTCACCAAGTAACGGTTCAAAAATGAGATATCTCTCATCAAGTAACAGTTCGGAAATGGACCACCATCACATCAGCGATGCCTCAAAATGAGGTTTAGCATGCCGAAAATGGCGCTCCAAAAATGGAGCACAGTTCAAAAATGGACCAATATCACATCAGCAATGCCTCAAAATGAGGTTTAGCATGCAGAAAATGGCGCTCCAAAAATGGAGCACAGTTCAAAAATGGACCAATATCACATCACCGATGCCTCAAAATGAGGTTTAGCATGCCAAAAATGGCGCTCCAAAAACGGAGCACAGTTCAAAAATGGACCACCATCACATCAGCGCCGCCTCAAAATGAGGTTTAGCATGCCGAAAATAGCGCTAAAAAAATGGAGCACAGTTAGAAAATGGACCGCCTCTCATCAGTTCAGTTCGGTAGTGATTCCTAGAGATTGCAGCAACTTGCAGGGATGAACCTCAGGGGTCGCAGCACCTCACCACATCATCAACTCAGTTCGAAGCAGCAGGCAAGTCAGGTGGCAGCTGGCGAGCCAGGTAAGTAAAAATACATTGCATAACTTTGATAAGATTGTCACTGTCACACACTGCACAAGTCCCATCAAAGTGGGGGCGACTGTAGACACTGCATTTTTACATATAAGTCCCGATGATGAGTCTCATATAGAGGCACTACCTATTTAAGTCATGTAAGTCGTGGGAAACGGACGTCGGAAGGGAAATTCAAAATTCAATGTCTTGTTGGACTTAATTCGTTTGCTTAGCTGTGGGTTCGTTCGTTGCACCTTTGTTTTAAAACTTATCCTTGACCCAAAATCCCCGCAAGCCACACATCCATGGCCCAAAACCCCCGCAATCCACACCAAGCCCACCAAAACACCAACCACACGCCCAAGGGACCACATTCACGCCCAAACCCATTAAAACACATCCAAAATAATAAATTCACACATTAAACACATGTTAAAATCAAACCAAATCACCTTCCCAAATTAATAAAATCAAATCAAATCCCATAAATCACATTCCTAATTAAATCTATTTCCTAAACTAAAATAATCCCATTCCTAATTAAGGAGATCATTTCCTTATGACATACAAATTAAATATTCCCCCATAATTACACAATCTTGGTTTTCCTACCCGTATAAGGTAAACCTCAACCCTTGCCTATAAAAAGAAGCATAAACCCAACCTTAGAAATCCCCTAGCATTCCCTTCTCCCTCATGCCCCTCTTCCTTAATCTCTCATAGCTCATTCACGCCCCTCATTTCTTCTCCATTGCTAAGAGCACATTCACGGCCTCATCACAACTCTCCCTCTCTCTAGCCTCTCTCACCCTCTCTCTCCCTGGATCGTCCCTCACGGCATGCATCCTCCATATAAAACCCTAATCTCTCACTCTTAATTCTCACGGCCATAACAAACCCTAAAGGAATAGAGCTCACTATTCAACAACCCTCACACACGCATATAATTCTCTCACCACTCTCTCTCTCTAACCCTCACTCTCTCGCCTCTCTCTCTTCACACTCAGCAAACTAACCCCAAATAAACCCTAAAACTCACGGCCTGCCACTCAATCAGCCACTCACGGCTCCTTCACTGCTCACAAAACTCACACAATAACTATCAAGCTTCACGACACATACACACCTGTAAGGACACACGACTCTCTTTCTCACACTCATCACCGACACAAAACAACCCTTATAACAAGCCCTCTCCTTAAACACGCAACAACCCTTATAACAGCCCTCTCCTTAAACACCCATACGGCACCAAGAACCCTTCTCCTCTCTTCCATCTTCACGCCTAAAGCCCCCCCTCACGCCCCACAAAACAGATAGCCTTCACATTCTTCACGGCCACACAACAAACCCTCACAAACCCTTCACGCAAAAAAGCCCTCCATTCACGCCACCGCCCTTCATTCAGCAGCCCTACAGTCACGCAATAAAGCCCTTCATCACGCACCAAACAGCCTTCACAGCACCCCCTTCATCACGCCACAACAGTCCCTTCATCACATCACAACACCCCCTTCAACACGCACCAAACAGCCTCAAAAACTGCCCCCTCATTACCGAAAAACAGTCCAGTAAACTGCACTCCAAATCACTGCAAAACAGTCTAGTAAACTGCATGCAATACCACCGTAAATCTGCACCCAGAAACTGCCTGAAACACCACCGAAACAGTCCAGTAAATTGCCCTCCCATTACCGCAAAATAGTAAGCCAAAACAGTCCCCAATTACCGCAAAAATAGTGACAAAAAAACAGCAGTAAAACAGAGGAAACATCAGCCCAAAACAGCGAGGCAACGAAGGAAAACAACGAACCAGTAAATCGAAAAAGTTACAGAGCATCAACCCTTCCGACAACCGTGTAACGCACTTTCAAGAGACGACTTAAGAGGTTAGACCTGGGGGCATCTTTTTATTTATTCCCGCACTTTCTTTCCGTTAGTTATTATTATTTCTTCGCATACGTATTATAGTTTCATGTAAATTGTGGCCATGGGATGAATGAAATATGTGTTATCTCTTGCGTTATATCGGGATACAATGCCACGTACCACTTGAGAGACGCAAATATTTCGTGTCACCCGATCTTATGTTTATTTGTTGTTTGTTAGAAATAATATGTTATTTTTACGCATGATTAGGTTGTTTAATATGTTATTTTTTTTATGCATGATTAGTTGATTATTTCCAAGCATGATTTAGTTATTTCTTTCGCATTAGGAATTTAATTTATGTTTATGTTTAGGTTATTATTTATTTTTCGCTTTTGATAATTCAATATGTTCATGAGATTAATGTATGCATGAGATTGTGTGCTTGCCGTTATTCCGACTTACTTTTATGCATGCAAACTTAGATATATGTAATATGCAAACTTAGATGTAGGTTGTTGTTGCGTAGACTCGGTTATATTATTACATTAATCCGTTCATTACAAGTGACATAAGTAAGAGACCATTCCGAACCCAACGATTTGAGGTCTTCCCCTGCGAGGGGTGAGTGCAGCCTTAAATCATTTTCCCAGTTCACACTGGGTGGCGACTCCATGTTATTTCTCCGGTTTAGTTCCCCCGTGGGCTACTTCGTACTCCCGACCAGGCCGCGAGACTGGAACAGCGTCGCCGATTTCTGTGTCATACACTTGTGCTAAGTATCATTTCATTATATCATGTTAGTAGGTTCGTTATATTTATGACTTAAAAGAAAAACTTATTCACTTATAGAACGTAATTATAAAAAAATTATTTTAGGACTGAAATATAAAAACAACATAATTTTTAGGACTTTATAAGATATTATTTCAAACTGACGTGACAGCTGACTAATTTAATGTTTGTAGTGAAGTGTCGTTTCATTATACTATATCAGTAAGTTCATTAATTCAAGAAAAAACTTATTAACTTATATAACTTAATAATTAAAAAAAAAATCTTTTAAAACTTAAAAGGGTAAAAACAGTATAATTTTCAGGATTAAAAAAGTTATTATCCTACGATAACACGACATGCATGTGACTCAGCAAACCGTCTCAATAAGGGGTAAAATCGTAAGAACAGCCAATAGCCTTAAATCATCAAAACGAAAGTCGAAATATTTGAGGGGAATATGCTTTCCGGTTTCCCCAATGACAGTTAGATCCTCTCATTATCATCGTTTCCATCCACAGGCAGTCACAAAATCATCAAAACGACAACTTGATCTCGTTCTGAAAAATAAGTGAACGATGGAGGCAATACAGAGCAGAGTGGGGTCGTGGATCAAGGACCAGCGAACGAAGATGCTGAAGGTGTCGTGGGGTCCACTTCAGTGGCGAATGAAGTGGCCGCCGTGGAATGCCAACGACAGGGAACATAGGAAGATGATTCACGAAGAATACGAGAAGCGCAAGAAACAGCTTCACGATCTCTGCCTCGCCGTCAAGGCCGAGTCTATTTCCGATCTTCAGGATATTTTGTGTTGCATGGTCCTCTCTGAGTGCGTTTACAAGGTTATTTTATTTGTGAAAATGCAAGACAATTTTAATTGAAAGATATTTTTTTTTTAAAAAAAAAAAAAAAAACTTTTCTACTGTAATTGCATGCGTGAAGTTTGTATCGAATTGCGTTTAATAGTTTGTATCAAATTTCATGCTTTTTGAGTTCAGTTGCACAGAATTAGGGCACTAGGGTTTTAAAAGGAAACATACCAATGCAAGAACATGTATTCTTGTCAACTGTAAGTTTCAAATTTTAGAAACATGCAGACTGCAGATGAGTGGATTCAGATAAGTACATTGTAGGGGTGTTTGCGGTGCTGTTCGGGGCGGTTTTTTCGTTTTTTACTTCAAATCGCGCTGGTTGGCAGTTTGGGAAATAGAAAACGAAACCGCAATTTGATAAGGAAAACCGCGGCGGTTCGGGTTGGCGGTTTAGCGGTTGGATTATAAATTTTTTAAAGAAATTTTGTGTGTTTTCACATTATAATTGAAGAAAAAATTACATAATTTTCATTTATTCATTACATATTGTTATATGATCATTAAATATCTTAATTTTCATAGTTAAAGAAGAAGAAAAATATAAAATAATATTTAATTTGTACGCGGGTCGGCGGTTTAAGGCGGTTCGGGTCGCGGTTCGAGTCAAAATATGCGGTTTTTGGGCGGTTTGACATGGGTCAAAACCGCAAACCGACCCGAAATTTGCGGTTCGATTCGGTGCGGTTCAAAATTATTTTTAATTTTTTTTCAAACCGCGCGGTTCGGTTCGGTGCGGTTCGCGGTTTGACCCGAAATTGTGTTCACTCCTAGTACATTGTAGTGCTGCACGCTCTTTAGGCAATAATTTTGGTTCTGAACTGTTAAAGTGGTCGGATTATCAATAGGGGTGAAGGAAAATTCATTGGAAATGCCAATTTTGATTGTTTGTAGTTTATAGTTGTACCACTGCTGCAAATGCGGAATATAATTTTTACGGTAGTGGAAAAGTTTAACATAAAGTAGTAGAATGGTGTTTTGCTGTTTACTGATATATATCATGTTACAACTGGCAGTTCCCATTCTGATATGCTTGTTAGTGGCAGTTTTAAAACCTGTAGTGCGTGTTATTGAGTAACGACATTTTAAGCAAAGAGAAATGGTTAGGGATAGCGTTTTGCATAACTATGCTTAGAGTAATTTATGTAGGTATTCCTGGAGGCATGATGAAATTGAGTTGCTTCTTTTAGTTATTTTATAGGATTTTCAGTGGCCTCATGTATCTCAGTTGTCTACAGGGTTGACCTTTTGGAATGCCATAAAACTGTCTCTGACGAGACCAACATATATGTCAACTTTTGGTGGTGGATAAGTTTTTTATTTATAACTAAATGCTATTTTCATTTTGAAGTAAAGGGTTTCATATGCTAAATGAATTTGCTTTGTTACATGGTAGAGACCTGCTACTGAGATGGTTCGAGCTGTAAACAAATTTAAGTCTGACTTTGGCGGTCATATTGTTTCTTTGGAGCGTGTGCAACCTTCTTCAGACCATGTTCCTCACAGGTTTTTAAAATTTTATTATTTTCTATACCATGTGATTAGGTGTCGTCTACAATATTCACTTTCTGTACTAAGTTCATTTGTCTTTATGATTTTTCTAGATCCTTTTCTTTTTCTTTTTTAATTAAATATGGCGACAGAGTTTGATTGCTGGGGTTGCACCTCTTGTCCAAATATGTTAGTATTTTAGATTGTTGAAGGTGCTGATTAGTCCAATAAGTTTTCAGCTATGCTATACATGGTTTCTAACATATAATGTGATGGTCCATAACTCAAGATTGTGCTAATCCAGTGATCATCAGAGGGGGAGTCTTGAGTAACCAATACTAGTATGATAGGATTGAGTTGAGCGAACCTATAGGGTCAGCATGTCTAAGAAATAATTTATCTCTTGAGTTTAGAGGTTTTCAAAAGTTCATTCTAAGGGGGGTATACAAGATGGGTGAATTTTGCTTGGTGTTTCTCCCCTCCCCACTTCATCCTCGGGGTTGGGGTTTCAATTTCCCTGTGTGTTTATGGGAGGATTTCTCCTTCTTTGGGAATAGATATCTGGGTTGTGCACTTGTGCTTCAACTGGGGGATGTGATCACTTCGAATTTTCTTTTTTAATTTTTAAATCCTGTATTTTCATTAGATATATAGACTATCCCTGGTAAATAATGCAGAGCCAGAGGTAAAACATTTGACAAATATCTTAAATATATTATATGTATGCTCCTTCATCACTTAATTTGCAGAGATGTGCACATAAAATCTATGTAATATTTCCCCCAAACTTGAATTTTGACCCTTAACCTTTTGCAGGTACCTACTGGCTGAAGCAGGTGACACATTATTTGCTTCTTTTATTGGAACAAAGCAGTACAAGTAAGCTTATTGAATAATTTTTTTTGTGGAGTTTTTAATATGCTTTCTACTGTTTACTTTCAAAAATATGATTTATTTTTTCTATAATCTAGGGATGTCATGACTGATGCAAATATACTGCAAGGAGCTATTTTTCATGAGGATGTCATTGAGGATATGGACAGAATTGAGGTAGCTGAATCTAAACAAGCTGAAGTACAGAAGGGGAATGGAGAAAACCGGAGGAATCCTCTGGAAAAACCTAGCCAACTAAAAGATAAATCTAAACCTGCTGCACATCGGGTATGATTCATTACATAATTGTTTTCATTGCTTTTATTTATTTTTTTTAAATTCGTCTTGCCTACTATCATCTGTCACTGATTGACAGAAGTCTTTTATGTATTATATGTGTAATCCCATTCATGTTCTTGCTTTGAGTAGCCGTGCCAGAAAAATAATCTAAAATCAAATCATGACTCATTGGCTATAAATATATTAATCTTTTTCTTTTTCAAATTTTTATAATCAGGGTTTCTTGGCTCGTGCTAAGGGGATACCAGCTTTAGAGTTGTATAGACTTGCTCAGAAGAAGAAACGAAAACTTGTTTTATGTGGACATTCACTTGGCGGTGCAGTAAGCTTGATCTTCCTGATTTTGTAAGGGTTTCAGAATTTTGCTTGTGATTAATGTCATTCTAACCTATTCTATGCTCCATTTTATCTTAGGTAGCTGCATTAGCTACCCTTGCCATTTTGAGGGTTGCTGCTGCGTCCGCTTCATTGAAAGAAAGTGAGAGAGTTCAGGTCAAATGTATAACATTCTCCCAGCCTCCAGTGGGAAATGCAGCTTTAAGAGAGTAGGTATCAGATCATTTGATAGTTGATACATTAATACTCCTATTAGCTTGTAGAAGAAGGAAGCCTTGATATGTACTTTTTGATTTCATTTTTTTTTAATCTTCAGTGCTTAAACAAATTTTAATTTGTATTGTAACAGTTATGTTAATAGAAAAGGTTGGCAGCATTATTTCAAGAGTTATTGCATTCCTGAAGATTTGGTGCCCCGCATCCTTTCACCTGCTTATTTTCATCATTATAATAATGCCCAACCTTTGTTGGTGCCTGCTGAAATTGGGACCAACAGTTTATCAATGTCCAAACATGAGGAAGGGGTAGGAAAATCCAGGGCAGAGAAGCCAAAAGAGAATGAAGGCGAGCAGCTGGTTATGGGATTTGGCCCTGTTCAGAGATCCTTTTGGAGGCTTTCAAGGCTTGTTCCTTTAGCGGGTATAAGAAGTAAATTTAACAAGTACAGAGGAAAACAAGATGATCCTGTAGCAGCATCCTCTGTGATTGATTCTGTTTTGACATCTTCAATCGAAGATGTAGCAGATGAACCACAGTCTCTTGAAATCCAAGAGGGTTCTGATGGCATATCTCTCAAACCACTTGTTGAGACTAGTAATGGGCCATCAGAAGTAGCTGCAACTGAAAAATTAATAGAAAAAAGCAAAACAGATATTGGGGATGGGAGGAAATGGCGCAGAGTGCCTTCGTTACCTTCATACGTGCCATTTGGGCAGGTACACAGTATGATTTAGCTTTCTTTAATTTCATTCTGATTCATCTGACGAGTTACAACTTACACGTGTGGGAGAAGGAAAAAAAGGTTGAGAAACCAAGTTTTCTTTATACTTGGCTTTTATTTTATTTGACGTCCTTTGGTTTTATGAAGTCAGGACTATCAATGAGTTTTATTTAAAATTTGTTTGCTATGAATGAGGTCATCATGCCTTCGTTTGACTGTCAAGTATGCGTTCTAAACTTTTTTTCTAGCAATACCCAAAAGCTATTCCTTCTTGGGTTGGCCTTTACAGTCATTCTGTTAGTTCACATGCTTCGAGTAAATTTCCTGGGGGTCGTAGTCCCTTTGTTTGCTATAATGGAAATGCTAATGTTTCTTTCTTCTCATTAGATCTCTTCGGAGGTAATGATCAAACTTTCTTTGGTATATGTTGGCTATGTGTTGGATCTTGTTGTGCATAGTTCACTTGTGTCTTACTTACATAATTAATGTAATTAATTAAACCAGATTGGAAAATGAGATTCCGCCATTCCGGTCAAATTATTTGTTATATTGATAACATGAGGGCATTGTTTTATGCTCTTTTTCTCTTATATTACTGAGAATGATATTCATTATCAGCTATTGCTGTTGCTAAGTTATGATTGGAGTATTTAGTTTACTAAGAAGTATTTTATTTATAACAGCTTTACCTCTTGGAGAATTCATCAGTGGAATCACTATCCGGTGCAGAGTATTCTAAGTTAACATCGGTACGAGCTTCCTTGAATACTCAGTGTTGGATTATATATTATTTTCCTTGTGGGAAGTTTAAGATTTTGTCTAGTTCTTGCATTTCAGGAATGTTTGGTATTTTATTCCACATGAATAATATGATTTGTAACTATTAATTGGTGGTATCATTTGGATAAGAATTATCTTGTGGTATCATCTTCTGGAATCTCTCATTTTGCCTGATTTCTTCTGGCAAAGACAATTTCAGGTCAAATCTGTGATTGCCGAATTGAGGGAACGATTTCAATCACATTCTATGAGGTCATATAGGTCTCGATTTCAGAGGTAATGAAATACTCTACCAGTATATACATACAGTTTTATCTCTCTTCTTACATCTTATTAACAAATTTCTATGGTTAAATGTTAGTGACTTTTTGTCATATTTTGGATTAAAGGAATCTGCTAAGTATTAATAGATGCAGGATAATAATTAGTTCGCAGAAGAGCCTTTGGAAAACAATAATTGTCAATGTGGCTACAAAAGTTGTTTAAAATGATAAAAAACAGATACAAGATCATGGACTGAAAACTTTGGAAAGTATAAACGGATTGAATTTTTTATACATGGAGTGCAAGTGCAACCAGCACCAGTATAAAATGTCAACACCAATACTTCGATTTGCTTCTCTCTTTGGAGACACCAGCATTGTGCCACTGCTGTACTTGCAAACACCACCATGGTTCCACTGCCAGTGCTATTGTCACCATGGGTGGAGCCATATCTGGAAATTTTGGGGGGAGTCAAAGATCAAAAACTGAGGGGACTGAAATAAAAAAAAAATAAATATTTTAAGGATCAAATATTAAATACACATTTATTTATACTTTCAAAATTCGTGGGACCTGCCCCCCGGACCTACTTTAGCTCCACCTTTTTGCTGTCATTTGGAAATTGGAAATTAATTGGGATTTGGTACTTCATCATCTTGATCTGAGGACAATATGTTAGATGACAGTACTGGTAGTGAGAACGGAAACCAAGTGTTTGCTTGTTGCTGATAAGCAGACTCATAGATGCCTCGATGTTTATAGGAATTTTCTCATTTCCCCCTTTTTGGTGTATACCTTGCTCTCTATATCATCTATTTTACAGTTTTCCAAAACCATACAATTGATACAATTATTGGTTCTCTTTACTTGATCCAAAATTTAAGATTGTTTGTGAGGATTTTGATGAAGTATTAGCCGTTAACTTGAGGTGACTTTGGTAATCTTCTTTCTATTTTATATTTTTAGGAGTGTTTCTTCAGTTATTCAATTTGAGTATGTTCTTTGATGTAATTAGCATAAAATGTTAGTATTGCATTCTAATAATTGATTCATTTTCCTTGCAGAATCTATGACCTGTGCATGAGTGACAGTGTTGCCATTTTCTCCGGATTGGAGCAACTACAGCAGTTTTCACATTTACAACAATGGCTTGGCCTTGCAATGGGAAGTACTGTAGAGCTTGGGCATATTGTTGAGTCTCCAGTTATCCGTACCGCTACTTCAGTTGTTCCTCTGGGATGGAGTGGGATTCCTGGTGACAAGAATTCAGAACTGTTAAAAATTGATATAACTGGTTTCAGGTTGCATTTTTGCACTCTGGTTCATGCTCAAGTAAATGGTAACTGGTATTTACTTTTTCACCTTTTTCTCATTTATTTTGTATCAGTTTTGGTACGTTTTTTCATGGGAGCCTAATTTTTATGTCTCTACAGTTGTTTGTTTTGGCTGTGCCTGTGGCAATTCCTGTATTATGCATGTGTTTCCGAAGTCTTTCTTTTTTCTTTTTCAATTTTTAATTTTAAAGGGAGATTTTTTTTTTTTTTTTGCTGAATTTGTTTGGGCTTTGGGGTTGAAATGATTGCTCTCCATTGTTGGGTCTTTAGTGCTTTTGAGCGTCTTAGTTTATTGCACAACATCGTGATCATGGTTCTAAAAAACGTTAGGCGTATGGTGGGGGACCGCCTAGCACCTAGGACTTCTAGGCGGCGTCTAGACGGACAGGCTAAGGGCGCTAGGTGGTTTTATTTTTTATTCAAATGTTTTTTATTAAGTTTAGAAATTTGGGTTCAATTACGTTTAGGGTTAGAATTTGACAAAATTGAGGTTAATTAGGATTAGGTTATGTCAATTTGATTATTATTATTATTATTTATTTATTTATTTATTTTTTTAATGTAGGGCTTTACCCCAGAGGGAGCCCTTCCAAAAATTCTCCAAGGCCAAGGATGAACCCAGGCCTAAGAGGGGGTTTGGAAATAGTTTTCAACCAGTAGTGGACGCGCCTCGGTTAGAACCTCACTAACTAGCTGCGTCACTGCCCTAAGCGCAGAGATAGGTTATGTCAATTTGATATCAACTAGGGTTAGGGTTTGACAAATTGTAGGGGTGACAATTTGGGTTAGGATTCGTTTATTCATTCGATTCTATTCGCTTTAAAGCGAATATGAGTTTGAAAAAATGGATTTGTTTAATAAATGGGTCAATTCGATTTGATTCGTTTATTAAACGAATCGAATACGAATTTAAGCTCATTGATTTGTTTGTTCGTTTAGGATTCGTTTTATTATTTTATTTTACTAATTATTATTTTTCAATTAAGATTTGAGAAATTAAGGCTAATTACCATAGAAAAAAATTATATTGTCGATATTTGATGAGGTATTTTTAGTAAATATATCAATTACATATTTTATATGTCTATATTTATGAAGAATTAATGTAAATAAATTATGTTAAATTTTTTTATTGAATAATATAATGACTAAACGAATATTCGTATTCGATTCGTTTAATAAACGAATCGAATACGAATCCATCACATTTTAATTCAATTCGTTTAGGATTCGATACAAATTCGATTCGTTAATTCGTTTTGCCACCCCTAACAAATTGAGATCAATTAGGTGTAGGATTTGGAAATTTGGATTCAATTAGAGTTAGGGTTAAGGTTTGACAGCTTCCGGCCACCATTGGCGACGGCAACCACGGGCAGATGGAGTACATGCGCCACCGCTAGACATAGCAGACTGGAACATGCTTTCAGTCCGTTCTGATCAGAAACCGCTGGCCATCGTGCTTTTATAGGTCACATCGATCTAGGGCTCCCTTTGCTGTAGATTTGCAAATTTCCATCGATGGCCGCCTAGCTCGCCGTTTTATGCCTAGTTAGGACGGTCAGGCTGTCTCGATATCTTTTAGAACACTGTAAGTGATATTCATTATCTGTATATAAAAGGAAACTTTACATCAAACTAATTCTAAATAAACCTGAAATAAGGAAAAAAAATAGGAAAATAAAGGACCTCGACATAACATGTATCCAAGGGATCTCTTATTGCTGCTCCGACAATCAAAATGCCTTTTTATTTGCTGTCTAAATGTGTTCATTAGAAGGATACTAAGAATAATTGAATAAGTGATTTATTAGATTATTATTTTCTTCCTTTTCCTTGTCAAATCTGCCATAGGAAAGTGTGCAGATTCACTGGTGCACGATACTGGCTTGCATTGTTTAAATAGTGGACGATAGCACATTTGTTTTACAGAAAACCAACATAGCCTAGAATGATGCTTGAAACTGTTGGGGAGGGAACAGGAATTGTTTGATAATTGGAATAGCCAAGCTTAGCTGTTGAAGTTTTCCTGCACGTTTTGTTACAGGCCTCGACAGTCATAGTAGGTTGTATAAATTTATTTGTGATTCGACTTTATGAGCAGTATATATATATATATATATATATATTTTGTTTCTTTCTGGAGCATTACTTTATAAGCACTATTAACTTTTAATCCTTTTTAATAGATGAGCATAAAGGTTGATTGTGTATGAGATTCATTGTTTTCATCACTTCATGTCTCTCAATCAGGTGTTCAACTACAGTGGAGTCATTTCCATCAGCTCCAACATACTCTTCCAATGTTGGACTACAGCCTGAATTACAACAAATGCGAGTATCAGTTGGAGCTCCATTAAGACGACCTCCAAACTCGTCAATTTCTGTCTTTCCTTCTGTTGATTCAGAAACTATTGATTGTAGCATGGAACATAGTTCAGGGTTGTCTCATGATGAAAAATTCATCCGTCCTCAGGGTTTGAGTGATTTTCTCATATTCTGCACCAGTGATTTCACAACTGTCTTCAAGGAAGTTCATGTCAGAACACGTAGGGTGCGACTACTTGGCCTTGAGGTATCGATATGTAACTTTCTAACTAATATATTATGTGGTCTTGTTTGTTTTTCATGTTACAAAGACTATGGTTTATGGTTTTGTTTAGGGTGCTGGTAAAACTTCTCTTTTCAATGCAATATTTGGTCAAGGAAAATTAACCAGAATTACTGGGAGTTTGGAAGTAGACACTGATGTTCAAGAAGGTATTGCCGGTGGTTTATGCTATTGTGATTCCGCTGGTGTAAATCTGCAGGTACTTGTTTTCGAACTAGTTTATGGTGATTCTGATCGAACTCGCATTCTGACCCTATGCATTGTATAAAACCTTCATACATATCTTATAATGTTGTGCAATTCCCGTTGGTGGTGGAGAGTCTAGTTTCTGATGGCTGAATGGGGATACTTGAAACTTCAACCTTGTGAGTTTGAAATTTTAAGTTCAGTTGTGCTGACAATCATTTCCTTCATAATTTCCTAAAGCTCTGCAGTTTGACTTTTGTAAGATGATGTTTAAAGTGTTCAGTTGAAGACATTAATTAATTTATTTTATTCTTCTTTGTGAGTTGTCACATGGTGGGTGTGTTTAACAAAGTTCGTAGAGGTAGGGAAGGCCTAAGTTGACATAAACAGAAACCCTAAAAAGAGATCTAGGTTTTATGGAGCTTGATGAAACAATGATCTCAGATAGAGCATAACGGCATCGAAAGATTCATGTAGCCGACCCCACCTAGTGGGAAAAGGCTTTGTTTGGTTGGACTGAGTGCAACTCGTACATGTGACACATTTTCTGACCTATTATTTGTAAGACAAAAACATCTCTATGTTGTTTTTTAATTTTTTATTTCTGCATCATGCGGCCTGATTGACTGAATTAACTTGTTTATATATATTATAACAATCTAAGTCCTGGGCTGTCTTACTAGCTTCCACTGATATGCAGGAGCTGACTATGGAGGCCGCTCGTTTCAGGGATGAACTGTGGATGGGAATCCGTGACCTCAGTAGAAAGACAGATTTAATTGTTCTTGTGCATAACTTATCCCATAAGATACCTAGATATAGTCAACCAAATACATCAGGGAACCAGCCGGCCCTTTCGCTTCTGTTAGATGAGGCTAAAGCTCTTGGAATCCCTTGGGTCCTTGCCATAACAAATAAATTTTCAGTCAGTGCGCACCAGCAAAGAGCAGCAATTGATGCAGTTGTGCATGCATATCAAGCATCTCCAAGCACCACTGAAGTTGTCAATTCTTGTCCATATGTTATGCCTGGTGCAGTAAGTGCTTCTCTGACTTGGGGTGCATCTGGTGGAGATTCGGATGGGAGGATGGGTGCACAGAAGATTCTTCTTGCTCCAATTAATTTATTCCGGAGGCCTTTTCAGAGAAAGGACAATATTTTACCCGTGGAGGGCATAAACTCTCTTGGTCAGCTTGTGCATCGTGTCCTCCGGACTCAAGAGGAGGACTCCTTACAGGTAGAATCAATTTTTTTTTTTTAAATAGTGTCTTTTAATATGTATGAGTTATTAATGAGTACTTTGTGAGTATTGATTTAGTCTTGTTATTTATTGAGGAATATATGTAAGAGATGATTAGACTAGAAATATCATAATTGATAGACTTCTACACTCGGAAAAATAATAACCCTTCCGGGCACCTCCTTGGGATATTCACACCCTATAGGTATATAGACTACCCAGTTTTTAAGGTCGGCCAGTGGTCCCAATTAGAACTTGATGAACATAGGTTGAGAGGAAACTTCCATTGAATGAGTGAAGAAAAAGATTTGGCTCTACTCTATTCTATTTTTGTCTAATATTAACACATTCTTGGACTTAAAATGGTATTACGAGATGGTTTGTGGATATTGATTTCATGTTAACATGTCTGACATACCAACCATATTTGACAAGATATGCTGCCGGGATTCTGATTAGATCTGATGAATTTCCACTTTATTTAGATTGGATGTTAATAACTGTAGCTTTATAGGAATTGAAGGCGGTCCAAACATTTTTAGCATTAAACTACCTCTAGCGGTTCTGCATCTGGTCCTGCAAGAAGCGTCAATTAATTGGAATTAGTTAATTTGCAAGTCCTTTTATCTATAAGGTTCAACTTTGACATTCAACAAGTTCATGAATTTGGGTATTTGCAATGTTTTAGATTTTTGATTCAGTGGTTAGTGGCATGTATTAGTTGATTGGAGAATCTACTCGAGGGTTATTCTGTCACGTTTGCTATATTTAGAAACTGTTCTTATGGTTGGAAGCATGTGGTTTCTTGTTTACTGATGTCAGTTGCTGAGAATTTGAACTTTCTGCTGCATTTCTTACTTCAAATTTGAAGGAACTTGCTAGAGATCGGCTGTTGGCAGAGTTGGAACGAGAGCGTATTATGGCAATAGATGCCAATTCAAAAGCCAAGGCATCTGCTATGACTGCTGCTGCTGTGGGTGCTTCCCTCGGGGCTGGTCTTGGCCTTGTTTTGGCTGTTGTTATGGGCGCAGCATCTGCTTTGAGGAAGCCCTGAAAATTCAATTTTTTTTGGAGACATGTTTAACGATCTACGTCCTGGACACGGGAATCTATCTATTTGTGTTCGTGTTCGTGTTCATAGATATTCAACTCAGTGACACCGTCATAGGCGATTTATTGATTCTATTCATGTATATTTACTAGGATTGCTTGGAGAAACATTGTAATTTCACACAAATGAAAGAGAGAATTGAAGTTGTTATTATATCAGTTCAGTGATGTTAAGCTCGGGGTGATATGATGAGCAACTAAAGCAGATAGTTTACCTCAACATTGTATTAATGAAATTCTCCAGTACATTGTAACAAGAATAGCTGATTCAAAAAAATAGGCACACTATCATTTAAAAGCTTATACCAAATTGGAAGAACTCAGCTAGAACAACAAGAAGCAATTATACCACCTGTGTTAAAATAAAAATAAAAGAAAAAGAAGGGACAGAAATCATTTAGCACAGCATGAGAAATCCATAATACTGCCTTTCGATGAGTTAGCCCCATCCTTAACCAGGGTTACACGATTGACAGACAATTCTTCAGCTTTGTAGTATGCATCAGAGTTGAGGGCTTTCCTGCTGATATTGTTGTAAATTTCTCGGATCACAATCTCGAAAGCAGTTTGAACATTCGTAGCATCAAGAGCTGATGTCTCCATGAAGAACAATCCTTCTTCCTCTGCAAGGCTTTTGCCCTCCTCTGTGCTAATATCCCTAATGTTCTCCAAATCACACTTGTTCCCCACCAGCATTCTTGCCGCAGCAGTATCACAATGAGCTGCATCATTATATTTTACATTGCAATCAAAATCGGGTCTACTCAATTACACGAACATAAAAGCTTATAGACTGACCAATATTCTCGAGATATTTCAAATTATCTCGAACAAAAGCAAGGATTAAAAAGATAATTAAACACAATAAAGTTAAAGAAAAAAGGGAACAAAATAATGAAAAGAACTTACTGGTGAGCTCCTGAAGCCAGCGTTTAACACTATCAAAACTGCTTCTCCTGGTAATATCAAAAACAACAAGAGCACCAACAGCTCCCCTGTAATAAGCAGAAGTAACAGCTCTAAACCTCTCTTGACCAGCGGTGTCCCAGATCTGCGCCTTCACTTCTTTCCCATCAATCTCCACCACTTGTGTCTGAAACTCAACTCCTATTGTCGCCTTTGAGTTGCTATCAAACTCATTCCTCGCAAACCTAGACAGCAAGTTCGATTTTCCCACAGCAGAGTCGCCTATCAATACAATCTTGAACAAGTACTCTTCGTCTCCTTGCTCTTCTTTGACCATTGCTTTTGCTGTGTGTGTTTGTGTTTGTGTTTGTGTTTGTGTTGATGGGTTTTTGATGAAAGTGTGTGTGGGGGGAGACAAAGCGGCGTGATTGGCGGGGGGAATTTGATGGAGTTTCCCTTTGTGGCTTTGACTCTTGAGTTTCAGTTGATTGAGTTACGCGGTGATGGTGATTTGTCGTATTTCATCCACTTAAATTGATTACTGCATTTTGACGAGCTTTATGGGGTAGCCGATTCAATGTACACGAACAATAACACAGTAAACTTACTTGTATTTTAATAAATATTAGTAAGCTCGCACTTTCTGCATGTTTGCATATATATTTTATCTATTAATCTTGTAAATATTTCAAATTTTGTCGGTTTTATAATCTAAATAAGATAATTTATTTACTTACACGTAATATTTATACCTCATTCATTTGCCTCTCAGTTCTTAAATAATATTTCTAATTTCTGCGCAAGTGCTAATAGTGAGAGTCTGCATCCTAAAGCCCAGTAAATAATAAAAAATTCATAAAATAAAAAACTTATAGACATAATTCAAAATAAAATAACAAATAATAATAGACTCGAAATTCAAAAAATTGATTAGGTTTTGTTGGTGGCTACTATTTAGGCTTCTTAGGTTTTCATTTTAATAATTTATTATTTTAATTTTATAATTTTATAATAAAAATATTAATTGTAGAGATTATATGCCATTTATATATTTTTATTTTAATAGAAGATTATAATATATCTTCTTATTATATTAGGTAATAAAAATTAATTATATAGATTAAGTGTCATGTGACGCGGTGAGAAAACTTAAAAACGTTTAACGTATGTATATATATATATATATATATATTATACACACACAAACACACACACACATATATATATATATATATATATATATATATTCTGTCAGATTATATATGATATTATTCAAATATTAATCGGATAATATAATATATTTTATTATTATGATATGATTCTTATTTAATAGATTTATTAATTTTATTTTATAATTTAATAGTATTTTTATTGTAATATGATAGTATAATATATTTTATTATTATAATACAGTTGTGATAAAATTATAATATATATTTTTATTATAATATGTTTTTTATTTTATAAAAATTAATTGTAAATATATTTTAATTTTATAATTTAATAATAAAAATTAATTGTAGAGATTAAATATCACATACATTTTTTTAATTTTTTTTTCTTTTAGAGAATATAATATATTTTCTTATTATAATAGATTTTTTTATTTAATTTTATAATTTAATAATAATATTTTAAAATAATAAATAAATAAATTAATTAATTAATATGTTTCTTACTTTAATAGTAGATTATGTTTTTATATTGTAATAGGTTTCTTATGTTAATAATTTATTATTTTAATTTTATAATTTAATAATAAGAAATTAATTGTATATAATTTAATAGTGAATTTTTTTTTTTACTTTAATAGGATACTATAATATGATTTATTGTTACAATAGATTTTTATAAAATTATAATATGTATTTTTATTGTAATATGATTTTTATTTAATATATTCATAAATTTAATTTTATAACTTTAATATGAAGCCACCGGGTGGTGCGATTTGAAAACTTAAAATATATATATATATATGTATGTATGTATGTTTGTCTTTTAGAGTTGTATGGCTTGATGACAAATGACTTATGATTCAGTTGGTAGATCTTGGGCTCGAGTCTATGAGTGTATTTTTTTTGTAAGAGTTTAGGAAATCCGGATCGGGTGGTTTGGCGACAGAGTTTTCAATGTTTAAAAAAAAAGTTTTATATTATTTTATATGTTAAATTTTATATACCTATCATTGTTCCATAAATAGTGCTACTTCTAAGGTCTCTTGTGATATATCAATTTTTCGAAAAAAAAATTGATATATGCATATAAACACTAAAAAAAAAAAAAAATCATATACTGAAATATTTTGTCATTTTGTTTTTGTTTTTGTTTTTGTTTTTTTGGTGTTATGTGTCCAATTATATGTGTATATCATTGTTATATAAAAATTTAAATTAAGTTAAAAGAAATGTATAAGAAATTATATTTTCAAACAAAAACTTCTAACCTTAATTTTAAAAATTATAAACGTACCGACCACTAAGATTTAAACTCTCATAAATAGGAAGAGAATTGAATTTTGATTAGACTAAACTGTGTCTCTCTATATATATATATATAATAAGGAGTTTGTGTACCTCCCTCAAATCATGCTTATAGTGAAAGTTTTGTAAATCAAATATGATTTTTAGGAACCACTCAATTAAAGAGTTACAAGAATGATACGTACTCTTGTACACAAAATCATATAACACAAAAAAAAAAAAAAAAAAAAAACTCCACTACAAGAGATAAAAGACACTCACTATAAGGCAAAAAAAAATAAAATAATTTTTTAATTTCTTATAGTTGTGTGCATAAAGTTTTACATTCATCATATTTCAAATAGTTATAACTACTTATTTGTTATTTCGAAGTCTACATTTACCTCTTTTTATTTATTAATTTGCATTACCTTACCTTTTTTTTTTTTGATAGGTCAACGGTATACTTGACTTCATATCTAATTATTTTGTTGATATTTATTTGGGTCATGGTTTGCCATTACTTCCTTGTTGATTATGAGGTTGCAATTGCTTCGTTTTATTGGATTTCAACAATTTTTCTTTTGTATTGATTACCATGTGAATGTGACTGGCACGTTAAATCCTGCACCGACCCACCTTTTCTTTTATTTTTCAAGCCTCTGTTTGCTTACCCCCTCTTTGTCTGGATCACGTTTCAGACTAAGGATATTATTAATACATAAAAGTTGTTTATTATATTTATATTATACGGAGGATGAGCCATTATATAATGATAAGGTTAATTAATTATGATTTAAAAATCAAGATTCAAATCGCGAAAACAGTCACTTTATAAAAAAATAAAATTATATATGTAGGTGCCTAATTTTAGCTCTATTCTATCAGCCACATGTCGCCACATAAATGAATCTTCTTATGAATAATACTAATAGATGGGAAAAGTCTTGAAAATCTTCAAAACTCTCAAAACCCCTAAGGAAACTTGGATATTAAGCTGATGAATCATGGTGATATCAAGCATTCCGGTGTGATGTCAGCCATTCCGGGATGATATCAGTCATTTGTAGGAAACGCTTTCCCTCGCGCAGCGGAAGCGGTTTAGGCATTAGGATCGATCTAGAAAAATTTTCTGCCATTTCCCTTTGATGATCGGACTTGACCAGCCCCTAGTATGATGTTTTGCTTATGTTTTTAACAAGATTTCAGTCCCCGAACAGTAGCGCACAGCGCACCCAAATCAGCCTTTAATTTGCGGGTGATGTAACTGTTGGGGCAGTTGTGGAACCCCTAGGGTCGGATCGGTGCCCCGGGCAGCGGAAATGAGTCTAACCCATGGATATCAAGTATGAGTGTAATTTTAAATCATTTGATGAAATATTATATTCCATTACGAGTGTATAGGAAAAAATCGGGACTGAAACGGAGTCCGGAAGCTCCCGAACGAAGCAAAACAAAATCAGCGCGCACGAATGACTCTACGCGCATGCGAATGTACAGTGCGCGCTACAGTGCCCGCGGCACTGTGGCGAGCAGCTGCTGCACCTTTTTTTTTTTTTTCAATTCTTTTTAAGTTGCAGCTCTCATTCCAGAGAGCTCTCAACATTAGGGTCTATAACCCTAATAGCATCCGGTCTTCCCTAAACACTTCAAAAATACCCAAAATTAATTTTTAATTTCAAAACCAACATAAACACATGTTATAGAATAAAAATCTAGTTTTTCAAAAATCAAATATTTTTCCAAAAACATAAATTTATTCTAAATACGCATTTGCGTAAATTTTGAATCCAATACACAAACCATTTTAGAATCCCAATACGAAATGTCCCGTGAACAATTCTAGTCCACATAAAGGTGGTCAAGTGAATCTAGAATGGTAGTCATAGCTCTAAGCTTTAATCTAGAGTTCCAAACTCTAATTAATTGTTTCATGTCCAACATGAACATCTTTGACCTAATTACAAGCATGTTGTGTTTATACTTCTAAAGTATCCTAACACAATTGATTAGCCTTATTCAACATTAAGCTATGTGATCATGCATCTAATACACAAATAAACATAGCTTTGGAGAAGATCAAACATTACCTAGTAAGCTTGATGCAAGATCCAATCTACTTCTCCTTGTTGAAATTGTTGAAGAACCCCTAAGGTGTGCAAGCTTGACTTCAAGATCCAATCTTGTTTCCAATGCTTCCAAGCTTCACTACAAGATCCAATCTTGATTTCTCCTAGATGAAATGTTGTAGAGACCTCACAAGCTTCTCTAAACACTTCTCTAACTTAGGCTAATCTCTCAAGAATTTGCTTATGCTTGTATTTGAACTTGTGATTTAAACCTTCCTAAAGCTTGCTATTTATAGCAAAACTTAGGCAATTTTTAATTAATAAAAGTTGTAATCAACTTTTAAGTGGGCTTAATCTAATTTGTCCAAATGTATAATTAGGTGTGACTAATCTCCATTGTCTCCCACTTTAATTTAATACAATTAAATCAAGCCAAGATTAGGAAATGGATTAGTTAAATGTTTGCCACCTTGATTTAATCCAATTAAATCAAGCCAAAACCACCTATTATTACATACTTACAATTACCATAATATCCTCAAATGGTAGAGATAATTATGATTTTACAATTAAGCCTTGTGTAATTATTGAATTAATCCAATTAGGTCAAAGTAAATAATCAATGTTATCACAATAACACTTGATTATCTTAGTTGATAATTATAATATCGAATATTATATTTTATAAAAAATAATCGGCTACCCAAGTGCTCAACGAGTACACTTCATATTGGGACTCTCTAAGTTCAGATACGTTCGTCATATAAGCCTAACTAATATGTACGCAATTCGGCCACCTCCGAATTCGCGAAGAACACGAACGACCTTTCTGAACTATACAAGTCGATGTCATCACATATGTTTAACAATCCCTCCGTCGTAGGCTATCCGAGTTGTGCTTAGGAAACATAGAATATACCGTCAAGTTTCCAAGACGCACATCTCATGTCGACATGTCCACGATTCTTTATAACTGATGTGAACCACCATAGGTGATCGACTTTGGCCAAAGATTTAAGAAGCGTGACTTTACTAACATGGATACCTAAACCTCTTATGGTACACATACGGGCCGACAGATCCTATCTTGCTTCGCACTTGATTACTGTGTGCATCGGTCCACACCCAACGAACATCTAGAGGCCAGACCATGAAAGGTTTCTGACATACATGGCATATAAGTGTGGAGGAGCTCACACAAAATCAATGATATCCTATAGTCAAAGGATTACATATGCTACTCGACTCGAGGAGATTCCTATTGACGGTGGTGTGTACTTCCAACTATTAGGAATCACCTGTGAGTCATTCAATATTCGCTCCAAAGAATACCCACATGTCTATACGAGTTTCCAAAACTCATGGTACATCGCGTTAAACCATTGGAACTCCAATTCCAATATACGACATGTGCTAGTCTTCTAGGTTATAGGAATTCGACCATATTCCAAAACCAACGACTATGAATATTTATTTTAAGAATAGTTTACACCTAGTGTCAAAACTATTATAAGGTCGATGTCATTCTTACCATCAATTTAATACGCGTAATGACAATACCATTAATAGGGTATGAAATGAAAAATGTAGTTATTTTATTAATAAATAATAAAATGTACAATTGGGATTGGCCTCCAAGCACCAACTCCATCAGTAACTGTGTTTCAAGTCTGATTTTTCTCATAAAAACAACTTCACAACACCCTTGAAATAACCCTTTATGTTCTAACTCCGAATGGTCTTCCGTGCTATAGCTCGTTACCAACAAAAAGAAGTGTGGGCTTCACTCACAAAACAAAATCCCTAAACTCTTTAGAGATTGAAATAAACTTTTGTCACACCGGAATTTTTATTTTCTCTTTTGTTCTTATTCTCTTTCTTTCAACACTTGAGAGAAAACAAGAACAAAAATGGCTAGGTTTATTCAAGAATGAATTGTTATAAAGAAAAAAATTATTTTCTTATTTTTATACTTAGGATTAATGTTGTAAAAAAAAAAACCAAACCCTAAGCACAATAAACCCCATAAATTCGGCCACCCTAATTTTCTACACCTAATTTTGTAACAACCAACTTATTAGTTGTCATCATAATGACAATTAATGTAATGTTGAAAAGGTATAAATGCTATTAATGAAATGTTGAATTTTTACAAATCATATTTGAAAAAATCTTCATTAGCGTAAATGATATATCAAATAATTTAATATATATACATTAAAGTAAATGATTTCTCATAATCATTTATTTAATAAAAAATTTATATTAAATATAATATTAAGTTACATGTGTGACAAAATATATTATTAATCTCATTAATAATAATATATGTATGTGAGTATATAATTGGACTATCCAATTATATTTAATTTGCTACAGTATATCGAGCTAGCACGGGGACCAAATGGACTTACGGTTCCGAGCTCCAATAATCACAGAACATTAATTAAACTCTTAATTAAATATTCCGAATTATTAACTTCAGGTTATTCCACTAAGAACCCGAAGCTGCACTCTTCTTGCCGCATATAGATAATATAATCTGAACTACGTCAGTGTCCATCGATACAGTCATTGCATACAGATTGGCCCTTCACGAATATCTCATAATCAGAGCCGGGTCGTTATACCCATATAATTATTTTTACCTTAAGTATCATTGATTCTTTAATGAACAATTTATTCATAACTATTATGAATATTGATCTTTCTATTCACAATAGAAAGACTTAAGCGCTTTAATCATCCAAGTACCGAATCAACCCTTAATGAAGATACTCATTTACTTCTCGCAAGAAGGAGTGAATTCCATATCTATGTAAAAAGTCATTCGTACACACCAAATCATGTCCTCAAAGTACGTAGTTATTGGTTGAGATTGCTACACTAACCTCACATTTGTAAATCAAATGACATAGCCTGTCGTGCAAGAGTTCGCAGTACACTCATGATTCAGATCAATCCATATATGACTATATAGTAGATTGAAATGAATTTCTTTATTTAACGAATATTATAAGAAATTCATTTCTATCTGGATCCAGTCATATATGGTCACATCATATAAAGCGCCTCCATTCTCATTTCACCACATGGACGATCCCGGATCAAGGTCGCTATACAATTATAGAATGGACCGCAAATATAGATAAACCACAAACAAAGCACCCGCTTTTTTTGCTCTCTATGGACTATTTTAGATTACTAACTTCAGTCTTAAATCTTCATGAGTATGACACTCATATATTAATTCTGAAGGCACATGAGTAATCAAGGATAAACATGATAATTTACAATATGCGATTTAAATAAAACATTTTGATAAATGATAATGCATATTTTATTTGATAACAAATAACTCTGTTTACATTACATGAAGCTTTAGGGCATATATCCCAACAATCTCCCATTTTCACTAGAGAAAATGAGACATGTCATGTAATTCTAGACTCTTTAAGTGACATTCAAACACTTTAGCCGACAAGGTCTTTGTATATGATCAGTCAGGTTCTCTGCGGATGCAACATTCATGACATAAACGTCTCCTCTCTGCACTATCTCCCTTATGAGATGATATTTTCTCTCTATATGCTTTCCCCTATCGTGGCTTCTTGGTTCTTTGGAATTCGCCATTGCACCACTATTATCATAATAAAGTGTGAGTGATTTATCCATATCTGGAGCAACTTCCAGATCTGCCAAGAATTTTCGGAGCCAGACAGCTTCCTTAGCTGCTTCAGAATCTACTACATACTCATCCTCCATGATGGAGCCAGCAATACAAGATTGCTTTATGCTCCTCCACATAATGGCCCCACCACCAAGGGTAAACACTGATCCAGATTTTGATTTCCTAGAATCGACATCCGTCTGAAAATCAGAATCCGTATATCCCCTGAGGATCATATCCTCGCCAGAATATACAAGCATATAATTTCTCGTTCTCTTAAGATACTTGAGAATATATTTCACATCCACCCAATTATCCAATCCTGGGTTAGACTGAAACTTACTGACTACTCCCACTGTAAAACAGATGTCCGGTCTCGTGCATAACATAGCATATATGAGACTACCAACTGCTGAGACATATATGATATGTCTCATTTCCTCATCTCTTTGAGGTGTCTTAGAAGATTTTTCTTTTGATAGATGAATTCCATGTCGATAAGGCAAGTTGCATTTCTTGGAATTCTATATCCCAAATCGCATAAGGATCTTATTGATATAGGATACTTGAGACATAACTAACAATCGTTTCTTGCGATCCTGAAGAATCTGGATCCCAAATACATAACTGGCATCTCCCAAATCTTTCATTTGGAATTGGTTAGCAAGCCAAGTTTTCACGTTCGATAATATTTTTACATCATTCCCTATAAGTAAAATATCATTGACGTATAAAACGAGAAAAACCACATTTCTGTCAATGACGCGCTTGTATACACAAGGCTCATCGACGTTCTGCTCAAAATTATAAGATTTGATCGTGGTATAAAATCTTATGTTCCAAGATCGAGATGCTTGCTTGAGTCCATAATTGGACCTTTGCAGCTTGCAAACCTTTTGCTCTTAACCTTGGGCTATGAACCCCTCCGGTTGTACCATATAGATACACTCATCAAGATTTCCATTCAAGAATACAGTATCGACGTCCATCTGCCAAATCTTATAGTCATAATATGCGGCAATAGAGAAAAAAGTGCGGATGAATTTAAGCATGGCTATTAGCAAGAAAGTCTCCTCATAGTCAACTCCCTATTTTTTGGGTATAACCCCTGGCCACCGGCCTAGCCTTGAAGGTCTGTACCTTCCCATTTTCCCCTCTTTCTCTTGTAGATCCACTTGCAACTATTATTGACAATGTTGTGATGGTCGAACCAGTAAGTAACTTCTCGAGTAACACTTTACTTCGAGGTTTGAAATCCCTCATATAGTCATCTTCAAGAAACATAACGTTTATCAATATAAACACTTTGTTATCTTCCGGACTATAAAACAACCCACCCTTAGTCTCCTTAGGATAGCCTACAAATAGGCACCCTAAGAACGTGGCTCCAACTTAGTAGTATTACTCTTCAGCACATGTATTGGACACTCCTATATGTAGAAATATCGTAAACTAGCTTTATGACCACTCCACAACACGAAGGGAGTCTTAGGAAGAGACTTAGATTGAAATACATTCAGAATATAAATTACTGTTTGCAGTGTATATCCCCGTAATGAACTAGGCAGTGTACTGTAAATAAACATAGATCTTATCATGTCTAGTAGGGTCTGATTTCTTCTCTCTGCAACACCATTCTACTGTGGTGTTCCAGGTACTGTGAGTTGGGATACTATCTCATGCTTAACTAAGAATTCCTCGAAATCTTTATCAATATATTCTCTTCCATGATCCGATCATAGAGTTTTGATCATCTTACCTAATTGGTTCTCAACCTCAGCACGATACTTTTTGAACTTTTCAAAGGTATCTGACTTGTGCTGCATTCGGTAAATGTACCCATATCTAGAATAATCGTCAATAAATATGAAAAAGTATTCATAACCTCCTCGGGCTTTTACATTCATCGGTCCGTAAATGTTCGAATGTATTAGCTCAAGTGGTTGACTAGCTCTTATACCTTTTCCAGTAAAAAGGTCTCTTGGTCACCTTTCATTTTTGACATGATTCGCAGACTGGTAAAGTTCCAAGCTTTATCTGGTTTAAAGCTCCGTTCTATATCAACCTATCTATACGGTCAAGGCTAATATGACCAAGTCTAAGATACCACAGACATGTGTCATCGTGAGAAATCTTTTGTCGTTTTGTTTTGGGTTTTTCAACTTTATAAATTTCAATGTTGAACAATGAATTATGTGTTAATGACCTTAACAAATATAGATTATTTTCAGAGTTTTCTGTGCATATAGTTAATCCATTTCTACCAATAAGAACCAAATTATTATTAAATGAAACAGAAAAACCATCATCCAAACTTTAGAAACAGAAATCAAATTCCTACGAAAACCAGAAATATATAACACATTTTTCAAACATAAATAACCATTATTTAAAAAGTTTAAACTAGAAAATTCCACTGCTTTTTCTGAAACGACATCCTCTGTTTTGACCCTCATGGTACAGTCACCTTCAGCAAGGTCTTTCCATGAATTAAGTAGCTGCAAAGAAGAACAAAAATGGTTAGTGGTTCCAGAATCAACAATCCATGCAAATTTATCATCCTCCACTAATAGAGATTCGATGACAAGTAAATCGTATTTAACTGTGACCTTCTTCTCTTTAAGCTCAACAAGGTATTTAGGACAGTTCCTTTTCTGATGCCCATCATTGTTGCAATGGAAACACTTTCCTTTGGGTTCGGCATCCTTAGAGCTTTTCTTGTTCTTCTTCATGGGATTTGCCTTAGACTTCCAAGTGTTTTTCTTCTTATTCTTTCTAGATTTAGAAGATTCAGCAACATTTGCCTCTCCACTTGGCTTACGGGGATCCACCAGTATGGACTCGTAATAGGTGAGCTCATTTAGCAGTTGAGTCAAAGTAAACGACAATTTGTTCATAACATAGTTGCTTTTAAATTGTAGGAAACTCTTCGAAAGAGTTTCCATGATCATGGTCACCTGCTACGCTCGTCAATATGAGCTTGATGAGTTTCGGCCTTTTTGAGATTAGGTCATCCTCAAGATATGCTCTCAGACTAATGTCATTTCCTTCATCCTAGCGGTTATCGCTGAGACCATAGCCTCATGATGCTGCCGCTTCGAAGGCTGCCCGAACATGCCCTGTAATGACTGCATCATCAAAGATGTTGTAGCCATTGGCTAATGCTTTGCAGCAAGAACCTCGAACATCCCTGCTAGCAAGTAGCAGCGGGGTTCTTCATTGGCCGCGACCCATTTCTGATAGGCATCGTGCACAGCTTGGCCAGAATTTCTGGATGGCTCGGAAGGACATTCCTCCTTCAAGACAAACTTAAAGTCTTCACAGACCAAGATGGCGTTTATGTTACTTTTCCATTTAACATAGTTCTTTCTCATTAACTTGTCATTATATAGAATATCAATAATTGGAGAAACCATAGTTGAAATAAAACATGTATTTAATATCCATTCATCGCATATTAAAATCATCAAACATTCAACATAAAATTAAACATGATTCATGAACCATGTATAATGAATTGGAAACCTAAAAGAATTACCATGCCACGGAAATCTATCATCTCACAAATAAGTACCGCCGTAGGGTAGGTCAAGTATTTGCATGATAGATTGAGACAATCTCAATTGATTAATATATGTGGGAATAATTTTTATTCCTATATTAACCAACCACCGTTTGATTTGATCAAAGAATTTCGATTAACATTTAATCATTCCTTTTTTAGTGTAACCCGTTATTTCATATTCCTTGGAATTAACTAGTGAAGTGCCGTCATAGGGTAGGTCAGTTCACTAGATACATCTAGAGTTCCTATCCTCTCGGAATCCAAACTTGATATTGACCCAAAATGGATACCATCCGTAGTGGGATGAAAATAAAGCCACCTCGAGACACCTTTTGAATCTCATATTTTCGGACTAACAACGGAGATCACAAGATATATTGTCATATATCCCTCACCCACTAACTATTTTAAATTTAAGGTTTCTATTTAAAATATCCAATATTTTATTTTACTAGTGTCTATAAGTTTATGTGCGACTAAAACATAACTCTATTTTACACTAGTACATAATTAGTGATCTAACCAATTTTAACTATTAAAATTTTATTCACTAATTCCCATTAGTCTCAACTAACATTTTACTTAATTAAACTAATTTAATTAAATTTGGTTTAGTGACCTAATTTATTTTAACACTTAAAATATTAGTTCACCAACAAGTTTAAAATTTAAAATTCAACAAATGGATAAATTTTAATTAAACTATTTATCCCGAGTGCAGACCAATGGTACATGGAATTATATCCCAAGTGCAAACCACATTAACATCCATTCAGAATCAGTTATGAAATTTACATCCGGGTTTCCATCCGATATACCAATGGAAAACATAATGCACTTATAAAGCCCATATGTATTAAATTTTGAATTTCCAATTTTAAACCAATTAATCTTATTAATTTGTTTCCATGCATATCATAGTCCAATTTAACGCTTAAATTTCTTAAAATCACATTTTATGACTAGAATACCCATGCATCTAAAACATGTTATGGCATGTGAAAATACAAGAGTAGGCACCCTAAGCTATATGACATGTTATTCAAACATTTTGAAATAAATATACACATAACAAATGGGCGTCGCGACGCTGAGTAGCGCGTCGCGACGCTTTACAATAGAAAAATCAGACATAACACAAATTCTACTCAGCGTCACGACGCAACATTTGAGAGTTGTGACGCTCAAACAATAGACACGTGCATCACGTTTTACAGGTTTTAAAGAAGTGTCCTCAAGAAGGAAATAAGGCAATAAAATTACATTGACCGTGCTCTTATTTTTCCTATATTCATCTAATTAGTAAAAAAATTCTCAAGGCATCCCTTGGTCTTCAAATCTCGCTCCATGGAGGGGTGTTGAGTCTTTGGCAGCATTGGCACTCCAAAATACATAGAATGTTACAACTTCAAATTTTTTACTTAGGAAATAAATTTACAACACTTGTAACCATAACCCAAACCCAAAAAATAATAAAAAAATAAGAGCCGATAAATTTTTACAATCAATGCAATACATTCATCACATGAATCTAAAACAAACATTCATCACATGAACATTAAAATGTGCCTACTCACCATAACATGCATACAAATAATTTATATCTCATATAAATTATTAAAAACATAAATTTTTAATTAAAAAGAGAAGGGTTAAGAACACTTTTTAACCTCGCTTTTGATGCCAATTGTAGGAAACGCTTTCCGTCGCGCAACAAAAACGCTTTAGGCATCGAGATCGATCAAGAAAAATTTTCTGCCCTTTCCTTTTGATGACCGAATCTGATAGCCCATGATATGATATTTTGCTTATGTTTTTAACAATACTTCAGCCTTGGAACAGCCCCCAAACAACAGCTTAAATTTGATCCGTTTTGCACCCAAAATGCGCGTGCAGCTCACCCAAATCAGCCCTTAATTTGCGTGTGATGTATAGTTGTTTCAGGTCTGATTTTTCTCATAAAAATAACTCCACAACACCCTTGAAATATCCCTTTATGTTCCAACTTCGAATGATCATTCGTGCTATGGCTCGTTACCAACAAAAGAAAGTGTGGGCTTCACTCATAAAATAAAATTCCTAAACTCTCTAGAGTTTGAAACAAACTTTTGTCACACCCGAAATTTTTTTTTCTCTTTGTTCTTATTCTTTTTCTTTCAACACTTGATAGAAAACAAGAACAATGGTGGCATGGTTTATTCAAGAATGAATTTTTGTAAAGAAAAAACTTATTTTTTCTTTTTATACTTAGGGTCAATGTTGTCAAAAAATAAACAAAAATTTTAAGCACCATAAACCCCATAAATTCGGCTAACCCAATTTTCTACACCTAATTTTGTAACAACCAACTTATTATTTATCATCATAATGATAATTAATGTAATGTTCAAAAGGTGTAAATGCTATTATTGAAATGTTGAATTTTTACAAATCATATTTTAAAAATTCTTCTTTATCATAAATGATATATCGAATAATTTAATATATATACAGTAAATTAAATGATTATCTCATAACCATTTATTTAATAAAAACCTTATATTAAATATAATATACATTTACATGTGTGACAAAATATATTATTAATCTCATTAATAATAATATATGTATGTGAGTATATAATTGGACTATCCAATTATATTTAATTTGCTACAGTATATCGAACTAGCACGGAGACCAAATAGACTTACGGTTCCGAGCTCCAATAATCACGGAAAATTAATTAAACTCTTAATTAAATATTTCGAATTATTAACATCAGGTTATTCCACTAAAAACCCGAAGCTGCACTCTCTTTGCCGCAGATAGATAATATAATCCGAACTACGTCGGTGTCTATCGATACAATTATTGCATATGGATTGACCCTTCACGAGTATCTCATAATTAGAGTCGGGTCATAATATCCGTTATACCCCTCTAAATATTTTTACATTAAGTACCATTGATTTTTAATGAACAATTTATTCATAACTATTATGAATATTAATATTTCTATTCTTAATATAAAGACTTGGGCGCGCTAATCGTTCAAGTACTGAATCAACCCTTAAGGAAGATATTCCTCTACTTCTCACAAGAAGGAGTGAACTTCATATCTATGTAAAAAGTCCACAGCTAACACTAAACCATGTCCCCAAAGTAGTTAGCTATTGGTCGGGATTGCTACACCAACCTCACCTTTGTAAATCAAAGGACATAGCCTGCCATGCAAGAGTTCACCGTACACTCAGGATTCAAATCAATTCATATATGACCATCTAGTAGATTGAAATGAATTTCTTTATTTAACGGATATTATAAGAAATTCATTTCTATATAGGTCCAGTCCTATATCGTCACATCATATAAGGTGCCTCAATTCTCATGTCACCACATGGACGATCCCGGATCAAAGTCGTCATACAATTATAGAATGTACCGCAGCTACAGATAAACCACAAACAAAGTACCCGCTTTTTTTGCTCTCTATGGATTATTTTAGATTACTAACTTCAGACTTAATCCTCTCATATATGACACTCATACACTAAGTCTGAAGGCAAATGAGTAATAAAGGGTAAGCATGATAATTTACAATATGCGATTTAAATCAAATATTTTGATAAATGAATAATGTATCTTTTATTTCATAACAAATAACTCCGTTTACATTACATGAAGTTCTAGGGAATATATCCCAATATCATTCTGGAGTAATATTAGCCATTCCGAAGTGATGAGAGTGATGTCAATTGTAACAGACCGGTAGCGTGTAACCTGCCCAGCACAGTAAATAATTATGCGAAGCATGTTAATATTCATTTTATGATATAAAAATGATTTCCATGACTTAGAAATCCGACCGGAGACTCGGGATAAATTTTCAAGTTTTAGCGCTTTTCCGCTAAATTTTTCATTTTGAACAATTGTTAGTAAAATGGCTGTAACTTTTTCGTTTTAACTCCGATTTTGGCGAATAATATATCGTTTCGAAGGGAAACATAGACGCACAAACTTCGCGTTGAATATTTTCCCAAAATCAGAGCAGAAATAAGTCAAAAATCGAGATTTCAGTGGCAGCTATAGTAATTTCGGGAAATGTCTAGAAATTATGACATGTGGCAAAATCCTCTCCACTCTTTTAAATACAGAAAAAAAAATCAGCCCTCTTTTATAAAAAGAGAACTATTCATCACCTTCTTCATGCTCTCAAAAAACGAATTTGGTTCCCAAAAACTCTTTCTCATTTTCCCTTCATCCCCAAGCCATTTAGAAGCAACAAATAATGGATTCCGGCTTCATTATTACAAAAGTGAGCTTCTTCCCTCTTTTCTTTTTCTTTATTTCAGTTTTGAAAAGAAATTTAGAGGCCCCAAATTCGCACCTTATGAACCCTAGGATTTCAATTTGGAATTTTAGCTTCAATAGAGCTTGTAGCATGCATTTTCTAGCATTTAGTGATAATATGAACATGTATTGAAGCATTATGAGTTGAAATGACCCAATTTTCTTTTCTCTCAGGGCTGGCCAAAATTGAGGGGTAAGAAGGATGAGTTGTTTTGTGTTTTGTGTTGGTGATTAATGATGACTCAAACTTAAAATAATGATTGGAATGAGAAATGCAAAAGATGTATTGGACAGTTTAGTCGAAAACAGTAAGATCGGTTTGTACTCTGATTTGCGTGGCCATGGAAGAGGAATTAGCAAAAGTGTAAAACATTAAACTTGTTTCTTTATGTCTTATATATATGCCTGTAAAACGGTTTTGTGAAATATTGAATATTGGAAAAGTTATAGTATGATGATTGGGGCTGGTTCTATCAGATTTTCATGCAGGCAGCTAGCTATAAATCAATTAATATGAGGACCTTAGGAGCTGAATTAGGCTAAATGATAAACATGAGTTTTGTTCATTTATGTGTTAAATAAATGCCTGTAAAGTGGTTTTTCAATTGGACTTAAATTTCTTCTGAAATGATAAAGAAACCGAGAGATGTTCATGTTGTAGCACTACTGGAAACATAGCTAAAAAATTATAAGTTTGTGTTTTATGATTTAACCGGGTTTGATAAGTGTTTGGGGGAATAATTTGAGTGTTTTGATCATAAATTGATGAAGTAATAATGATGATGCTTATGAGCGTGAAATGGCAATATGCATCAGAAATGCATTGAGTAATGACTTGTGAATAAATAAAGATTAAGTGTGAATAAGTATTTTGACGTTGATAAGTTTATTGTACTTGTAAATTAAAGGAAAAGGAATCGATGTATGCATGCTTCGGAAACCTAATGATGACAACATAAAGTGTCAACGTCGGATAACGTCGGAATCCAGGTAAGTACACTATGTGATGATTTCCTTGGGTTGTTTGATATTGAAAGGTTAGAGTTAAGATAAGTTTGAAATGGGAATAAGAAATTGACAATGAACATGATAGGTCGTTCTAGAGACTCCACATAGAAGGAAATTGGTTAAATTAAAGTAATATGCAAAATTGTGAGTGTCACACCCGTCCCCTTAGGTAGGGTAGGGGTGAGACGGAGACTAGAAACTGGCAGAGTTTCCCCTGTAATATGGATTAATCCTCCAAATACAAAGAAAAATCTAACTGAAAATACCATCATAACATAGGATCTCCATGATCCAACTCAACATAATATCCATGAAGAAAATACAACATCCTCAGTAACAAAATAAAGGCTCAATGCCTAACATTAGACAACAAATTCTTCCAAGAAAATACATAACAAAGACACTCTACTATTGGCACAACCTTTCTCTACTGGCAGGAAATGATGACGAAAAAGCAGATGGAAAGGATAATCTACTAAACTGTTGAACCTGAAATGTTAAGGAAAGGGGTAAGCTCACGCTTAGTGCAATGGATCACAGCTTAGTGCCGTGGATAATCAAGTAACAAGGTGGATCGAACAAGTCTTTCATAATATAAATAAATACATAAGCTGTAAATTGATATCTCAAACATTTACTTGAAAACGTAAATCTCATTCCTCATAAAACTCAAATCATAAATCTCATTTCTCATAAAACTCATACTGCTCAAAATACTCTGTAATGATAAATCTGTTTATTCATCTATATGCACAACCTCATGACAATATGGCAAAGCTGGCAACATGGGGCTTCCCCACGGCAAAACTGGCATCCGGAGCAAACTGGCAACGTGAGACCTTATCTCACGGCAATAACTGGCAACACGAGACCTTATCTCACGGTAATAATCTGGCACATATAAGTACACGGGGTGCATCCTAACATAAAAATCATTTCTAAAACACATGCTCATATATCTCAAATCATACAAGATTCTCATATATCACAAATCATGGTTTCAACATAATCAATATTCGATCCATACTTAATACCAAAATATATTCTTTCTAAAAGCAAAATCATTTAATGCATTACTTTAAGAATTCATTTAAGAAAACATACATACTATATACTTTTGAAAACATCAATGTTACAGGCTTATCCACGCACCTGGTGAGCTGACTACTGAGAAAGGAACTATGCAGCAGGACCGTCCCTGCTTACGGTATAGATCACCTAACAGTCAAAATATTTACTCTAAGGAACATAATCCTAACTAGAATAGATGAAAGAATATGCAAGAAACGTGGTTCGGTCGCTCTTGTAAACTTAACGAAAATTTAGATTCGGAGGTCCGTTACTACTCGGAAAGGTCTGAAATTCACGGAGGAGACTCGGGGAGTCGGCACAGAGACACTGTCTGGCGCGTGTGGTGGCCACGCGCCGTTCACCCAAGTCGCGCGTGGGCCTCCCGCGCCGCCACATGGGCGCGCGCTGTGAACGCCACGCGCCGGTCGGATGAAGAAAAATCCGACGGCCGTGCCATCTTCCTCTCCCTCTCCCGGATCTAATGCTGCTGACGGTTCGTCGATCGGAGTTCCGGATCAACGGGAAAACAAGAAAACCATAAAAAGTTTCTTACCGAGATCTCTACAAAAATGGGAGTTTCCCAGATGAAACCACCACCCAAATGATCCTCTCGACGAGATCTACACTTTTCCTTAAAGACTCGGTCAGGTTTGAACTACGGATTGGCCGGATCGGAACCAAAACTATATTTCTCTCTTTTTCTTCTTTTTCTCTTTCTTCTTCTCTCTCTCTCTCACGTCTCTGACTCTTTCTTTCTTATCTTTCTTTCTTTTCTTTATTTATTTGTGTAGCTGAATGATGCGGGTGTGTGTGTGTGAATAAATAAATATATACTTATATGGCAAAATTCGTTTGCCACCCTAAACTTATCTTAACCGCATTTTAATTCCAACTTCCACAAACTTAGAAATTTAATCCTTAAATTTCTACCCACCAAAAATAATAATAATAATAATAATAATTTGGGGTGTTACAACCCTCTCCCCCTTAAAATAATTTCGTCCTCGAAATTCACATACCAGAGGGTGGAAACAAATGAGGATATTTATTCCTCATGTCTTCTTCACGCTCCCAAGTAGCTTCCGCTTTCGAGTGTTTACCCCAAAGGACTTTTAGCAATGGAATCGTCCTGTTACTCAGATGTCTCAACTCTCTAGCCAGAATTCCCACTGGTTCTTCAGCATAAGTCAAATCTTCTCTCAATTCAACTGGTTGCTCCTGCAAAATGTGGGAGGGATCTGATCTGTATTTTTGCAACATAGACACATGGAAAACATTGTGAATCTTTGACAATTCCTGTGGCAATGCTAATCTGTAGGCAACTGGTCCAATTCGTTCCACGATCTCGTATGACCCAATAAACCGAGGACTCAACTTCCCTTTCTTTCCAAATCTCATGACACTCTTCCAAGGAGAAATCTTCAAAAATACCTTATCTCCCACTTGATACTCGATGTCCTTCCTTTTTAGATCTGCGTAACTCTTCTGTCTATCTTGGGCTGTCTTCAACTTTGATCTGATCACTTCTATCTTACCAATAGTAATCTGAACAATCTCAGGACCTAAGAGTTTCCTCTCACCTGCTTCATCCCAACATATAGGAGTTATACACTTCCTTCCGTATAATGCCTCATAAGGTGCCATGCCCAAACTAGCATGGTAACTATTATTGTAAGCAAACTCCATCAAAGATAGATGTTGATCCCAACTACCTTTAAATTCCATAACACAAGCTCTTAACATATCTTCTAAAGTCTGAATGGTTCTCTCTGACTGCCCATCTGTTTGAGGATGAAAAGAAGTACTGAACTTCACTTTAGTACCCAAAGCCTCTTGTAGACTTGGCCAGAATCTGGAGGTAAATCTTGGATCTCTGTCTGATACGATTGACACTGGAGTTCCATGAAGTCTCACTATCTCATCAATATAGAGCTCTGCTAACTTATTCAAAGAATAATCTACTCTAACAGGTAGAAAATGAGCTGATTTAGTCAACCTGTCAACAATCACCATACTGAATGAATCATGTTCTTTCTTCGTACGAGGCAGTCCTGACACGAAGTCCATAGTGATGTGTTCCCACTTCCATTCGGGAATAGGAAGCGATTGCAAGGTACCTGCAGCATGTTGGTGTTCTGCTTTAATCTGCTAACACGATAAACACTTTGATACAAATTCTGCTATCTCTTTCTTCATGCCTTTCCACCATAATTCTCCTTGAGAGTTCTATAATCTTAGTGCTGCCTGGATGCATAGAATAAGCAGAACAATGGGCTTCTTCCATGATCTCTCTCTTCAAGCTCTCAACTTCAGGTACACATAATCTATCTCCATACATCAATGTATTGTCATCTTTAAGAGAGAAATCTGAACGCTATTCTTTTTCACTTCATCGATGATTTTCATAAAACGAGCATCCTGACTCTGAGCTTCCCTGACTCTTTCCACTAATATAGGTCTGACTTTAAGAGTTGCTAATAGAGATCCTGAATTACCAACTGATAAGTCAACTCTCAAAGATCTGAGTTCCACTAGCAATGGCAACCGTAGAACTTCCATATGAGCTAGAATACTCGATGATTTCATACTAAGAGCATCTGCTACTACATTAGCCTTCCCCGGATGATAGTCAATAGTACAATCATAATCTTTCAATAACTCAACCCATCGCCTCTGTCTCATATTTAACTCCTTCTGCGTGAGTAAATACTTGAGACTCTTATGATCCGTGAAGATCTCACATTTCTCTCCATACAAATAATGTCTCCAAATCTTCATGCGAACACTACTGGCAGCTAACTCCAAATCATGAGTAGGATAGTTCAATTCATGAGGTCTAAGCTGTCGAGAAGCATAAGATATCACCTTGCCATGCTGCATCAACACACAACCCAAACCTTTTCTCGAGGCATCACTGAACACCACATATCCATCACTGCCTGATGGAAGTGTAAGCACTGGAGCAGTTGTCAAACATTTCTTAAGCTTATCAAAACTTTGCTGACACTCCTTAGTCCACTCAAATTTTGCATTCTTCTTCAAAAGTTTCGTCAATGGTGCTGCAATGATAGAAAATCCCTGAACAAAACGTCGGTAGTAGCCTGCTAAACCCAAGAAACTCCGTATCTCAGTCGCATTGGTAGGCGGTTCCCAATTAACCACTGCTTCTATCTTATTGGCATCTACTAAAATGCCATCTGCAGAAATGACATGGCCTAAGAATACAATTCTGTCAAACCAAAACTCACACTTGCTAAACTTGGCATACAACTCATTCTCCCTCAAAGTCTGTAAAACGATTCTTAGATGTCCTTTATGCTCATCTTCGCTACTAGAATACACTAAGATATCGTCAATAAACACAATGACAAACTTATCCAAATAATGTTTGAACACTCGATTCATCAAGTCCATAAAAGCAGCTGGTGCATTAGTTAACCCGAATGGCATTACTAAAAACTCATAATGTCCATATCGAGTTCTAAAAGCCGTCTTAGGTATATCTGCTTCCTTCACCTTTAGCTGATGATACCCGGATCTCAAGTCTATTTTAGAGAATACCTTGGCTCCCCGTAATTGATCGAAAAGTTCATCAATCCGAGGCAAATGATATTTGTTACGAATGGTAACCTTATTCAATTCCGATAATCGATGCACAATCTCATGGAACCATCTTTCTTCTTCACGAATAACACTGGTGCACCCCATGGTGAAAAACTAGGCTTTATAAAGCCTTTATCTAGCAGTTCTTGCAATTGTACCTTCAACTCCTTCAACTCTACAGGAGCCATCCTGTAAGGAGCAAGGGATTAGGGGCTGTACCAGGAATTACATCGATGCTGAAATCAACTTCTCTATTCGGTGGTAAACCAGGTAGTTCATCTGGAAATACATCTGTAAATTCCCTCACAACCGAAATCTCATGTAATTCCGATGTACCTATTCTGGTATCTACTATGTGAGCTAAAATAGCATCACAACCTTTCCGCAACAACTTACTGGCTCGTATTGCAGATATCACATAGGAGGGAACAACCTTCTCTCTCCCTTTAAAGGAAAATCTTTGCCCATCCAGACCCTCAAAATCCACAACTTTCTCATGACAATTTACTGTTGCACGATGAAAATAACCCAATCCATACCCACAATGACATCAAAATCATGTATCTCTACACAAATCAAATCTGCTAACAAATCATGCTCACCAACACGATTACACATCCTCTGTAAACTTGCTTAGCAATAAAGGAATATCCGACAGGGGTAGCAACAACTAACTCACAATCTAGCTCACTCTCTTCTCTGTCGGCATGCAATGCAAAAGATTTTGAAACAAAGGAATGTGTAGCACCAGGATCAATAAGTATTCGGGCATTTCGACCAAAGATAGACACCATACTTGTGATAACCTCTGGTGCTGCTAAAGCTTCCTGCTGCGTCATAGCAAACACTCTGCATTGGGCTCTAGGTCTGCTAGTCTGACCACTTGGAGCAACTCTACTCTGAGCACCTGAACCTGTGTGAGCTCCAGAAGTCTGACCACGAACCCCACTCTGACTAAAATTGCCTCTGAAATTATGAGCTGGAGGGATAGCTGTCCTCTCTATCTGTCTACTGCTATCATTAACATTAGGAAAATCTCTCTTCAAGTGACCCACTTCTCCGCACAAAAAGCAACATTTGGTACCCAATCTGCACTCTCCAGGATGATTCTTCCCACAAATAGTACATGGTGGAAATCTTCTATCTTGAGCTTGGCCCTGCTGACCACTAGGAATCCCACTAGGTGGAGCTCTCACTGAACTCTGACTAACTGTAGGTCGACTTTGTTTCTGCGGCTGTCCAGAACTCATCTGATAACTACCACTGGGTCTTGAGTCACCCCCCATTTCTTACTCTGATTTCCTTCTCCAAAAGATCGATGCTCCCTGTTTCTCTTCCTTATCTGATAATCTAGCCCAACTTGCCATTCTCTTTCTGCAAACTCTGCTTTTCTAGCAAAATCTGCCATCTCTGTCAAACTGTCCATATGAAATAATCGGATCCTGGATCTCAATTCTGCATTCAGACCGTTAAGAAAATTATCCATCTTGCCCTGTTCATGGTCTTTCAAATGTGGAACAAACTGCACCAACTCATGGAATGCGCTGTCATACTGATCTACTGTGCGGCTACCCTGAGTCAACCTATAAAATTCCCTTCTATTTTCATCCATAAAAGCAGAATTCATATAATTACTCATGAACTCCCTCTTGAACTTCTCCCAAGTTAACACATTAGTCTCTGAGAATTTACCTCTTACACTCTTCCACCATTTATCAGCTTGCTCAGTCAAAAGTTGATACATATGGTGGCATTTCTGTTCATCAGTTAATCTCATCAACTCAAAAGCCTTCTCAATCCTGTCCAAGAAATTTCCAGCTACAATGGGATCCTTCTTCCCATCAAACTCAACAGCTCCTCTTTCTTTCATTCCTTTGACAATATTATCTTCATTAACTATAGGAGCTACCTGAGCTGGACCATGACCCTATGCTGGAGGGTAGTAATACGGATAAGGGTAAGCACCAGGAGGAACATCTGCTGGCGGATGAGCATATAAGGTGGAGGGTAGTAACCCGGAGGAGGTATAGGATAACCCTGATTTACTGGAGGAGGTGGAGGAGGTGCTGGAATATTTCCCTGAGGTGCTGCAGGGGCTGAAGGAACATTACTGCTAGGAGGATGATGAACTGGGGTACTATCCCCCCGAAAATTGAGGCTATGGAATCTTCTACAACAGGATTAGGGTTCCCTTCAAAGGTTTCCCCTCAATAAGATAACCTCTTCATCAACTGGAGGTGCCCTAGAAGGTTGGCCAACATTTGCTATCCTACGAGTACGGACTCGACCTGTACCTCGAACTCTGAGACGCGGAGGCATCTGAAAACACATGAAAGATGTCAACCGCTAGAAGACATAGAATAACTAATAAAGAAAATGAAGTGTCTACAGAATCTATGAACCCTGGGCTCTGATACCATTAAATGTCACACCCGTCCCCTTAGGTAGGGTAGGGGTGAGACGGAGACTAGAAACTGACAGAGTTTCCCCTGTAATATGGACTAATCCTCCAAATACAAAGAAAAATCTAACTGAAAATACCATCATAACATAGGATCTCCATGATCCAACTCAACATAATATCCATGAAGAAAATACAACATCCTCAGTAACAAAATAAAGGCTCAATGCCTAACATTAGACAACAAATTCTTCCAAGAAAATACATAACAAAGACACTCTATTATTGGCACAACCTTTCTCTACTGGCAGGAAATGATGACGAAAAAGCAGATGGAAAGGATGATCTACTAAACTGCTGAACCTGAAATGTTAAGGAAATGGGTAAGCTCACGCTTAGTGCAATGGATCACAGCTTAGTGCCGTGGATAATCAAGTAACAAGTGGATCAAACAAGTCTTTCATAATATAAATAAATACATAAGCTGTAAATTGATATCTCAAACATTTACTTGAAAACGTAAATCTCATTCCTCATAAAACTCAAATCATAAATCTCATTTCTCATAAACTCATACTGCTCAAAAATACTCTGTAATGATAAATCTGTTTATTCATCTATATGCACAACCTCATGACAATATGGCAAAGCTGGCAACATGGGGCTTCCCCACGGCAAAACTGGCATCTGGAGCAAACTGGCAACGTGAGACCTTATCTCACGGCAATAACTGGCAACATGAGACCTTATCTCACGGCAATAATTTGGCACATATAAGTACACGAGGTGCATCCTAACATAAAAATCATTTCTAAAACACATGCTCATATATCTCAAATCATGCAAGATTCTCATATATCACAAATCATGCTTTCAACATAATCAATATTCGATCCATACTTAATACCAAAATATATTCTTTCTAAAAGCAAAATCATTTAATGCATTACTTTAAGAATTCATTTAAGAAAACATACATACTATATACTTTTGAAAACATCAATGTTACAGGCTTATCCACGCACCTGGTGAGCTGACTACTGAGAAAGGAACTATGCAGCAGGACCGTCCCTGCTTACGGTATCACGATCACCTAACAGTCAAAAGAATTTACTATAAGGAACATAATCCTAACTAGAATAGATGAAAGAATATGCAAGAAACGTGGTTCGATCGCTCTCGTAAACTTAACGAAAATTTAGATTCGGAGGTCCGTTACTACTCGGGGAGTTGGCACGGAGACACTGTCCGGCGCGTGGTGGCCACGCGCCGTTCACCCAAGCCACGCGTGGGCCTCACGCGCCGCCACATAGGGCGCGCGTGAACGCCACGCGCCGGTCGGATTAAGAAAAATCCGACGGCCGTGCATTCCTCTCCCTCTCCCGGATCTAATGCCGCTGACGGTTCGTCGATCGGAGTTCCGGATCAACGGGAAAACAAGAAAAACCATAAAAAGTTTCTTACCGAGATCTCTACAAAAATTGGGAGTTTCCCAAGATGAAACCACCACCAAAATGATCCTCTCGACGAGATCTACACTTTTCCTTAAAGACTCGGTCAGGTTTGAACTACGGATTGGCCGGATCGGAACCAAAACTATATTTCTCTCTTTTTCTTCTTTTTCTCTTTCTTCTTCTCTCTCTCTCTCACGTCTCTGACTCTTTCTTTCTTATCTTTCTTTCTTTCTTTATTTATTTGTGTATGCTGAATGATGTGTGTGTGTGATAAATAAATATATACTTATATGGCAAAATTCGTTTGCCACCCTAAACTTGATCTTAACCGCATTTAAAATTCCAACTTCCACAAACTTAGAAATTTAATCCTTAAATTTCTACCCACCAAAAATAATAATAAAATAATAATTTGGGGTGTTACAGTGAGACTTGGGCAGTAAACCCTAAAATTTGAGATTTGGAATTTATACCTAATGTAATTATAGATATGTTTTATCATGTTATAGAAATGATACTTGGTGATAGAAATGAAAATTGGGATTAGACAAAGATTTAACAAATACGAGATAAGGTATGCATGTGAAGTTGGACATTTAATGTAAACTCTGAAATTTTAAAAGAAAAGACGATGAAAGTAAAACTTGATTGGAGTTACGATTGTGAAAATATATAATGATGCCATTTTGTTGAGTGAGTTATGAATGTATTGGATAAAGCATGAATATGCATACTTGTATATGTTGAGAATATTTGTACTTATGATGAGAATGTATTTCCTCGTAGCTTGAATTAACTTCAATATGAATGCACTGGTATGAATTATGACATATGGTTGAGATATGGAAACGCTCGGAATGTATGGTATCCATGGATTACAGGTAAATGTTATGGTCTTATAATTATGAGTGAATATGAATTATGAAATGTGAATAACCTATAAAGATAATTTGAGATGTGTGATTGGATGAAATTGCGGACTTGCATAATGGTATGTTCATATATTGTATGAAATATGGATAAAGAATAAAATGACTAGATGCTGTTGAACACAGTTTATGAATGAGAAAGCATGCGTCATCTTTAAATGAATATATATATGTGTTGAGGCATATGTGAGAATATGAAGTAATGATGTGGCAAGTATTTATATTCATGTGAGATTGTAAGTCAAAGCATTGTGTGTTATATGCAAAGTATGATGAGGATGAAAAGACATACAGAACATGAGTTAACTCGAAATAAAAGCATGTAAGGAATAGAATGCATATGTCATTAATTTATGAGTTTCCATGAATATGTACATGAACACATATGAAACGGTAAGAAAGCATGGCTAGGGTAGAAAGGAGCATGAGAAATGCATATATATATGTGTGCTAAGATTTTCAGCAGTTGAGCAAAAGTTAAGAATGTTTTCAAAGATTCAAAATGTTTTAAAGAAAAGTTCCATCCCAGCTGTACACTAATTGGAATTGACGGATTTAGACACATGTGCACATGTGGAGGACTAGGTGGACGCTCCTAGATCCTCAGCGCTCAGATGGTACATTCCTGAGCGGAGATGGGCCTTCGGGCGGAGATTTGGTTTTCAAAAAAAAAAAAAAAAAAAAAGATTTCAGATTTCAGATTTCAGTTTTCAGTTCAGAAAAGAGATTCAGAAAAGAACTTAGAAAGACGGTTTCAGAAAGAAGTACAAGAAAAAGAAAGATTTTCAGAAAGAGTTTTCAGTTTTCTTCAGATTAGTAGTAAACAGCTTTCAGAAACAAGATTTTAGAAATAGTTTCCAGAAATCAGAGATTCAAAGCATGATTTTAGAAAGATAAGTTTTATTAAGAGGTTTTCAAACTGAGTTTCAGAAAGAATTTTCAGAAAGCAGTTTCTCAGAAAAAGTATTTTCTAAAAGCATAACATGATAGAGCTGAGTATGGTTTACAAATCATGCATATAAATCATGTATTCTGGTAATTCATCTGAGATGCACATAGTTGATGTTAATGCATGATAGCGTGATCACATTCGTGTAAGTATATAATAGACGTTTATATGAATCTTATGTCTACATATAATGAGTATTTTAGAAAACATTGATGTATGATAACATGATATGATAACATGATTCTATATATATATATATATATATGAGTACGTGATTGCTAATAGTATGAGAATAGAAATAATGTTTTACATTACCGATTTGATGATATTTCAATGAAATAAGAGAAAGATAACTATATTAAGTGTCCAAACCAAACTGGCAAAGAATGAATAGGAATTTGAAAGATATCCGAGTAGCGCAGCAAAAGCGTGAAGGGTTTTTGATGAGGCTGTTAATGATATTGAGACTTGACATGTATATTATGGATATATGAAAATATAACTAGCAGACATTTAATGAATGTGAATTGTTGATATGTTAAATAGAATGGTAAGAAAGTAACTTAGATAAGTTACCTGAGTTTAAGGTAGTAAAGTAAAAAGAAAGATAAAAAGTTAAGAAAATGAAAAGGTGTTAGGCTTGTGTGTGAGCAATGTAGTATAATGTACTATGATTATTATACATATGAGACCTTAAGTGTGTGGTGAATTAAAATGGTTCTGTTACGAATTAAAAATTAAATTATATAAGAGCTTGTGTATAGGGTTTTAATGACCAATATATTATTAATGAAATGATGATATATGTCGTATATATGATAGTATGGATTATATAAGAATGATTTATGATTGTAAGATTTGGATATTGTGAAAAGTTCATGATCGAACTACTTATGATTGCAATGATTGAAAATGAATAAGCTAGAAGCATGTTACGAGAAAACAGAAAGAGATGAGTGTATGAATGCTCACATAAAAGGAATATAAGAAATGGAATATTTGTCAATTGGCTACGAAACAGATAGTATGAACAGTTGGTAATATAGAGAATGTGTGAATCACTTAGAAATCCCAGGAATAATATGTAAACTGGAATTTAAACCTTGCATGTGTATGTTGCTCAAGGTAGGAGCATAGTTACTTACTGAGTCTTATGACTCACTATACTACAGTGTTTGAGTTTTGCAGGTTGGCGACCTAAACGGTCGACCGTGGATTTCAGAGTCGCAGAGCAGTCGGATAGCAGCGTTGCAGTCAGCCAGTCACCAAGTCTTGGGGAAGTGGAGTCTTGTGTATTTGAGCATTGTTGAGACGTGCTGAGCACATATGCTTATGTTGTAAAGTTTTTGTATATACGTACTTTCGGGCACGGAGCCCTGGCTGTATTATGTCTTTATGTCTGCATCGCATTCTTGTTGGGCCCTTAGATTGCATTGATGTTGTGAATCCGGCCTGAGGCCGAGATTTTTATGTTCATGTTGTATATGGATGCTGGCTATAGGCCAGGTTGCTTGATGTTACGAATATATCATGCCGAAATTTCATTAGATTCAGAGGCTTATGGAGATGGGTTTAACCTGTCTCCTGCCGGTAACATTGCTGCTAAGGTGGGATGTTACACAGTCACTTCGGTGTAGTTCTATTCCAGATTGATCTCAGTCACTCCGTTGTACTTTTATTCCGGAGTGATGTGAGTCACTTTGGTGTACTTTCAAAGTTAGTGGACTTTAATGACAATCTACTTATCTTTACATAAAATCTTAGTTTGGCATGCATAATGATAGGTATAATGCCACCTATTTTACATATCAACATTATCTATGACATGTGTTTAACATGAATCGCACATGAGTCCATTATTGGACACATGTTGACAAATCCACCTAAAATCCTCTATATAAGCCAATGAGCTTGAAAAAAAAAGATAGGAGGGTTCGAACAAAAAAAATGAATATGAAAAAAATGTTCACAAAAATGTAAAAAAAGAATAGAGAAATTTTTTAAAAAAAGTTATTTGAAGAAAAAAAACAATAAATTGACCTTTAAATAATTCTAACTTAAGTTTCGAAGTGCTAATCTTGCATGAAGCTTTTATTATAGTAGCAACGAAAGTAATAGTACGTATGGAAAACAAGTTGGTGTGGAACGCCGTAACCAAAATTATAGAAGCAATGAAAGTAATAGTATATATAGAGTATGAACTGTAGCTAGAACCGAATCGCCAGCGACAACGTCGTAACAGGGAATATAGTTCAAGCAAAAGTATACATACAGTTAACCTCAGATTAGGAACCTTGCTCCTAAGTGATTAGCCCATTTGAGAAGGATCCCAAAGAAGCTACCCAGAATTGACCTTCTTAGTACAAAAGCCATTCAGTAGATAACACTAGTGAGCAAGAGGTACAAGAAGAATCTGACCTTATATTATGAAGTGCTAAGCCCCACAATAGTCAGAGATGTGAGAACTTGAAAGAACAGAACCCTTAAGCAGTTGAAGCTTAGTGAGAAAATAGAGAGTTCAATAATTAAGTTGTGGAGATGAATACTGGTTTGTGATGTGTAAGTAGCGCTAAGGGAATATACAAGAGATTATTCTTTTATATACTTGCATCAGAATGGAATCAGTACATGCAAAATCCTTAACCATGGAAGAACGCTAGTATTTCTAGAAAAGTTTGAAAATACCCGTTAGGAAGAACCCGATGGAAACAAATGATGTTAAGCATAGTTAGAAGTCTAAAAATGTGATTTTCGTAAGGCATAATAATAGTTGTAATTTGACAGTAGTATTAAATGTTCAGCATGAATTTTACGAAACAAGGACAAGGAATTACCATTCAATCAAGAATTCAGGAGGTATTATGCATGAAACAGATATTAAGATTAGAAGAAGACCAATGCACATTTATTAGCTAAAGAATGAACGATCAGTTTGATGAAGGTTTTGGTTGCTAACTCATAGTGAACTCAGGTAATGTGAAATAGTTTACCGTAAAGTAAGAGTCCATGCAGACAGAAATATAGTACAATCATAGTTATGACTTCCAAGACATATCATTCAAATCCTGCAGGATAGTTCTATTATCCTAGGGTATGACGACAACATATGGAAAATCGTCGGAAGATGAGTCTATAGACGGTTAAAGGTTGGTGACTTAAGGAATAACATGTGAATCATGTGACTTGCGATAAGATGTTCAATATCAAGAATTTCAGATCTAGACAGACTCAGAATTCCAGTTTTAAAGAGGATTCGAGGACGAATCCTATTTAAGTAGGAATAATTTGTAACATTCAGTGACACCGACGACTTGTTCGCTACCAGAGGCTAACGACTATTACATTTTCAGAGGTATAATACTTGATATAAATCATGTTCGAGTAAGTAAGTGCTCATAAAATGACATTTGCAACATTCGGTAAATTCTTTGAAGTTCTGGCGTGGAACTTAGCTTACGACCCATCCCGAACAACCTTTAGTAATCGGGTCGTAACATTTTCATACGATCTCCGATTCGCGTTGGACATTTTTCCAAATTCGAACCCTGTGATTGCTACAGTGATTTCGGGAGAGCTCTAGATTGGATGAGGTGGCATAAGCCTAACCACCTATTCCATCATAAAAATCAGCCCCTCTTTGTCTATAAATATCATACTATTCACTCTCTTCCTCACACACCAAAAAAGTGAGCAACCGTGGAGAACTCTCCATTTTTTCTTCTTCTTTCTCAAGCTAATTTTGGATGCAATAAGTGATGATTTCAAGCCCATCTTATGCAAAATATGTTCTTCATCACATTTCCTTATCTAATTTCAGTTTTAAGTTCGAATTATTGAAGCCCCAATTCGCACCTTGCCTTAGCCTACAAAGAGAATTGCATAATTGGCTTTGGTAGAGTTGGTAACATGCATTTTGGGAAGTATTTTGAAGGTATAAACATGTAATAAGGTTTATAAGAATATGAATATGATTGAGGAATTATGCTTGGTGATTTAAGAATTCTAGATAATGATTTGAGTATAGGTGGTGAAATGAGATCAGCTTTGAAGTTGGAAAAGTGCCTATGTGTTGATCCTAGCTTAGAGGTGTGAGGATTGCTTGAGTATGGCATTGAAAAGTGAAATTAGGCCCTGATAATGGCTTAGCGTCGCGACACTAATCATTCAGTGTCGCGACGCATGTAAAATAAAAGCTTTGTCTCGACTCTGATCTGGTTCACGTCGCGATACGAAGGGTCTAGCATCGCGATGCGATATAGAGCATGTTCTCTATCTGATTATGTTTTCATGTGCGTCGCGACACGCCAGACCCGGCGTCACGACCGAAGACATAAATAATTTTGTTTCATTTCATACTCAACTTTAAAGGTTAGGGGCCACCCTAGGAGTTTTGTATCATTTCATATATACGCATTATGACATATGTATTATGTATCATGTGACAATTATAGAGCTGTTAAAATGAGAAACTTAATTTAGTTTCGAAGCATATCCCTTGATTTATAGTCTAACCAAGTTACCGATTATAGATCATCGTAGGAACCACAATTCCCTTCGACGAGTGGCATAACACCAGCCAAATTTCAAACCAGTGAGTGGACACTCTCTTTCTAAGTTAACTTTTCATTTACACTATTTAAGTAAAGACTTATTTTTACGCACCTAGGGCGTTAGTTGATTTTTATTACAGTTATTTAATGAAAGATCATGTTTTAATAGACGCTTTAGAAATCAATATTTTCAAAACATGGTTTTATGTTTTCGAGGCATGAGAGAAAAACCCACCTCGGTATGTAACTTGATACATACATGGAATTGATGGACTCGGAGATCGTGTGCACACGCTGTTCAGGACTAGGGATGACAGATGCATCTAGATCTTATATTCAGAGCCTGGAGGGTAGCATAGATTTGCACCCCCGGTTCTACTTTAATGGCTTGGGGGACGGTGATACGTAACGCCCCAAGACCACTAGTTTCAGCGACATGTAGTGGCATGCTTTGGGGGACGGCGATATGTAATGCCCCAATATTATGAATTTGCACTCCTGGCTCTAGTTAGGCGTATAGGGGGACATCGATACATAACGCCCCCATGCGTCGGGTTTTTCAGAGATAGACTTCCAGTGACAGTTTGTCAGAGAAAAGGTTTTCAGAGATGCAGTTTTCAGAAATGAAAGTTTATAAAAGAGTTTTAGAAAGAAAATCTAATTTCACAGAAAAGACTCAGAGTTTGCAGACATAAAAGCTTTTACAAAGAGTTTTACAGAAAGGGTGTGTTTTCAGATAAAAAAGAGTTTTTAGAAAAGATGGTTCCTGGTGACAGTCTCGGTTTTAGAACTAAAAGTTTTTTTAAAAGAAAATCATTTTAAAAGCAAATCAGTCTTCGTTTTAATCGTCCACTCACTGAGATCGTACAAATGATCTAACCCCCAACTCGCAATTTCTTGTTTTGTAGGTTTATCGGAGGACGAGCTCGAGAGGATGGGTATTGATGGCAGTCATTAGGGTGTTCGGTCTATCAGGTCCAGTCAAAGTTCAGTTCAGTTAGTGTCAGAAAAAGTCATGTATCACACAATTTGTTTAACAAAGAATACATATGTAAAGAGTTATAAGTGTTCATTACTAAAGTGGTGATGTGTAGTGAATTTGAGTATTTAGTTTGAAAAATATTTTGCATTTATGTTGTTGAATTGAGCAACGGTCCCATGCACGAGTTTATACATGAAATGAGTTTAATTTTATCAGAAAGTCAGAGACTCAGGGGGATAAAATACCTATTCCCTGCCGGTAGCATCTCCGGATTGAGGATGTTACAAAGATTGTTTAGAGCATGGTATAGGGAGTCAACGACTGTAGTGGGCAGAATGTTGGGGTATTATATACGCAGTATGTCCGGGATACCCATATAGGAGGTACTACCTCTCCAGTATCCGATCCTCGAGTACGTCCTCAAGTCCTATAGACAGGTTAGTGAGCATTCCCAAAGTTATTTGAATTCTCTTCCTAACGAAGTAACCATAACCTTGCTCTAGTTAAGAATCATTCCGTAATCATCCTGGTTTACTTCCATAAGTACAGAACAAGCTATTAAACTAGATAATAAAGATCCAAAAATATATACTCAAGAGAGCAAAAAGGAGAAAGTGAAAGCTAGAAGACAAATAAGGGAATATGTGTAGATGCTTAAGTAACCAGAGGTAAGACGAGGTAGAGATACAAAATTAGATAGATAAGAAAGTGCCAGAACTTATAGTAGAAAAGAGAATACAGTAAGTTGGAGCAAAGGTAAGATGTTGACTAAATCTAAGTAAGGTTCATTTGCCCCAAGTAATATTCCTTTTCTCCTTAGAAAATTCTTCTAGTAGGCCCAATAGTTTTGAATACTTCATATAGAGAGTAAGTTTTCCAAGTAATGAAGGATAGACAGAAAGATAAATAAAGTAAGGAATCAGAATTAGACATGGGAGTTCCAATGAATATGAGATGCTAAAAAGGATTTAGAGAATTCCAGATCTTCAAACTCAGACCCGTAAGCAGGTAAATGGAGGTCATAAGTGGAAATGCTGAGTTGTTTTAACCTAAGAATTCGATAGACAAAGCCCAATACCCGTAATACTGTATTTTGAGACAAGGAAAACAAATCTCGAGAAGTGGTTATCCAAAAAGGAACCACTGAGGTTTTAAGGGTAGAAGAGAAAGAACCTGACACAAGTCAAGATGGTAAGTTCCTAGTATTAGAAAGAAATCCATAGATCAGACCAATACCAGTAGAATTCCATGTAGGTTAAAAAAAAGACAGACTCATGAAACAAGAGGCACCCAGGATTAAACAAAGAGTACCGGTACAAACATAAAGATTAGATGGCAAAGTTGTAGCTTACAGTTAAAGCAGAGAGCAGAGATCTAGAAAGCAGCCAGAAGAACGAACCACCACTAGCCTCAGTAGCATGGTTTAGAGCCGAGAGATAGAATATGGAAACAACAAGAATGGAATAGAAAGTGACAAGATAATTCAGTACTTATGGTGATATAAGTAGTGTGGCGTAAAGAAAACAACGTAAATAGAGACCATAAAATGGATGATAAAAATTATGGAACCATAAGACATGAAGTAGTCGATTTAGGTCCCGACAAAGCAAACGATAATTTTTCCTTCCAGTAAGCCCTACACTAGTAAGTATGTAGACACCCAACCAGAAGTGGGAAGCATGTGTATACCCCTTAATTTAGAGCTCAACAAGGATTTGAATAAGTAAAGAAAGGCATGGGACATGATGGACAAATCACGAGATAGCAAGATAGTTGATCAGTAGAACAGATAGCCTCCAGGAAGTAAAAGCCCGAAAGAGTAAGGAATCAAAGTAAGCAATGTAAAGAAACATAGAAGTAAGATACCCGACTTATACAGAGTTTCCCATAGCTTAGACACCCAACTTATACATGAATAGTAAAAGTGTAGTATCCAAGCCAAATGATTGGTAGCGATGCCATAACATGTGTTAAGATATGGAGTTTCCAAGGAAGTTAGGACTTAAGAGATTCAAGAAACCGAGATAAGGAGAAAAGTCAAATAACAGAGCAAAACTTAGAAAAGGAAGAATAATAGTGGGAGTACGGTAGGAGTTGAGAGAGCATGAGCCTTATGGAGGTTCTCAGTAAAAGTAGTATGACCAATAGCCATGGATAAATTATGAGTAAAGTTGAAAGAGATGATTCAAATGGTTTTAGCAGAAGTACCTAAGTCTGGGAGCTAATACCAAATATACAGATAAGCGAATCCTAAGCTCATAGATAAGCGGCATGCACAACTGCAGCACGGGTAACTAGTGAGAACATCGCAACCAGAAAACTCTAGGACAAACCCCACCCTCCCAACCCTCTTCAGACAACAGCAACAAATATAGACCTCAATGTTCGCCTTAAGACACTCATAGGAATAAGGGAATGCACAGTGGAAGAAGACCGAAACATAAAACCTTTAGATATAGTACAAGAACAAAATAAAAAAGGAAAATAGCTCTAAGTGAGAGACTTAAAAGAGAAGTTATCTATTTGGAATGATGAAGAGATGAAATATTAATTTAGTAATGACAGGAATATAAAAGAATAATGTTAGACATGGCTAGGGACATGCAGGAGATGATGTCTTTCTGGTAAGGAAACAAAGGCATAGATCGCGAAACATCTAGACACAGAATAAGATCAGAAGAGAAGACAAAAACAAGGTCAACAAGACAAAGGTTTGGAAGTGGAACTGTCAAGGTGTGGCGAAAATAGGAGAGAATATTGAGTAAACGATGACAGAAGTGTGTATCAATAAGATTTCTCAGTATTGGGGGAAAACTAAATTTCTATTACATCTTAACTTACGTAATCCAAGTAAACTAACCAGCCATATTTTAAGTCAACCTAACCACCACGGGTATAGGTGGTTTGGTAGATGTGTAGTGTAGTATGGAATTGAGAAGATAAGTTTACTACAAAGTTACATTCAGCGCAGTGAGTGAGTTATAAAGTATTTCACACGTAAACGATCGTCAGATAAACATGAGATAAATAAACTTGTGTATATTTACATATATCCGATTATCGCCACTTGACAAAGTAAGACTATGGGAGCAAAGAAAAAAGAGGAGATCTCAGAAAGTAACTAGGTATGGAAAATAAGTTGGTGTGGAACGCCGTAACCGAAATTATAGTAGCAACGAATGTAATAGTACGTATAGAGTATGAACTATAACTAGAACTGAATCACCAGTGATGACGTCGAAATAGGGAATACAGTTCAAGAAAAAGTATAAATACAGTTAACCTCAGCTTGGGAACCTTGCTCCTAAGTTATTAGCCCATTTGAGAAGGATCCCAAAGAAGCTACCCAGAATTGACCTCCTTAGTACAAAAGCCATTCAGAAGATAAAACTAGTGAGCGAGAGGTACAAGAAGAATATGACCTTATATTATGAAGTGCTAAGCCCCACAATAGTCAGAGATGTGAGAACTTGAAAGAACAGAACCCTTAAGCAGTTGAAGCTTAGTGAGAAAATAGAGAGTTAAATAATTAAATTGTGGAGATGAATACTGGTTTGTGATGTGTAAGCAGCGCTAGTGGAATATACAAGAGATTATTCTTTTATATACTTGCATCAAAATGGAATTAGTACATGCAAAAGGCTTAACCATGGAAGAACGCTAGTATTTCTAGAAAAGTTCGAAAATACCTATTATGTGTTGGACAATTATGACCCATAACATCACTATTTGTAAAGAACATGGTGTTGTTGTACAAATTAACTATGTGACAAAGGAAATTGATCTTTTATCATTTGTAATTGGATTAACGGGATATATAAATGATAAAAGTCCATGTGATTAGTACCGGATTAATAAGATATGAGACAATATTAATCCACGAAAGGTTTAATCATTAAATATCCTTAGTCGTAGTATTATCGAGACTGTACATCGATAATGCAGAATAGGCTAGTATTACACTTGTGCGTGTTATGGAAGCGTAACAACATTGTTCTCATATATTTGGGTATTTGATACTCATGCAAGTGTAATAGGAGGTTCTGTTTACCGATGGTACGGAAACAGCTTCGCTTTGGATAGACCCCTCGGAATCCCATTGGTAGTATGACTATGTGTCTATGGGAATCCGAATCAGGGTAGGTGTATTTGGTCTTAACCTGAGACTTGCATCACTAATACTTGCGACAATCAGTATACTTTGGTTTTGGTCATCCGAGGCTTTAACAGGTTCTGTGTACGCCTCTTCTGGGTATACTGAGAATTATAGTGTATTGGGTGTGATGTCAAGATGGAAGTATCACTTCAGTCATATGGAGATGATGATCATGTAGGATACGGAACTGAAACTCTTATGTACTGCAGTCATCAGGATAATATGACTAGGTCATGATTATCCGATTATAGAAACTAGTTACCAGAGATCCGATATATGCTTCGTACGGGGTAGACACAATTCTAGCCCTAGGCTTAACATGTGATATCGATACTGGATCGTAATACGACAATACTAATTATACTACGCCTGACAAAGATTATATATTCCTTAAAAGAATATTTCTGGAGAATTGGGGAGGCACGATGCTTTGCTAGAAGCCAACCATGTCTTATAAATCGGTAAGAGCGTGGTACTGGGTACGCACGAATTCGGATAGTCCGATGACCGAATTTACTGCCAACATATCCAGGGATCTCATGGGTCGCTTCCGGAAGATGCACCCATGACGTTTGACTCGAACAGAATTAATCTGGGATTAATTATAGGAGAGAGAAAATTAATATAAGATTAATTGCGGAAAGAATTTATCTGGGATAAAATTCGATAAGAAGAGAGAGAACGATTAATTTGGAATTAATCGATTAAAATAATATATTCGATATATTAAATGAAATTAGATTTCGAAGCAGAATTAAAATTGGATTTTAATTCGGGCAAACGAATTAATTTAGAATTAATTCGTAAGCGACTTTAATAATGATTTTGCTAGGCATAATTATTTAATTAAATTTGATTTAATTAAGTCGCAACGGAAAATTCGTTAATTCGGAATTAACGAACCCGATCCCGATATGTGTTTTGCGGTCCCACTTGGATTTTGAATTAAGTGGGGCCCACATCAATTCACATCACTAGTCAATCTCATCACTTTATGTTGATGGAAGTTGTTAGTAGGTGATGGCTTGTTTCTTACACAAGCTTAATTTAGTTTTTGATGTGTGATTAACCTTTACCTAATTGGATTTTGGTATATGGTATTTGATTTTTTGGAAAACAATTACATAACACAAAAACAAAATAACTTCTCGCTCTCCCTACCATAAGGCCGAAACTTCTCCTCTTCTCTTAGAAAATTTGTTGCATATTTTCTTCTTTGCTAGCACATTCAAAGATCAAACAAAGGTGTTAGGGAAACTTTCCCATTGAGTTTGGAATTCAAAGTTCTAGCTTGGAGCTCAACATACAATCAAAGAGGAGCTTGAAGCACTACACAAAGGATCAAAATTTTTGTATTCTCTATATCTCTTAGCCGATCAAAGTGAGTATATTTCCGCAACTTACTTTGTTAATTCACACAATTTTATGCTTAATAGATCCTTGGCATGTTCTAGGAGAACCCAACATTAGGAAGAACCCGATGGAAACAAGTGATGTTAAGCATAGTTAGAAGTCTAAAAATGTGATTTTCGTAAGGCATAACAATAGTTGTAATTTGACAGTAGTATTAAATGTTCAGCATGAATTTTACAAAACAAGGACGAGGAATTACCATTCAATCAAGAATTCAAGAGGTATTATGCATGAAACAAATATTAAGACTAGAAGAGGACCAAAGCACATTTATTAGCTAAAGAATGAACAATTATTTTGACAAAGGTTTTGGTTGCTAACTTATAGTGAACTCAGGTAATGTGAAATAGTTTACCGTAAAGTAAGAGTCCATGTAGACAGAAATATAGTACAATCATAGTTATGACTTCCAAGTCATATCATTCAAATCATGTAGGATAGTTCTATTATTCTAGGGTATGACGATAACATATGGAAAATCGTCGGAAGATGAGTATATAGACGGTTAAAGTTGGTGACTTAAGGAATAGCATGTGGATCATATGACTTGCGATAAGATGTTCAGTATCGAGAATTTCAGATCTAGACAAACTACAAAATTCCAGTTTTAAAGAGGATTCGAGGACAAATACTATTTAGAATCCTATTTAAGTGGGGATAATTTGTAACATTTAGGGACCTCGACGAATTGTACGCTGCCAGAGGCTAATGACTATTACATTTTCAGAGGTATAATACTTGATATAAATCATGTTCGAGTAAGTAAGTGCTCATAAAATGACATTTGTGACATTTGGTAAATTCTTTGAAGTTCTGACGTTGAACTTAGCTTACGACCCATCCCAAACAGCCTTTAGTAATCGGGTCGTAACGTTTTCATACGATCTTCAATTCTCGTTGGACAATTTTCCAAATTCGAACCCACAACAGGTCAAAAATCACAAATTCTGGGTCGCTTCTCGAAGATACACCGATGATGTTTGACTCAAACAGAATTAATTTGGGATTAATTATAAGAGAGAGAAAATTAATCTAGGATTAATTGCGGAAAGAATTTATCTGGGATAAAATTCGATAAGAATAGAGAGAACGGTTAATTTGGAATTAATCGATTAAAATAATATATTCGATATATTAAATGAAATTAGATTTCGAAGCAGAATTAAAATTAGATTTTAATTCGGGCAAATGAATTAATTTAGAATTAATTCATAAGCGACTTTAATAGTAATTTTACTAGGCATAATTATTTAATTAAATTTGATTTAATTAAGTCGCAACCGAAAATTCATTAATTCAGAATTAACGAACCCGAGCCTGATATGTGTTTTGCAGCCCCACTCGGATTTTGAATTAAGTGGGCCCACATCAAGTCACATCACTAGTCAATCTCATCACTTTATGTTGATGGAAGTTGTTAGTAGGTGATGGCTTGTTTCTTACACAAGATTAATTTAGTTTTTGATGTGTGATTGACCTTTACCTAATTGGATTTTGGTATATGGTATTTGATTTTTTGGCAAACAATTACATAACACAAAAACAAAACAACTTCTCTCTCTCCCTACCATAAGGCCGAAAATTCTCCTATTCTCTTAGAAAATTTGTTGCAAATTTTCTTCTTTGCTAGTGTTGGGTTTTCTAGGTCAAACCAAGATCAAATCAAGCAATGAAATGCGCGAATACATCAAAGTAAAGTAGCGGAAATACTCACTTTGATCGACTTTTGCGATGCGAAGAACACAAAAATTTCTTCATGGATGATTCGGCCAAGCCTCATTTTGTGCTCCTTGTGTTGTTCTTCAAGCTTCAAGCTTTGAGAATGATGATTCCATGCTCATGAATGGGTTTCCCTATCACCTTTTGTGCTCCTTGTGTTGTTCTTCAAGCTCCAAACACAAAAATGTTTTCCGTACCATCGATAAACACAACCTCATATCACACTTGCATAAGTATCCAATACTTATATATATGAGAACTATGCCGTTATGCTCCCACAACGCGCATAAGTGCGATACTAGTCTATTCCGCATTATTGATGTCCAATCTCGATAATACTACGACTAGGGATATTTTAATGATTAAACCTTAGTGGATTAATACTGTCTCATATCTTATTAATCCATAACTAATCATATGGACTTTTATCATTTATATATCCCGGTAATCCAATTACAAATGATAAAAGAGCAATTTCCTTTGTCACATAGTTAATTTGTACAACAACACTATGTTATGTACAAATAGTGATGCTATGGGTCATAATTGTCCAACAATCTCCCACTTGGCTTATAGCCAATCACTCAAGTGTCCTACACTTGAACTATGTACGGTTCGCTCAAACTTCTGCTGAGAAACTACTTTCGTTAGCGGATTTGCAAAGTTATCATCTGATGCGATTTATTCGATCATCACATCGCCACGATGTATGATCCGAACTAATCAGATGAATAGTTGAAGTATATACTTGGATCGTTGATGAGACCATTAATTCTTTAGCCTGTGCTTTAGCCTAGCTCAGCTGCTAATAGAAATACACCTAATCTGATTAGAATTATTATAGATCCAAAGTGCTTCTATTGCTGCCTCAGTTGCAGTAATATTCCGCTTTTGTTGTTTATTCGGCAACAGTATCTTGCTTGGAAAATTTCCAGCTCACTGTTCCGTTATTCAAACTATATAGTACCTTTATAACGACCTATAGTAGTTTTTATCGGTTTAGGAAACTTGCAACGGTGAACCCAGTCACTTCAAGTTCTCATTCTCCATAGTATAAGAAAGCATCCTTAGTTCATCTAAGATACTTAAGGATGTTCTTAACATCAATCCAGTGATTATCACATGGATTGGCCTGATTGTGACTCCATATGCTCAAAACATATGAGACACCAGGTCGCGTACATATCTTTCAATGTACGAGTTCTCGGAGAGTGCCAACGACTTTTAGATCTATCCCAGTAGATCCTTATTCCTAGAATAAAGGTTGTCTATCCCAAGTATTATACAGAGAATTTTCATGAAAGCCAAGCTTTCACCGATTGTATTATGGGAATGTCATTTCCAAGAAATGATATGTCATCATTATATAGGACAATTATTGTCAGTGCTCTCACACTAACCTCCTTATATACACAAGAATCATTTTTCGTTTTGATTTAAATCATATACCATTATGATTACATCAAAATGATAGTTTCAAGAACGCAATGCTTACTTCAATCCATAAATGGATTGATTTAACTTGCAAACCTTGTTTGTTTGTTTTGGTATGACAAAACCGTCAGGATGTTGTAAACATCCTCCAAAAGGTTTCCGTTTAAGGAAAGCGGTTTTGACGTTCAGCTACCTTATTTCATAAATGAAGCATGCAGCATTAGCAAGCATTATCCAAATGGATTTAACCATGGCAACACGTAAAAGGTTTTGTCATAATTGACACAATGTTGATAACGATACCTTTTCGCTACAAGCCTAGCTTTGTACGTTAGTATGTTGCCATCCATGTATGTCTTCCTTGAAGACTTTTATAGTACCAATAGGCACAATGCCTTCCGGTTCATCAACCAGTGTCCAAACTTGGTTGGTATACATGGAATCCATTTCGGATATCATGGCACTTTGCCATAACATGGAGTCGATACCTTGTATCACTTCCTCATACGTAGCCAGTTTATATTCCTCAATAAGATTGACATCTTTACGAGGTGAGATCAGAAACCCATACCTCCCAGGTTGTTTTCTGACTCTCTCCGACTTACGTGGTTCTTGTGTATTCGAAGATTATGGTACAGTTTCATCCTTGATGAACTGTTTGTGTTCCGTTAAGGAATCATTGCCTGGAACAGTATTACTCCGATTTTCATCGAGATTTACTTTCCTCCCACTTACCACTGCATATAGGTATTCCTCTTAGGAAAACCGCATGGCGAGCAACAATTAAATTGTTCTCTTGTGAGTTGTATAAGTACTATACTTTGGTTACCCTAGGATAACCTACAAATTAGACACTTATCTGATTTGGGTTCTAGTTTGGTATCATCCAAACCTATGCCCAGCATTCCCAAATCTTCAGGAATGAGAAAACCCGGTTTCTTTCCTGTTCATATCCAATATGAAGTCTGTCAAACAGATTTTCATGGAACCTTATTCAAAATAAGTATTGCACTGTTTAATGCGTATCCCTAGAAGGAAAATGGTAGATCAGAGCGACTCATAATTAACCTTATCATGTCTAACAAAATTCAGTTTCTCTATTCCGACACACCGCTAGATTGAGGTGTTCCGAGAGGAGTCCAATATGAAAGAATACTTTACTCTTTCAAGTAATTGAGAAACTTATTGCTTAAGTATTTTCACCATGGTCTAACCGTGACGATTTAATACTTTAGCCGATCTCTCTATCTATTTCGTTTCGAAACTCTTTGAATTTATCAAAAGTTTTCGATTCGTGTTTCTAAAGAAACACATAACCATAACGCGATGCCACATCCGTAAAGGTTACGAAGTGTTCATATCCACCTTTAGCCTAGCTAGACATGGGCTCACTTACGTCACTATGAACGAGGGCTAACAGATCGGTGGCACTTGTACTTTTACCAAGTAAAAGGTGTTTTAGGCACTTTGCGTAATAAACTAGATTCATAGACATCATTTGATTAGAATCAAATCCGTCCTTACCATTTTTCGAAAGTGTGGATATACGAGTCTTGTTTATGTGTCCCAGACAACAATGCCACAAATAAGTCTCATCTGATTAATTCAGTTTGAGCTATTTGTTTGTCATGTCATACGTTTGAGATTCATTTATATTCTAAATATAAATACTGTTATTCACATCTAATGTGCTTATCTCAATATCATCTTTATAAAATAAAACACTTTAGTGTTCTAGAATATAAAGGTGTACCCGCACGGTTAACTTAGATATAAGATAATGTTTCTAGTCAAACTAGGTACATTATAACAGTTTCCTAATTTAAGTACATTCCCGAAGGGTGTTCCTAAACTTAGGTTTCTACGGTTAAAACAGCGACTCTCGTCCAGTTTCTGATTCGCTGATCAATCTCACCTGAAGTCAGTCTCCTGCTAATCAGTAGATTCCGCACATCAGTACATATATATGTACAAAACTAGTATCAAAAATCCAATTTTGAAACTAATAGTGAACATGTTTATGAAAAACTTTCTTGAAGCCGGAGCCTTGCCCCACCTTCTCTTCCTTTATGTTTACCTTGTCCATACGGAAGTCACTCCTCAGTGACCCCGTTTCCTACAGTTTAGGCAGACGTCTTGGGATATGTCATTTGTCTTCCCAGAACACTGTGATGATTTTTCCTTTGCCCATTTTAGAAGCTCTGGCTCTGCCTCCTTGAGCATAGCCATCAACTCTCCAAGAGTTTACTCTTGGTTCATAATGAACCTGCCCCAGCTTTCGGGTAGAGACTATAAGATCAAATCTTTGGTAGTCTCGGCCACGTAGGTAATGCCCAGCTAACCTAGCTGATCGATGTCAGCAATCATCTACGACACCTAGTGCTCGACAGATGTACCCTCTGACATACGTGAGCTAAAGAGATTCTTTTGCAATTTGTACTTCTAAGATCGAAGAATAGATCTATGAAGATCTTTAATTTCATCATCATGGTACAATGATCTAATCCTTAATTTTGACAACGAAATTAAAGTGTCATTGCATCTAGCATAAAAGATTGAGCACTAAAGTTATCATCACATGAATCTTCCAAAGATCATGCTCTACTATTTTCTCAACTCCGGGCTTAGGCCCAAGAGGTTTCTCTATCAAATAGAGTAACTTCTTAGTTCTCAGGACTATCATGAGGTTCAATTCCCAATCTGAAAATTAAAGCCGTTTAAAGATATTTTCTCCCAGGATTATGTTTTAAACACTAATCTTTCAGTTATCTTGATTGCTATAGTCCAACTATCCAATCAACGATTTCAGGTACTATAGAATATAATGATTACTATATAATCAACTATAATTTTATTGGTTAAATTCAAATATATTGATTACTATAATCCAATTATATAATCAACTATAAATTGAAGTAGTTTGAATACAGTCCAACTGTTTAATTAAAACAACGATATCAGTCCAACTAATATATATATGAGTAATGACGAAAAATGAAATGAGCGCGTATTTGGCAAGTATCTAAACGAAATTGCAAATTTAATACTTGCCTCCCACTATTTTTCGACGAGCCTCTAACCCTCTATTGAGTACTCGGGAAACCTTGTTTCCTAGTGGGCTAAGATCCCGTTAAATAACACACAATCTTGACTTTGGCCAACAAGCTGTATGATATTTAACTAGGTAGATCTCTAAGATCAATTGGATCTCATCCAATTCCTAGATCCAGTAGGTGGACATCCAAGTCCGAAAAATATATCCAATATATGCCAATATATCCAATATATTGCCTAACCTTTTTCCTCTGAATCAATTAAGCATTGGCTTTGGCACAACAAACTTAATGATTCCAGTTAAGCGGGACCCATTGACCTTGGAAAGCTTCGTAATCGATGCCGATGGACAAGAAGTGATATTGACTTTGGCCAACAAATGACAACTTGAACAAGACATGCGATATGGAACAAAGCCTTCATGATTCAAACACATCCGCGATGGACAAAGGTCTTGACTTTGGCCAACAAACCAGTGCCAATCTTGGATCTTGAGAATGAATCATTCAATGGAAGGAAAAACGCTTAATATTTGTTGAGGGTTTTTTGCGTAATTGGCAACCAATTAATTATCTTTGATTAGGTCTCATCATACACCCTTAAACATGCATTCTAAAAGCATAATAAGGCGCGATAAATAAATTAATAATGATATGCGGATGGATATTTAAAACATTTGTTCCTAGAACAAATCTCTCACTTTCCTTCTCTCCCGCTAGCATAAATCTTACTTCTACTCTACCAATTACATAACCTTCTAAAGAAACCTCATTTACATTGAGGGGAATAGTGTGAAGAGAAATACAAAGAGTCAAGAGGTAATAGGCTGGACACGCAGGTCCAATTTAATAATTCTAAATTTATTACAATAATTTCCAAAATTGCCCTCACACATCTAATATCCATCCGATATACATTATTCATACATCACATCCATGTATTCACACAAAGCATGTTATCAATCAATCTAATCCAATTAATTAATCTGAAATTAATGACCATCCAATGTTCAAACAACATTTGATTTGCGCGAGTCCAACTCGTTTTAAGAATAAGTACTCAAAGTACGAATTCTTGAATTATATCAAACTATAATATTAATCAATTTAATTTAATTTGTATTCAATACTAATTCTTTATTTAATTCTAAATTAAATAATTACAATTTATTAATGAGCCTTTGCGACTTAGATTCTAAATCTAATCTAAACGGGTCCCAAAGCCCAATAACATCCAATGTCAATTTAATTAAAGTCCAATGGGCTTTCAATTAATTTATAAGGCATGTACTTTGGCAACCAAAGCCCAATAAGGAATCACCCATTTGCCAAAAATCAATTTAGGCCCATTAGGCCATTAAAATTTTAAAGGTCCATTATATTATATTTGGACTTTATGGAAATGGTTTTAGGCCCAATTGGAGCCAACCAATTAACCTAAACCAAACTTGGCCCAACCAAGCCCATTAAGCCCAAATAAAACTTTATTAGCCCAATTCCAAATTTAGCCCAACTAATTAAATTTCAATATTCCCAATAACACAATTTAATTAATTCAAGTGTATTAGCCATAATTAATTATTCAAATTAACATTTCCAAAATACTAATTTAATCAATTAATCATGCTAATCATCATCAACACATGTCCAACATTATTGAATCAAAAAATCATCTCATTTCATGCTTTTGATGTCACGGCAATTGTAGGGATTTTTTAAACCGATTTCGATTTTAATTCAATTAAATCCTAAATCAATTTATCCCATGTCTTTCAACTCATCCAATGATCAAAAAACAAAATTACTATGACTTTAGGGCATACTACATTTTCGGCCAAGCCAAAATATTGGGGAAAATTTAATCCAATTCAATTTTCATCAAATTGATCATGCATAACTCTAAGTTATCATCATTCAAGCATACTCAATCAATCAATTTTATCAAATCATGCTCAAATCAATTTTACCCAAAGTTTACCCTAATTCCAATTTCATGCTTAATAACCGCTCTGATACCATTGTTGGGTTTTCTAGGTCAAACCAAGATCAAATCAAGCAATGAAATGTGCGAATACATCAAAGTAAAGTAGCGGAAATACTCACTTTGATCGGCTTTTGCGATGCGAAGAACAAAAAAATTTCTTCATGGATGATTCGGCCAAGCCTCCTTTTGTGCTCCTTGTGTTATTCTTCAAGCTCCAAGCTTTGAGAATGATGATTCCATGCTCATGAATGGGTTTCCCTATCACCTTTGTAAGACTCCATAGATGTGCTGTCACCATGAAAAATTTGCTACAAATCTTTCTTTTGCTTCTTCTAACTCTCGGCCAAGGAGATAAATTTTGAGAGAAAATGGCACCAAGTGCCGTGTGAGGGAGATAGGAGAAGAGGAAGTGCATTGTGTATTTTTTTTCAAAAAACAAAAATCATTTTACCAAATTCAAAATTTGGTACAAGGCATTAAAGCCTTTCAACAACTCCCATCAATCACAAAAGTGACATGCATCACATCACTCAAAGTTGATGTGACTTACATCACAAGAATGACTAATGATGTGACTTGTGGGCCCCACTTGATTCAAAATGTGAGTGGTCCCGCAAACACTCCCGGGCTCAGATTCGTTAATTCCGAATTAACGAATTTTTCGTTGCGACGTAAATAAATCAAATTTAATTAAATAATTATGCCTAGCAAAATTACTATTCACGTCGCTAGCGAATTAATTCTAAATTAACTCGTTAGTCCGAATTAAAATCCAATTTTAATTTTGCGTCGAAATCTAATTTCGTTTAATATATCGAATATATTATTTTATCGATTAATTCCAAATTAATCGTTCTATCTCTTTTAATTGAATTTTATCCCAGATAAAATTCTCCGTAATTAATCATAGACTAATTTTCTCTCTCTTATAATTAATCCCAGATTAATTATGTGCGAGTCATACGTCATCGATGAATCTTCGGGAAGCGACCCATGAGATCCCTGGATATGTTGGTAGTAAATCCGATCGTCGGACTATCCGAACACGTACGTACACGTACCTAGTACTACGTTTTTACTGATTTACAAGACATGGTTGGCTTCTAGCAAAGCACCGTGCCTACCCAATTCTCCAGAAATATTCTTAAAGGAATATATAATCTATATCAGGCGTAGTATACGTAGTATTGCATATTGCGATCCAGTATCGGATGTCACATGCAAGGCCTGGGGCTGGAATTATGTCTGCCCCGTACGAAGCACATATCGGATCTCTGGTAACTAGTCTCTATAATCGGATAAACATGACCTAGTCATATTATCCCGATAGCTACAGCATGAAAGAGTACAAGTTCCTTATCCTACGTGACCATCATCTCCATATGACTGAAGTGATACTTCCATCTTGACATCACACCCAATACACTACGATTCTCAATATACCCAGAAGAGGCGTACACAGAACCTGTTAAAGCCCTGGACGACCAAAACCAAAGTATATTGATTGTCGCAAGTATTAGCGATGCAAGTCTCAGGTTAAGACCAAATACACCTACCCTGATTCGGACTTCCATAGACACATAGTCATACTACCAATGGAATTCCGAGGGGTCTATCCAGAGCGAAACTGTTTCCGTACCATCGGTAAACAGAACCTCCTATCACACTTGCATAAGTATCCAATACTTAAATATATGAGAACTATGCCGTTATGCTCCCACAACATGCACAAGTGCGATACTAGTCTATTCCGCATTATCGATGTCCAATCTCGATAATACTACGACTAGGGATATTTTAATGATTAAACCTTAGTGGATTAATACTGTCTCATATCTTATTAATCCGAAACTAATCATATGGACTTTTATTATTTATATATCCCGGTAATCCAATTACAAATGATAAAAGAGCAATTTCCTTTGTCACATAGTTAATTTGTAAAACAACACCATGTTTTGTACAAATAGTGATGCTATGGGTCATAATTGTCCAACAGCTAGCACATTCAAAGATCAAACAAAGGTATTAGGGAAACTTTCCCATTGAGTTTGGAATTCAAAGTTCTAGCTTGGAGCTCAACATACAATCAAAGAGGAGCTTGGAGCACTACACAAAGGAGCAAAATTTTTGTATTCTCTACATCCCTTAGCCAATCAAAGCTAGTTTATTTCCGCAACTTACTTTGTTAATTCACACAATTTTATGCTTAATAGATCCTTGGCATGTTTTAGGAGAACTCAACAATGGTACCAGAGCCAATTTTAAGCATGAAATGGATTAGGATTCATAGACTTTATTTTGGGGATTTTGTGATTTGAGCATGATTTCTTCAAATTGAATGTTTGGTTATGCTTAGATTATGATAACTTAGAGTTATGCATGATTAATTTTGAGAAAAATTGATTAGATTAATTTTCCCTAAATTTGATGACATGGCTGAATACTTGGACCCTTGTAACTCATGGTGATTTTTTGATTTTAGACCATTGGATGTGTTTAAAATGCATGAGTATATTGATTTTTGATTTAATTGGATTGAAATCAAAATTGAATATAAAAGTGCCTAATGGCCGTGAGCTTGAAGAGCATGTTGGAGATTGATTTTGCTTCAATTGTGTTGGACATGAATTGAAAATGATTAAGCATGATTAATTAGGTAAATTGGTATTTTGGAAATGTTAATTTAACTAATTAATTATGGCTATACACTTTAATTAAAAAAAATTGTGATATTTGAAATATTGGAATTTAATAAATTAGACTTCAATTTGGAATTGGGCTATTGATGTTACATTTGGGCCTTATGGACTTGGTTGGGCCAAGTTGGTTTAGGACAATTGGATTGGATCCAAATTGAGCCTAAAACCATTTCGTTAAGTCCAGATATAATAAATGGGCCTTTAAATAATTAATTGGGCCTAATGGGCCAAAATTAATTTTATGGCAAATGGTGATTCCTTATTGGGCTTTGGTTGCCAAAGTCCATGCCTTAAGAAATTAATTTAAAGCCCATTGGACTTTAATTAAATTGACATTGGATGTTAAATGGGCCCTTGAGACCCATTAAGATTAGATTTAGAATCTAAGTCGTAAAGGCACATTAATAAAGTGTAATTATTTAATTTAGAATTAAATACGAATTAGTATTGAATACAAATTAAATCGGATTTAAAATTGTAGTTCGATATAATTCAAGAATTCGCACTTTGAGTACTTATTCTTAAACGAGTTGGACTCGCGCAAATCAAATCGTTGTTTGAACATTGGATGATCACTTAATTCAAAGATTAATTAATTGGATTAGATTGATTGAATAACATGCTTTGTGTGAATACATGGTTGTATTTTATGAATAATGTATATCGGATGGATATTAGATGGGTGAGGGTAATTTTGGAAATTGTTGTTATAAATTTAGAATTTATTAAATTGGACCTGCGTGTCCAGCCTTTATCTCTTGACTCTTTGTAATTCTCTTCTCACCAATTCCCCTTAATGTTAATGAGGTTTATTTATTGTATTATGTAATTGGGTAGAAGTTAGAATTGTACTAGCCGGGGAGAGGAAAGAGAGAGATTTGTTTTAGGAATAATTTGTTAAATATCCATCCGCATATCATTATTATTTATTCGCGCCTTTTTATGCTTTTAGAATGCATGTTTAAGGGTGTATGATGAGACCAAATTAAAGATAATAAATTGGTTGCCAAATCGCGACAAAAATCCTCATTTTATATTAAGCATTTTTCATTCCATTGAGTGATTCTCTCTCAAGATCCAAGATTGGCATTTTGTTGGCCAAAGTCAAGACCTTTGTCCATCGCGGATGCGTTTGAATCATGAAGGCTTTGTTCCATATCGTACGTCTTGGGCAAGTTGTGATTTGTTGGCCAAAGTCAAGGTCACTTCTTGTTCATCGGCCTCGATTACGAAGCTTTCCCACTATTAATGGGTCACACTTAACTAGTTTCATTAAGCTTGTTGAGCCAAAGCCAAGGCTTAGTTGATTCAGAGGAAAAGGTTAGGCAATATATCAGATATATTGGCATATATTGGATATATGTTTCGCACTTGGAGGTCCACCTACTGGATCTAGGAATTGGATGGGATCTAATTGATCTTAGAGACCTACCTAGTTAAGTTTCATACAACTTGTTGGCCAAAGTCAAGGTTGTGTGTTATTTAACGGGATTCTAGCCCACTAGGAAACTAGGTTTCTCGAGTACTCCACAGAGGGTTAGAGGCTCGCCGAAAAATAGTGGGAGGCAAGTATTAAATTTACAATTTCATTTAGATACTTGCCAATACGGGCTCATTTCATTTTTCATCATTAATTATTTAAATATAAATATATTAGTTGGACTAATATTCAATTGTTATTTTAATTGAACAGTTGGACTGTATTCAAACTACTTCATTTGTAGTTGGTTATATAATTGGATTATAGTAATCAATACATTTGAAAATAACTAATCAATAGTAGTTGATTATATAGTTAGACTATAGAAATTATTATATTCGATTGTACCCGAAATCGTTGATTGGATAGTTGGACTATTAGAATCAAGATAACTGAAATATTAGCGTTAAAACATAATCCTGTGTGAAAATGTCTTTAAGCGGCTTCAATTTTCAAATTGGGATAGAACCTTAGGATAGTCCTAGGAGCCGAGAAGTTACTTTATTTGATAAAGTGACATCTCGGGCCTGAGCCCGGAGTTGAGCAAATAGTGGAGCATGAGCTTTGGAAGACTCATGGTGATGATAACTTTAGTGCTCAATCTGTTATGCTTGCCGTAATGACTCTTTAATTTCGTCATCAGAAATAAGGATTAAATCTTTATACCATGATGTTGAAATTAAAGGATCTTCATACATCTATTCTTAGATCTTAGAAGTACTGATTGCAAAAGTAAACTCTTGAAGAGTTAATGGCTATGCTCAAAGAGGCAGAGCCAGAGCTTGCAAAGAGGCAAGAAGTGCAAGACGCATCTTACTTCTACATCCCAGAAGGTCTAGGCTTGGCCGAAGACTTCTAGGGATGTGAAAAGTGGCAAAGGCAAAATCGTCACAGTCTTCTAGGAAGACAAATGACATATCCCAAGATGTCTGCCTAAACTGTGGCAAACGGGGTCACTGGAAGTGTGACTGCCGTGTGGACAAGGCAGACATGAAGGAAGTGAAGATGGACATGTCCACTGCTGGTTTTAAAATTGGATTTTAGATACTGGATGTGGTATATAAATATATGTACTGATGTACGAGATTTGCTGATAAGCAGGAGACTGGCTTCAGATGAGATCGAAATGCGAGTCAGAAAAGTTACGAGAGTCGCTATTTTGGCTGTGGGAACCTAAGTTTTGGAACTGCCATTTGGGCATGTACTTAAATTAGGAGACTGTTATAATGTACCTAGTTTGACTAGAAACATTATCTTTATATCTAGTTTAACCCGTTGCGGGTATACATTATATTCTAGAACACTAAGTGTTTTGTTTATAAAGATGATATTGAGATAAGCACATTAGATGTGAATAACAATATTTATATTTAGAATATAAATGAATCTCAAACATATAATATGACAACAAAAGCTCAAACTGAATAAATCTGTTGAGACTTAAAAGTGGCATTGTTGTCTGGGACATATTAACAAGACTCATATATCCACACTTTTGAAGAGTGGATACTAGCACGAATTTGATTCTATTTCAAATGATGTCTACAGATCTAGTTTATTAGGCAAAATGCCTAAAACACCTTTTACTTGGTAAAAGTGCAAGTGCCACCGATCTGTTAGCCCTCGTTCATAGTGACGTAAGTGGGCCCATGTCTAGCTAGGCTAGAGGTGGATATGAATACTTCGTAACCTTTACGGATGTGGCATCGCGTTACGGTTATGTGTATCTTATGAAACACAAGTCAGAAACTTTTAGAGTTTCGACACGAAGTAAGAAAACAGACCGGTAAAAGTATTAAAAATATTACGGTCGGACCATAGTGTAAAATACTTAAACATATAAGTTTCTTGATTACTTGAAAGAGTATGATATTCTTTCATAGTGGACTCCTCCCGGGACACCTCAATTTGACGGTGTGTCCGAACAGAGAAACCGAACTTTTTTGGACATGGTAAGTTTAATGATGAGTCGCTCTGAGCTACCAATTTCCTTCTGAGGATACACATTAAATAGTGCAATAATCATTTTGAATAAGGTTCCATGAAAATCTGTTAGACAGACTTTATATTAGATATGAACAGGAAAGAAACTGGGTTTCTCATTCCTGAAGATTTGGGAATGCTAGGCATATGTTAAATGTTTGGATGGTACCAAACTAGAACCCAAATCGGATAAATGCTTATTTGTAGGTTGTCATAGGGAAACCAAAGTATAGTACTTACACAACTCACAAGAGAACAATGTAATTGTTGCTCTCTATGCGGCTTTCCTAAGAGGAATACCTAAGTCGTAAGTGGGAGGAAAGTAGAACTCGATGAAAATCGGAGTAATACTGTTCCAGGCACCAAGTCCTCACGGAACACCAATAGTTCATCAGGGATGAAACTGTACCAATAATCTTCGAATACACAAGAACCGCGTAGATCGGAGAGAGTCAGAAAACAACCTGGGAGGTATGGATTTCTGATCTCACCTCATGTAGATATCAATCTTATTGAGGAAGACGAACCAGCTATGTATGAGGAAGTGATACAAGGTATCGACTCCTTTTATGGAAAAGTGCCATGAAGTCCGAAATGGATTCCATGTATACCAACTAAGTTTGGACACTGGTTGATGTACCAGAAGCCACTGTGCCTATTGGTACTAAATGAGTCTTTAAGGAAGACATACATGGATGACAACATATAAATGTACATAGCTAGGCTTGTACCGAAAGGGTATCGTCAAAGACATAGTGTTGACTACGATGAAAACTTTTATCTATTGCCATGATTAAATCCATTCGGATAATGCTTGCTAGTGCTGTATATTTTGTTTATGAAATATGGCAGCTGAACATCAAAACCGCTTTCCTTAACGGAAACCTTTTAGAGGATGTTTACAACATTCTGACGTTTTTATCGTGCCGAAACATGCAAACAAGGTTTGCAAGTTAAATCGATCCATTTATGGATTAAAGCAAGCATTGTGTTCTTGGAACCAACGTTTTGATGAGATCATAATGGTATATGATTTCATTCAAAATGAATATGATTCTTGTGTATATAAGAAGGTTAGTGGGAGCGCACTGACAATGAATGTCCTATAAGTTGATAATGTATTGCTTCTTAGCTATAACATTCCCATAATATAATCGGTGAAAGCTTGGCTTTCATTAAAATTCTCCATGAATACCTGGGAGAAGCAGGCTTAATTCTAGGAATAAGGAACTACTGAGATAGATCTAGAAAGCTGCTGACAACCCTCCTAGAGCTCGTACATTTTTGAAATGTATGTGACCTGATGTCTCATATGTTTTGAGCATATGTAGACGCTATAAGGCCAATCCAGGTGATGGTCACTGGATTGATGTAAAGAACATCCTTGAGTATCTTGGACGAACTAAGGATGCTTTATGATCATATGGGGAAATGAGAACTTGAGGTGACTGGGTTCACCACTGCAAGTTTCCAAACCGAAAAAGATGACTTTAAGTCGCAATAAGGGTACATATTTAGTTTGAATAACGGAATAGTGAGATGGAAATTTTCCAAGCAAGATACTGTTGCTGAATAAATAACAAAAGCGGAACATTACTACAGCTGAGGCAGCAAAAGAAGCATTTTTGGATCTATATAATCCTAATTGGATTAGGTATAATTCTGTTAGCAGTTAAGCTGGGCTACAACACAGGCTAAGGAATTGCAGTCTCATCAACGATCCAAGTATATACTTCGAATATTTCATCTGATTCGTCGGATCATACATCATGGCGATGTGATGATCGAATAAAACACATCAGATGATAACATTGCAAATCCGCTGATGAAAGCTGTTTTTCAGCAGAAGTTTGAGCGACCCATACATAGTTCAGGTGTAGGACACTTGAGTGATTAGCTATAGGCCAAGTGGGATATTGTTGGACAATTAAGACCCATAGCATCACTATTTGTAAAGAACATGGTGTTGTTGTACAGATTAACTATGTGACAAAGGAAATTGCTCTTTTATCATTTGTAATTGGATTAACGAGATATATAAATGATAAAAGTCCATGTGATTAGTACCAGATTAATAAGATATGAGACAATATTAATCCACGTAAGGTTTACTCATTAAATATCCCTAGTCGTAGTATTATCGAGACTGGACATTGATAATACAGAATAAGCTAGTATTACACTTGTGCGTGTTATGGAATCGTAACAACATAGTTCTCATATATTTAGGTATTGGATACTCATGCAAGTGTAATATGAGGTTCTGTTTACCGATGGTACGGAAACAGCTTCGCTCTGGATAGACCCATCGGAATCCCATTGGTAGTATGATTATGTGTCTATTGGAATCCGAATCAGGGTAGGTGTATTTGGTCTTAACTTGAGACTTGCATTGCTAATACTTGCGACAATCAGTATACTTTGGTTTTGGTCATCCGAGGCTTTAACAGGTTTTGTGTACGCCTCTTCTGTGTATACTGAGAATTGTAGTGTATTGGGTGTGATGTTAAGATGGAAGTATCACTTCAGTCATATGGAGATGATGATCACGGAGGATACGAAACTGGTACTCTTATGTACTGCAGTCATCATGATAATATGACTAGGTAATGATTATCCGATTATAGAGACTAGTTACCAGAGATCCGATATATGCTCCGTACGAGGCAGACACAATTCCAGCCCTAGGCTTATCATGTGATATCGATACTGGATCGTAATACGCAATACTATGTATACTATGCCTGACAAAGATTATATATTCCTTAAAAGAATATTTCTTGAGAATTGGGGAGGCACGGTACTTTGCTAGAAGCCAACCATGTCTTGTAAATAGGTAAGAGCGTGGTACTGGGTACGCACGAATTCGGATAGTCCGATGACCAGATTTACTGCCAACATATCCAGGGATCTCATGGGTCGCTTCCCGAAGATGCACCCATGACGTTTGACTCGAACAGAATTAATCTGGGATTAATTATAAGAGAGAGAAAATTAATATAGGATTAATTGTGGAAAGAATTTATCTGGGATAAAATTCGATAAGAAGAGAGAGAACGATTAATTTGGAATTAATCGATTAAAATAATATATTCGATATATTAAATGAAATTAGATTTCGAAGCGAAATTAAAATTGGATTTTAATTCAGGCAAATGAATTAATTTAGAATTAATTCGTAAGCGACTTTAATAGTAATTTTGCTAGGTATAATTATTTAATTAAATTTGATTTAATTAAGTCGCAACGGAAAATTCGTTAATTCGGAATTAACGAACCCGAGCCCGATATGTGTTTTGCGGCCCCACTTGTATTTTGGATTAAGTGGGGCCCACATCAATTCACATCACTAGTCAATCTCATCACTTTATGTTGATGGAAGTTGTTAGTAGGTGATGGCTTGTTTCTTACACAAGCTTAATTTAGTTTTTGATGTGTGATTGACCTTTACCTAATTGGATTTTGGTATATGGTATTTGATTTTTTGGAAAACAATTACATAACACAAAAATAAAATAACTTCTCGCTCTCCCTACCATAAGGCCGAAACTTCTCCTCTTCTCTTAGAAAATTTGTTGCATATTTTCTTCTTTGCTAGCACATTCAAAGATCAAACAAAGGTGTTAGGGAAACTTTCCCATTGAGTTTGGAATTCAAAGTTCTAGCTTGGAGCTCAACATACAATCAAAGAGGAGCTTGAAGCACTACACAAAGGAGCAAAATTTTTGTATCCTCTATATCCCTTAGCCGATCAAAGTGAGTATATTTCCGCAACTTACTTTGTTAATTCACATAATTTTATGCTTAATAGATCCTTGGCATGTTCTAGGAGAACCCAACATTAGGAAGAACCCGATGGAAACAAGTGATGTTAAGCATAGTTAGAATTCTAAAAATGTGATTTTCGTAAGGCATAACAATAGTTGTAATTTGACAGTAGTATTAAATGTTCAGCATGAATTTTACAAAACAAGGACGAGGAATTACCATTCAATCAAGAATTCAAGAGGTATTATGCATGAAACATATATTAAGACTAGAAGAGGACCAATGCACATTTATTAGCTAAAGAATGAACAATTAGTTTGACAAAGGTTTTGGTTGCTAACTCATAGTGAACTCAGGTAATGTGAAATAGTTTACTGTAAAGTAAGAGTCCATGTAGACAGAAATATAGTACAATCATAGTTATGACTTCCAAGTCATATCATTCAAATCATGCAGGACAGTTCTATTATCCTAGGGTATGACGATAACATATGGAAAATCATCGGAAGAAGAGTATATAGATGGTTAAAGATTGGTGACTTAAGGAATAGCATGTGGATCATATTGTTGGAGTTCTACGATCCCGAGGATCGAATAACAAGCAAGAAATAAGTGCGAATACAAATCGAGGAAGTTGCGGAATACTTACATCGATCGGTTGAGCGACACGACGAAGACAAAAAACTTTCTGCCCTCTCCAAGAATGGCTCGGCAGTGAGCTGTTGGTCTTCTCCATTTTCGGTCTTTAATCTTCCTCCATGAAAGCTCCAAGCTTTGTGAGATGATTCCAAGCTCATGGGTAGACTTCCCTATCACCTTCGCATGTCTCTCGGAGTGCTAGCTCTTGATGTTTTTTCCACAAAAACATCACACTTTGCTTCCCTTTTTCCTCATTGGCTCTCGGCAAACCAGAAGAAAAATAGCCCCTCCATGGGCGTGAGAGAGATGAAGATTTGTGTGTGAGAGAGAGAGTTGTGTATATTCCAATTGATTTCCAAAATTAATTAAACATATACCACTTTTTTGATTTTCAAAAAGTCAAGCCTTAAATGCTTGCCAACTACCACTATGAATCCATCAATCAATCAAATCAAGTGACAAGTTGTCACATCACTCAAAGTGACTAATGATTTGACGCTTGATGCGACTAATGATTTGACGCTTGATTTGACTTGCGTGCCGCACTCGAATTTGAAATACGAATGCGCTCGTAAATAATCCCGGGCTCGGGTTCGCTAATTCCAAATTAACGAATTTTCCGTTGCGACGTAATTAAATCTAATTTAATTAAATAATCATGCCTAGCATAATTACTATTCACGTCGCTAACGAATTAATTCTAAATTAATTCGTTCGCCCGAATTAAAATCTAATTTCAATTCCGCGTCGAAATCAAATTTCGTTTAATATATAAAATAAATTAATTTATCGATTAATTCCAAATTAATCGTTTTCTCTCTTAAATGATATTTTATCCCAGATAAAATATCTCCGTAATTAATCCCAGATTAATTTTCTCTCATCTAATTAATCCCAGATTAATAAAGTGTGAGTCATACGTCATCGGTGAATCTTCGGGAAGCGACCCATGAGATCCCCGGATATATTGGCAGTAAATCGGGTCATCGGACTATCCGAACACGTAAGTACCTAGTACTACGTTTGTACCGATTTACAAGACAAGGTTGGCTTCTAGCAAAGTGCAATGCCTACCCAATTCTCCAGAAATATCCTTACAGGAATATAAGATCTGTATCAGGCGTAGTATACGTAGTATTGCGTATATCGATCCAGTATCGGATGATCACATGCAAGGCCTGGGGCTAGTACAGTGTCTGCCCCGTACGAAGCATATATCGGATTACGAGCAACTAGTCTCTTTATTATCGGATAATCATGACCAAGTCATATTATCCCGATGGTTGCAACCCTTTAGAGAACCAATTCTGTATCCCTACGCGATCATCATCTCCATATGACTGGGGTGATACTTCCGTCTTGACATCACATCCAACACACTACGATTCTCAATATACCCAGAAGAGGCGTACACAGAACCTGTTAAAGCCCTGGACGACCAAAACTAAAGTATATTGATTGTCGCAAGTATTAGCGGTGCAAGTCTCAGGTTAAGACCAAATACACCTACCCTGATTTCGGACTTCCATAGACACATAGTCATACTACCAATGGAATTCTGAGGGGGTCTATCCAGAGCGAAGCTGTTTCCCATACCATCGGTAAAACACAACCTCCTATTACACTTGCATGAGTATCCTATACCCAAATATATGAGAACTATGCCTTTGTGCCCTCACAACGCGCACAAGTGTAATACTAGTCTTTTACACATTTATCGATGTCTAATCTCGATAATACTCTGACTAGGGATATTTAATGATTTATCCTTCGTGGATTGATACTGTCTCATATCATTCTCAATCCAGGAACAAATCATAAGGACCTCCTATCATTTATACATCTTGGTGATCTAATCACAAATGATAAGAGTGCAATCTCATTTGTCACATAGTTAATTTGTACAACAACACCATGATTTGTACAAATAGTGATGCTATGGGTCATAATTGTCCAACATATGACTTGCGATAAGATGTTCAGTATCGATAATTTCAGATCTAGACAAACTACAGAATTCCAGTTTTAAAGAGGATTCGAAGACGAATACTATTTAGAATCCTATTTAAGTGGGGATAATTTGTAACATTCAGTGACCCCGACGAATTGTACGCTGCCAGAGGCTAATGACTATTACATTTTCAGAGGTATAATACTTGATATAAATCATGTTCGAGTAAGTAAGTGCTCATAAAATGACATTTGCGACATTTGGTAAATTCTTTGAAGTTCTGACGTGGAACTTAGCTTACGACCCATCCCGAACAGCCTTTAGTAATCAGGTCGTAACGTTTTCATACGATCTTCAATTCTCGTTGGACAATTTTCCAAATTCGAACCCACAACAGGTCAAAAATCGGAAATTCTATGACTGCTACAGTGATTTCGGGAGAGGTATAGATTGGATGAGGTGGCATAATTCTAACCACCCATTCCATCACCAAAATTTGCCCCTCTTTGTCTATAAATAGCATACTATCACTCTCTTCCTGACACACCAAAAAAGTGAGCAACCATGGAGAACTCTCCATTTTTTCTTCTTCTTTCTCAAGCTAATTTTGGATGCAATAAGTGATGATTTCAAGCCCATCTTATGCAATGTATGTTCTTCATCACCTTTCCTCATCTAGTTTCAGTTTTAAGTTTGAATTATTGAAGCCCCTATTCGCACATTGCCTTACCCTAGCAAATAAAATTGCATAATTGGCTTTGGTAGAGTTGGTAACATGTATTTTGGGAAGTGTTTTGAAGGTATAAACATGTAATGAGGTTTATAACAATATGAATATGATTGAGGAATTATGCTTGGTGATTTAAGAATTCTAGATAATGATTTGTGTATGGGTGGTGAATGAGATCAGTTTTGAAGTTGGAAAAGTGGCTATGTGTTGATCCTAGCTTAGAGGTGTGAGGATTGCTTGAGTATGACATTGAAGGTATAAACACTGAATGATTAGTGTCGCGACGCATGTAAAACAAAAGCTTTGCCTCGACTCTGATCTGGTTCAAGTCGCGACGCGAAGAGTCCGGCGTCGTGATGCGATACAGAGCATGTTTTCTATCTGATTTTGTTTTCATGTGCGTCGTGACATGCTAGACCCGACATCGCGATGCAAGGCAGAAATAATTTCGTTTCATTTCATACTCAACTTTAAAGGTTAGAGGCCACCCTATGAGTTTTGTATCATTTCATATATACGCATTGTGACATATGTATTATACATCATGTGACAATTATAGAGCTGTTGAATTGATAAACTTAATTTAGTTCCGAAGCATATCTCATGATTTATAGTCTAACCAAGTTACCGATTATAGATCATCGCAGAAACCGCAATTCCATTCGACGAGTGGCATAACACCAGTCAAATTTCAAACCAGTGAGTGGACACTCTCTTTCTAAGTTAACTTTTCATTTATACTATTTTAGACTTATTTTTACGCACCTTGGGCGTTAGTTGATTTTTATACAGTTATTTCATGAAAGATCATGTTTTAAAAGATGTTTTAGAAATAGATATTTTCAAAGCATGGTTTTATATTTTCGAGGCTTGAGGAAAAACCCACCTTGGTATGTATTTGATACAGACATGGAATTGACAGACTCAGAGATCATGTGCACACATAGTTCAGGACTACGGATGAACGATGCCCCTAGATCCTAGATTCAGAGTCTAGAGGGTAGCATAGATCCACACCCCCAATTCTAGTTCAGTGGCTTGGGGGACGACGATATGTAACGCCCCAAGACCACTAGTTTCAGGGACAAGTAGTGGCATATTTTGGGGGACGACGATACGTAACGCCCTAATGTTATGGATTTGCACTCCTGAATCTAGTTAAGCGTATGAGGGGAGGACGATACGTAATGCCCCATGTATCAGGTTTTTTAGAGATAGTCCAGTGATAGTTTTTTAGAGAAAATATTTTCAGAGATGTAGTTTTCTGAAATGAAAGCTTATAAAAGAGTTTTAGAAAGAAAATCTAATTTCACAGAAAAGTCTCAGAGTTTGCAGACAGAAAAGATTTTACAAAGAGTTTTACATAAAAGGTGTGTTTTCAGATAAGAAAAGAGTTTTCAGAAAAGATGGTTTTCTGGTGACAGTCTCGGTTTTAGAACTAAAAGTTTTTATAAAAGAACATCAATTTTCGTTTTAATCATCCACTCACTTAGATCGTACAAATGATCTAACCCCCCACTCCCAGTTTCTCATTTTATAGGTTTATCGGAGGACGAGCTCGAGAGGACGAGTACTGATGGCAGTCATTTGGATGTTCGGTCCACCAGGTCCAGTCAGAGTTCAGTTCAATCAGTGTCAGAAAAAATCATGTATCACACAATTTATTTAGTAAAGATTACATATGTAAAGAGTTATAAATGTTCATTATTAAAGAGGTGATGTGTAGTGAATTTGAGTATTTAGTTTGAAAATTATTTTGCAATTTATTTTTTTGAATTGGGCAACGGTCCCGTGCATGAGTTCATACATGAAATGAGTTTAATTTTGTCAGAAAGTCAGAGGCACATGGGGATAGAACTGCCTATTCCCTGCCAGTAGCATCTCCAGATTGGGGATGTTACATAATGAATTTCATATGGAATATTTAGGGTCAAGTGCAAAATTACTTTAAAACATTTTTGCCATGTTTTGAGCACCAAAACCGACATATCGGTGACTGGGATCCAGAAATATAAATTCTAGAACTGGTATACCATTGGCTGACCAGGAAACACAACTATTAGAATCGGCATACCAGTCACACTTGTAGATTACATACTCTTTGGAACCGACATGCACCATACCGGTGTCGATACTGATCACTGTGTAACTTTCAACTGTCATATTTTCAGAAGCCGTTTCTTACTGTCAGACTGGCATATCGATCTCAGAACTACATAATGGCTATATTCAGTTTTAAGCCTATAAATCAAAGCTTGGTTTAATTTTACAAAGAGAAATATATTGAGAAAAATATATACAGAGAAAAATCATCTTCATACATCTTTTGATTACACAAACAAGCTTCAAATTTTTTCAAAGATAATTTCTCAAATCTCTTACATTTTACACTATTTACATTTGAAAAAGCTCATATCTCATCTTCATAGTCATATTAGTGAACTTTGAAACATTTGGGTTGAGATACTCACATTTTAATATTCTTTGTAATATTTTGTGAGTACCCAAATTGTTGAGATAAAATTTTCATTATCAAAAACTTGTGTTAGATTCCCTTATGTGAGTGGTGATTCTCAAGGGATAAATTTTGTTAAAGGTTAAGAGGAGCCTTGGAAGAAATACCTTTGTTGTAAAAGGTTAAGAAGTGCATTGGAAGAAAGACATACGTTGTAAAGTGTGGATTCATTTTACATAATGGAAAGCTTCAAGTCTGACTTGGAGTAGTGGACATAGGTAAGGAGTTGACCGAACCTTTATAAATTCGGTATCAATTTCTCTATCCTTATCTCACTTATTAATTACAAGTTTTGTATTAATTTTCCATATCATATATTAAACTTGTCATTGTTAAAATTAATGTTGATAATCACTTTTGGATAATTAAAGTAAAACTGATGTTTTATTTACTGTTCATAATTTATAAACTAATTATATCCATTGATGAATTTATTGATTGTGGAAATTAAATTTTAAGCATAATCGGTAAAGCTACTAACTATGTAGCTTACTTTTAAAAATATTTTTAATTATGTATTATTTGTTCATATATTCAATTCACCCTCTATTGGGTATAATTTTTTTTAACACTTGGAGGCAATTTCAATTAGCATTAAAAATTGGATTCCTCACAAAGGATTTAGCCATCATAGAAGAGTTCAAATGGCCTCTACAAGCAATCAAATTCTTGAGGGTGCATCCCCTGATAGAACACCATTTTATGATGGAGCAGACTCCAAATATTGGAAAAATAAGATGCTCGTATTTTTGCTCATCTACGATATTGATAGATATTTAGAGATCATGGACTGAAAAATAACTTCGGTAAATTCAATTGCAAATGAAAATGCAATAGATAAAAGCATAATAAATAGGAATCCCAAATTTACAAATGCATATGAATTATGGAAATCATTAGAATTGCAAAATGAGAGATATAATCAATTAAACAATTGCAATATTGATTCTTGCTCATCAAATTATGAATTGTTTTTATAATTTTGCATTCATGACTATAGAAAATCCTAGAGAGGAATCAGAAAAAGAAAGCATTGTTGTTTGTGAAAATGAAATTTCAGATTATGATGAATTGTTTGACATGTTGAATGATTTACATGATAAATATGATGCTCTTAGAAAAAAATATAAATTGATTAAGAAAGAGCATACATTACTTCAACATGAACATGCATCATGTATGAATAAAATTCATGCTTTAGATAATGAAAATATTAGCTTAAAATCAAGTATGAAAATGATGTGATGATTGAAAAAAATGAGCATGCATCTCTTATTGAACAAATTCATACTTTAGAAAATGAGAACGTGTGTTTAAATGTAGACCATAAATATTATGTAGAGAACATGCAAAATGAAGCATATACTTCTAAATTATCATGTGCTTGTGAATGTTTGAAAATTAAAAATGATGATTTAAATAAGAATATAGATGATTTGCATGACTTTGTGACCAAGTTCACTTAAGGTGAAAAGAATTTCAAAATGCTACTTGGTTCACAAAGAGGTATTTTTGGAAAATATGGATTAGGATATAAGCCTCACATGAAGCAAAAATATTTGAAAAATTATTTTATGAAGGTATCCAATTCATATACACATTCATCATATGTACATATATCTAAAGTCATTAAATCAAATATTGAATGCAACACATGTAATATGAAAGGTCACAAAATTTATGATTGTTGGATCAAAAAGAAAAATGTGAATATTATTTGCGTTCCCAATGGAACTAAAATTAACCCTTATGGACCCAAGAAAGTTTGGGTACCAAAATATATTTGAATGATTTTGTAGGTGAAGTTTGAGAAAAATAATTAATGAGAAATATAAATAATCTCAAAGACTCAACAGAAAGTGAGGAAATAGCTCAATAAAGAGAATACCAAGTGCAACCTTAAAAACGACTAAGGTAAAGAAGATGAAAACCAAAGGAAGTGGTTCATATATAGTGGATGCTCTAGGCATATAACAATGGTATGTTCAAAATTCTCTTCTTTCACTAGTCTTAGGGATGGTAGACATGTCACAACAGTAAAAAGTAAAATACTTGATTATGGAAACATTACTACCATTTCCTCCACCGCAATTGAGAATGTTTTAATTGTTTTCGGAGTTAGATATAATCGTGAAACATGTGTTAATTGTAAAAATTTCATGTCATTGTTTGTTTTTTGAGCATGATTTGTTTTGATTGATCATATCTATGACTTTTGAGTGTTAATGTAACTCTTCAAGTTAATTCATAACTTAATGAGACATTACATTAGCTTAAAGATCAAATTTGGGGCCAACTTGTAATAAAATTCTACGAAGATCTCATTCAGCACTTTCTAAAGTCAGCATTCCAACCATTTTGAGCATTTACTGATCTAGCCACCACCATACCGATGCCCTAAGTGTGTTCATACCGATTACGATGGGTTAAGATAAAAAAACGATGGTGTTCGACCATTTTCATTTCAAAACTACCAAAATCACCTCTTAAAGCCTCTCTAATAGATTCTTCGTCATTCCTAAGGTAATTCTAAGTTTTTTTCACTTCATTTTACTTGATTTATTTGCTTATTACTCTTAAAATCATCAAATCTTAGTTGTAACATCCTACCAATGGCAAAACGTTACCGACATGAGACAAGTATATCCCATCTCCATAAGCCTCAGACTAAACGAAAGATGGACATTATGTATTCTAAAACTATGCAAACTGTATGATCATGCAAGTCTTTCAATGAAAATGCAGAATGTAATATGATTTCATAATCTTATATAAAGGGCTCCATGCCCATCAACATTCATAATATGTGCTCCAAATGTTTTTAACTCATAATAAATACATATATATATATATATATATATATATATATAAATCAGACTCTTAATTCATTCATAACACTGTCAGGACGTAGATGCGACTAAATCCAATACTGGACCATCCTTATCTCGAGCATGATCATCCAAAGCTTGATGACCGACCCATCTGATAGCTAACCTGTAAAATTAGCAACTGTGATGGAGTAAGTTATAAGAACTTAGTAAGTAACCACACACACATCACATCAAAGCATTAGTGAATTCTTTAAATATAGTACAAATAAGAATATATTATAAATACAGTTGTTTGTCAGGAAACCCCATAATCTTGTTAGGGATATGCCCGATACCCAATTTGTGGATGGACTATATGTACATATATTTGTAATATTTTCATTAATTAATAAAATGGAAATCTTTATTATACGTGTCTTACATAACTTATATGAATCATCAAACACTGTAATAAAGCCCTTGGAGTAATAAGATGATGGTTTCCACGCCTTATGAGAATCATTACTCTTAAACGTTCATAGTCATAGTTTTGTGAATAATCTGGGCGTTCACAAAGCGGAGAGACTAGCATAATGATATGATCCGCCTTTAAGTGGGGTACCCGATCTCATAGGCTACTAGCGGAGATCCGTCCGCTTGGTGTATCACATGGATGCATGAGTTGCTCGTGTCCATCGAACTGACCGCCGAAAGTTTTCACATGGAGTGTTTATCCCATGTGTCTATGAGAACTTTCATGTATCGATTGTATGACTAGTCCTTAGACTTGAGGTCTTTACAATCCTATGTGTTGATCAAATAAATTTGACATTCTCCTTCCCCAGTTCAAAAGATCCGGTCATAAGGGTATGATTGGGTCATTTTTTGAAACACATGAAGTTTGTAAAGATATAATAGAGAATCGCCACTCTCTCGGATAATATTTTATTATAAGAGTAGTATTCCAGTTCGCGGGTTGATATGTGTGATCAGTGCTTGAGACTGTGGCCGCAGCGGAAGAATCATATGAGATTCTTGGGTTAGCACGATTCATGACACTATCAACATCATACATTTGACTATATGGGTAGACACTTTCCATACCCTAGGTCAAACGGTAGGGATACAGTGAGGCGATGGACCGTATCATATGTAAATCGCATACAAAATGGGTATATATATCTTTTCTTCTCATTTGGGGGCCTTGGCATGTTGCTAGATGTCAACCTTGGTCATTGAAATCGAACGAACATCTGATCGGAGGATAATTTATGTTCGATTAAATTATCACGATTCATTTCATGTCCAACTTGAGGGGAACCAAAAAGGTCACACACAACAAAGTCGAAATCAATGGTTAACAGTGCACAATACAAATTTAACAGCATATATGATTGCTGTAGGAATCGTTCATAAATGGTTCAATGTGTTTAATTATTGAAAAGATCATTTATGAGGTTCCATAGTGGCTTAGGAATTGGTGAATGACGATAGGGGCACTTTGGGAATTGGAATAAATAAATAAAAAAATATGAATAGTAATTTTTTTTATTTGTTATTTGTTTTGAATTCCGATTCGGCCCAAACACTTATTAGGGTTTTATAATCTCATTAAACCACTAAATTAAGATCCAATGGCTAAGATTAAATTAGCATTTATCCCACATCGAATTCTTAATTAATTTTGTTGTCTTTGGAGCACCTATATAAACCCAAAGAATTCCTTACAAATTTTTGCACCAAACCTTTCATATCTTGGGTTTATATAAGTGAGCAACTCTAAAGTTTAAGAGTAAGCTACTGATTTTGAGGATCCTTAAGTCTAATAGACTAGAGGAACCTCGAGTTAAAAGTTTTGAGGTATTTTCTTAGGCTAGCACCAAGGGCAAAATCCCCGTGCACTCAAGGCGTAGTCTTGCCGTTGAGTTTTGGCTTTGGTATGTGCATCTTTGGAGGCCACACACTTGGGTGGCTCTTTGGAACATGGAAGAGCTTGCTGAGTTTGAGAAAAGCTTGTAGATTGGAGGGAGGACTGGAAGAGACTTCGGTTCAAGTAAGTATTTTTCTTTCTTTATTTTAATTAGAGTTCTTATGATAGTTAGCATGTTTAGGTTTATGTTCTTTGCATGTTTTATGAGTTTTTGTGCTTAGAATATATAGTAACATGCCTAGGCTTGTAGAATAATAAAAACAAATGGGTCTTGGGAAAAGGGATAACGACATCATAATTTATTCTTGATTTTCCGCTGCGCACTCGCGGCCGCTTCCCAACAGTGGTATCAGCGCGCCATTTTTGTTTTGATTAGTTCTCTCTCATTTGAACTCGAAATTGGGTGTGTAAAAGCTCATTGGAAAGCTAACACCCTGAACATAATTTTAGGCACAAGTCTTGCATGATTTGGTTAATATTTAAATTGTGAAATTGCATTTAAAGTTCACGCATCTGTAAAAAATATGAATAGTAAATTTATTTGATTAAAATAAAATGCAATATCATAATTAAATATTAATCAAAGTTATTTAATGCCTAAAATAATTCCAACATATTAAAACTCATATGCTTGATGATTATATGTATGATTAGAATTGGCATGATTATTTTAGGGTGCAAACATCTAGAGACTTTCTAAGGAAATAGAGAGTGTATTGCTTATCCCTTAGCTAAGTAATTATTCCGTGATGAACTTAGAGATTTATTACCTTTAAGGCTAATAAATATAAACCACTTGTTTATAATAAAAGACATTATAAAATATACAAGTGGGGTGGGACCAAGACGTTAATAAAACTTTCCAAACTAAAGTTAATTTAACCAAATGTATTACTAGAGTTAGATAATGATTTGGTGTCTTCCTTCACTCACTACCTTTTTATAGCCAAAAGGAAAAGTTGTGAAGACATCTAGATAATCATTTACTCAAAGATTACCTTAAAGCATATTTAAAGTGTTGGACTAATTTGGAGGATCTATTGTTTATTCCTGTCACCAAGGCAATAAAAGCTTTAGAGGTAAGGGTATTTAAGAGAGTTCGCTCCACCCTCCCTCTGGGAAATTTTCAATGGAGGAATCCATTTGACAGTTATTCACTTAAACTTGCTAAAATCCTCAATAATAATTTAATTCCTTGATCATTGGTAAAGTTTACCAGACTGACCAATACCAATTTGTCCCTAAATCGTACTATTGACAATGGTTTGACTTTTCTGAGTCATAAGACGCATCGACCCTTAGGCGTGGTCTTATATCTTAGTGCCAAAGATTGGGTGTCCACAAGGACTAGCATAAGCTATGGCATGTTTGATTGCCCAACCCAATGATCAAGGAATTGTGATTTATATCATAAATTGGTTGGGAACCTACCTAATTATCGTATTTTATAACGACCGGCCCTATTCGGAGTTATGAAATGATGATAATGGGATCCTTGCCCACAAGAAATCCATCATATTGGGGTTGATGCGATTTGCTTAAAATTTTAAAACAATTGAGTGAGAGCAACTTCATAATATTAAAAGCCCATGTTATTATGAAACATTAATGAAAACATATTCCTAATTTTAACATTCTCTCTTAACAGGTGGGTTAAAATATTTAACAAACATTCAAATGGTAAACAGAGTATCACTTCGTTCTATCCTTGATGAGCATAAGCTCAAAGGGGACAACTACAATAACTGGTTTAGAAACCTTAAAATTTTCTTACGACAAGAAAAGATTTTCTATGTTCTTGAAAGACCATTTCCCCCTGAACCCGCAGAAGATGCTGACCAAAATACATTTGATGCTTGGAAGAAACACGTCGATGATGATGAGCAAGTAGTTTGCATAATGCTTGGCTCTATGTCGGACGAACTTCAGAAAACTCACGAAGATATGGATGCTCAAACCATCATCTTTCAATTAAAGGAGTTGTATGCAACTTCCGTTCATACCTTGAGATTCCAAGTGTCTTGTGCCTTATTCCAAACAAGGTATAAGGAATGATCTGTTAGTGGACATGTGCTTAAGATGATTGGCCACATTGAAAAATTACCCAACCTCGGGTTCATCATGGATCATGAGATAGGTCACGATCTAATTCTTCAGTCCTTACCAAAAGACTTCTCTAACTTTATTATGCAGTTTCATCTGTTTGATAAAGAAGCTACTTTAGCAGAATTGCACAATCTGATAAAGCAAGCAGAGAAGGACTTGAAACCAGAGCTTAAAACCTCTGTCATGCTTATGGGTACGGACCTGAAGCCACGAGGCCCAAAGAAAAATAAGGGCAAGGCCAAGGCTCCAGATCACCTAAAGCTCAATGGCAAGGTGGAGAAGAAAAAAAGAAATGAGAAATGTTTCTTTTGTGGAAAGAAGGGTCATTGGAAGAAAGACTGGAGATCCTTGAAAGCCAAGGAAGCTAGGGAAGCCCAAGAGGCCAAGAAGCCCAATGCTTCAGGTATGTTGTATATGATTGAACTATATTCTCAAAACTCTGAACCTTCTACTTGGGTGCTTGACACCGGTTGTGGGACTCACTTGTGTAACAATGTGCAGGGCCTGAGAAACAGTAGGAGATCCGTCATGAGGAGGTTGACTTACGCATGGGTAATGGAGCAAAATTGGCTGCATTGTGCGTGGAGACTTATACATTAGTTTTGCCGAATGGTTTAGTTTTAGACTTAGTAGATTGTGTTTATGTACCTTCTCTAGTAAAGAACATCATTTCTGTTGGAATTTTCTAAGCATCCCAAGATCATTTAACAAGCATGAAACAAGTGCGAATACAACTAGGGAGTTTCAGAATACTCACATCGATCGGTTGAGTGATGCTACGACGAACAAAAATTCAGTTTCTGCTCATGGATGGTCACGGCAGTGAGCTGCTGTTGCTCCTCCATTTTCGGCTTCAATCATCATTCGTCAAGCTCCAAGCTTCGTCAAATGATTCCAAGCTCATGGGTGGACTTCCCTATCACCTTCGCATTTCTCTCAGAGTGCTAGCTCTTGATGATTTTGCCGTAAAATCATCACACTTTGCTTCCCATCTCACGGTTTCTGTCCAGAAAAACCAGTGAAGAAAATGGCCAAATGGCCGAGAGAGAGAGATGAAGATTTTTGCTCCCAAAATCGTGAGAAGAGAGAGAGAAAATGGAATGGTGCTGGATTGGTGTATTTGTGTATCTAATACACATAATTCCTTTTCAAAAAATCAATAAATGATTTACAATAAATTTGGCTTTTTAAAGTCAAACAATAAAAGCCACACCAACCTCCATCAACTTACATCACTCATGAATAGTGACTTGCATCAATCACTCAAAGTGAAAGACATCTATCACTTAATTGACGAATGATGTGACGCTAGATGTGACTAGCAATTTGACGCTTGACGTGACTTGCGTGCCGCACTCAAATTCGAACTGCGAATGCTCTCGCAAACACTCGCGGGCTCAGGTTCGCTAATTCCAAATTAACAAATTTTCCGTTGCGACGCAATTAAATGATTATGCCTAGTGAAATCACTATTCACATCGCTAACGAATTAATTCTAAATTAACTCGTTCGCCCGAATTAAAATCCGATTTTAATTCCGCGTTGAAATCCAATTTCGTTTAATATATCGAATATATTAATTTATCGATTAATTCCAAATTAATCGTTATCTCTCTTTTATTGATATTTTATCCCAGATAAAATATCTCTGCAATTAATCCCAGATTAATTTTCTATCTCATCTAATTAATCCCAGATTAATTAAAAGTGCGAGTCATACGTCATCGGTGAATCTTCGGGAAACGACCCATGGGATCCCCGGATATGTTGGCAGTAAATTCGGTCGTCGGACTATCCGAACACGTAAGTACCAAGTACTACGTTTTACCGATTTACAAGACAATGTTGGCTTCTAGCAAAGCGCCATGCCTACCCAATTCTCCAGAAATATCCTTACAGGAATATAAGGATCTATATCAGGCGTAGTATACGTAGTATTGCGTATGTCGATCCAGTATCGGATGATCACGTGCTAGGCCTGAGGCTGGAATTGTGTCTGCCCCGTACGAATCACATATCGGATCTCTGGTAACTAGTCTCTATAATCGGATAAACATGACCTAGTCATATTATCCCGATAGCTGCAGCATTTAAGAGAACCAGTCCCGTATCCTACGTGACCATCATCTCCATATGACTGGAGTGACACTTCCGTCTTGACATCACACCCAACACACTACGATTCTCGATATACCCAGAAGAGGAGTACACAGAAACCGGTTAAAGCCCTGGACGACCAAAACCAAAGTATATTGATTGTCGTAAGTATTAGCGGTGCAAGTCTCAAGTTAAGACCAAATACACCTACCCTGATTTCGAACTTTCATAGACACATAATCATACTACCAATAGAATTCCGAGGGGGTCTATCCAGAGCGAAGCTGTTTCCCGTACCATCGGTAAAACACAACCTCCTATTACACTTGCATGAATATCCCATACCCAAATATATGAGAACTATACCGTTGTGCCCTCACAACGCGCACAAGTGTAATACTAATCTTTTATGCATTTATCGATGTCCAATCTCGATAATACTCCGACTAGGGATATTTAATGATTTATCATTCGTGGACTGATACTGTCTCATACAATTCTTAATCCAGGAACAAATCATAGAGACCTCCTATCATTTATATATCTTGGTGATCTAATCACAAATGATAAGAGAGAAATCTCCTTTGTCACATAGTTAATTTGTACAACAACACCATGATCTGTACAAATAGTGACGCTATGGGTCATAATTTTCCAACAATCTCCCTCTTGGCCTATAGCAAGTCACTCGAGTGTCTTACACTCGAACTATGTACGGTTGGCTAAAACTACTGAGAAGGTCTTTCGTCAGCGGATTTGCATGATTATCATCTGATGCGATTTATTCGATCATCACATCGCCACGATGTATGATCCGAACGAATCAGATGAATATCGATGTATGTATCTGGATCGTTGATGAGACCATTAATTCTTTAGCATGTGCTGAAGCCTAGCTCAGCTGCTAATAGAACTATATCTAATCTAATTAGATTTATTATCGACCCAGAAGGCTTCTATTGCTTCCTCAGCTGCAGCAATAACCCGCATTTGTTGTTTATTCGGTAACAATATCTTGCTTGGAATATTTCCAGCTCACTGTTCCATTATTAAAACTTTATAGTATCGTTTGCGACTTATAGTCGTTTTATCGGCTTAGGAAACTTGCAATAGTGATCCCAGTCACTTCAAGTTTTCCATATCTATAGTTAAAGATAGCATCCTTAGTTCTCTAAGAAACTAAAGGATGTTCTTAATTTCAATCCAGTGACTATCACATGGATTGGCCTGATTGTGACTGCATGTGCTCAAAGCGTATGAGACACCAGGTCACGTACATTATTCAATGTACGATTTCTCGGAGAGTTTTTTCTAAAACCAAGCTTTCACCGATTATTATTATGGGAATATCATTTCCAAGAATTGACATATTATCATTATTTATAGGACATTTATTGTCAGTGCTCCCCCACTAACCTCCTTATATACACAATAATCATTTTCGTTTTGAATTAAATCATATACCATCATGATTACATCAAAACGATAATTCTAAGAACCTAATGCTTGCTTCAATCCAAACATGGATCGAATAACTTGCAAACCTTGTTTGCTAGTTTCATACGATAAAACCGTCAGGATGTTGTAAACATCCTCCAAAAGGTTTTCTTTTAAGGAAAGCGATTTTCCCGTTCAGCTGATATATTTCATAAATGAAACATGCAGCATTAGCAAGCATTATCCAAATGGATTTATCGTGGCAACAGATAAAATGTTGAATCGTAATCAACACAATGTTGATAACGATACCTTTCCGCTAAAAGCCTAGCTTTATACGTTGGTATGTTGCCATCCATGTATGTCTTCCTTGAAGACTTATAAATACCAATAGGCACAATGCCTTGCGGTACATCAACTAGTATCCAAACATGTTGATATACATGGAATCCATTTCGGATGTCATGACACTTTGTCATAATAGGGAGTCGATACTTTGTATCACTTCCTCATACGTATTCAGTTGGTATATCTCAATAAGATTAACATATTTATGAGGTGAGATCAGAAACCCATACCCCAGGTTGTTTTCTGACTCTCTCCGAATTACGCGGTTCTTGTGTATTCGAAGATTCTTGGTATAGTTTCATCCTTGATGACCTATTTATGTTCCATTAAGGACTTGGTGCCTTGAACAGTATTACTCCGATTTTCATCGAGTTTTACTATCCTCCCACTTACCACTGCATATCGGTATTCCTCTTAGGAAAACCGCATGGTGAGCAACAATTACATTGTTCTCTTGTGAGATGTATAAGTACTATACTTTGGTATCCCTAGGAAAACCTACAATTGGAACTTATCCAATTTGGGTTTTAGTTTGGTATTATCCAAACATATGCCTAGCATACCCAAATGTTCAGGAATGAGAAACCCGGTTTCTTTCCCGTTCATATCTAATATGAAATCTGTCAAACATATTTTTATGGAACCTTATTTAAAATAAGTTATTGCACTGTTTATGCGTATCCGTTGAAGGAAATGGTAGCTCAGAGCGACTCATGATTAACCTTATCATGTCCAACAAAATTCGGCTACTCAGTTCGGATACACCGTCAAAATGACGTGTTCCAGGAGGAGTCTATTTGAAAGAATATTATACTATTTCAAGTATATTAGAAACTTATTGCTTAAGTATTTTCCATTACGGTCTGACCGTGACGGTTTAATACTTTAGCCGATCTGTTTGTCTATTTCGTGTCGAAACTCTAAAAGTTTTCAATTTTTGTTTCAAAAGAAATACATAACCATAACGCGATGCCACATCCGTAAAGGTCACGAAATATTCATATCCACCTCTAGCCTAGCTAGACATGGGCCCACTTGATTCACTTTGAACTAGGGCTAACAGATCGGTGGCATTTGCACTTGTTACCAAGTAAAAGTGTTTTAGGCACTTTGCCCAATAAATTAGATTCGTAGACTTTATTTGAATGGAATCAAATCAGTCATAGTACCCACTCTTCGAAAGTGTGGATATAGGAGTCTTGTTTGATTGTGTCCCAGACAACAATGCCAAAATTAGTTTCTTCTGATCAAATCAGTTTGAGCTATTTGTTTGTCATGTTATATGTTTGAGATTTATTTATATTCAAAATATAAATTCTGTTATTCACATCTAATGTGTTTATCTTAATATCATCTTTATAAAATAAAACACTTTAGTGTTCTAGAATATAAAGGTAAATCCGCAACGGATTAAACACTGATATAAAGATAACGTTTCTAGTCAAACTAGTTACATTATAACAGTTTCCTATTTTAGGTGCATACCCGAAGGGTAGTTCCTAAAATTAGGTTTCTGCGGTTAAAACAGCGACTTTCGTCCCGTTTCCGATTCGCAGATAAATCTCTATTGAAGTCAGTATCCTGCTCATAGCAGATTCTGAACATCAATATATATATTTTATGTATCACACTAAGTATTTAAAATCTAATTTTAATACTAGTAGTGAACATATTTATGACAAACATATTTGAAGTCAGAGCCTTGCTCATTCTTCAATTCCTTCATGTCTGCTTTGTCCAAACGGTAGTCACGCTTCCGCGATCCTGTTTTCCATATTTAGGCAGACAATTTGGGATATGTCATTTATCTTCCCAGAAGATTATAATGATATTGCCTTTGCCCTTTTTCACATTTCAGTAGCTTTTGGCCAAGCCTCAGGTTTCTAGAATATCGAAGTAAGGTGCGCCTTGCGCTACTTGCCTTATTGTAAACTTTGAATTTGTCTCCTTGAGAATAGTCATTAACTCTCCAAGAGTTATCAATTGCAATTCTGTACTTCTAAGATTCTAAGGATAGATTCTTTGAAGATCCTTCAATTTCAATATCATACTTTAAGGATCTATCCCTTAGTTCTGACAAAGAAATTAAGGAGTCTACTGCGACAAGCTTAATGGATTAAGCACTAAAGTTATCATCACATAAATCTTCCAAAGATTATGCTCTACTATTTGCTTAACCCCGGGCTTTAGGCCTAATTTGTTATTTTATCAAATAAAGTAACTAATTATTTTCTAGGACCATCCTGAAACTTATTCCCAATTTTGAAATTAAACCATTTAAATACATTTTCCCTAGGATCATGTTTTAAATGTCAATCTTTCAATTTTATCTTGATTCTAATAGTCCAACTATTTAATCAACGATTTAGGTACTTTTTATTATAATGATTATTATAGTCCAACTATTTAATCAACTATAATTTTAATTTGTTTGAATACAGTCCAACTGTTAATTAAAACAACGATTAAATATTAGTCCAACTAACATTTAATTAATTTGACGAATGATATTTGTTTTGAGCGCGTATGGCAAGCAATTAAACGAATATTGCAAATTCAATTCTTGCCTCCCATTATTTTTCGGCGAGCCTCTAACCCTCTGTCGAGTACTCGGGAAACCGTGTTTCCTAGTGGGCTAGGATCCCGTTAAATATCACACAATCTTGACTTTGGCCAATAAATTGTATGATAATTAACTAGGTAGATCTCTAAGATCAATTGGATCCAATCCAATTCCTAGATCCAGTAGGGGGACATCCAAGTCCGAAACATATATACAATATATATGCCAATATATCCAATATATTACCTAACCTTTTTCCTCTGAATCAACTAAGCCTTGGCTTTGGCACAACAAACTTAGTGATCCCAGTTAAGCGCGACCCATTGACCATGGAAAGCTTCGTAATCAATGTCGATGGACAAGAAGTGGTCTTGACTATGGCTAACAAACCACAACTTGGACAAGACACCGATATGGAACAAAGCTCTCGTGATTCAAACACATCCTCGATGGACAAAGGCCTTGACTTTGGCCAACAAGCCAATGCCAGTCTCGGATCTTGAGTAAGAATCACTCAATGGAAGGAAAAATGCTTAATATTTTGCGAGGGTTTTTCGAGTGTAAATTGGAAACCAATTTATTATCTTTGTTAAGGTCTCATCATCATACACCCTTAAACATGTATTCTAAATACATAATAAAGCGCGTATAATAAAATAATAATGATATGCGGATGGATACTTTACACATTGATCCTAGATCAAATCTCTCTGTTTCTCTCTCCCGCTAGCACATGTATTACTTCTACCCGTTACACTACACTTCTAAAGAAACCTCATTTACATTGAGGGGAATAGGTGAGAAGAGAAATACAATGAGAAAGGAGGTAATAAGGCTGGACACGCAGGTCCAATTAATAAATTCCAAATTTATTACAACAATTTCTAAAATTCCCTTACCCATTTAATATCCATACGATATACATTATTCATGCATCACAACCATGTATTCACACAAGCATGCTATCAATCAATCTAATCAAATTAATTAATCTGATAATTAGTGACCATCCAATGTTCAAACAACGATTTGATTCTTCTCGAGTCAAACTCGTTTTTGCGAATAAGTACTCAAAGTACGAATTCATGAATTAAATTAAACTACACAATTAAATCCAATTCAATTTGTATTTAATACTAATTCACTATTTAATTCTAAATTAAATACTACACTTTAATAATAAACCTTTTACGATTTAAATTCTAAATTTAATCGTTATGGGTCTCAAAGCCCGATTAACGTCCAACATCAATTTAATTAAAGTCCAATGCGCTTTTAATTAATTTCTTAAGGCTTGGACTTTTGGTCAACTCGGGTCAAACCTAATAACCAAAGTCCAATCCGGGAGTTACCCCATAAGCCCAGAAATCAATTTAGGCCCATTAGGCCCAATTAAACTTTAAAGGTCCATTAGTCGCATTTGGCCTTTATGGATGCGGTTTTGGGCCCAATTGGATCCAACCAATTTAGCCTAAACCCATCTTGGTACAACCAAGCCCAATAAGCCTATTTACAACATTACAAGCCCAAATCCAATTTTAAGCCCAATTTAATTAAACCATAAAAATCCAATTTCATAATTTAATTAAACAAAGTGCATTACATAATTAATTACCTAATTAACATTTCTAAAACATCAATTAGCCTAATTAATCATGCTCATCAACAAAAAAACATGTTCAACATATTTTATCAAAAAATCAAACCCAATCATGCTCTATAACTCTTGGCTTTGGGGGATTTTTAAAATCAATTCCGAATTCAATCCAATTAAATCAAAATTAACATTAAATCAACATTCCCAATTGATTCTAACTCATCCAATGAATCAAAAATAAAAAAATCACCAAGATATTAGGGTATTACATTTTCGGCCAAGCCTCAAAAATTGGGGAAAATTGTTCCAAACCATTTTTATTGAAATTGATCCAATCAATCTTCAATTCAACAACATTTAAGCATACTAAATCATCCAATTTCATCTAATCATGCTCAAATTCATTTTACCCAATTTTAACCCTAAAATATTTTCATGCTCAACCTTGCTCTGATACCATTGTTGGAATTTTCTAAGCATCCCAAGATCATTTAACAAGCATGAAACAAGTGCGAATACAACGAGGGAGTTTCAGAATACTCACATCGATCGGTTGAGCGACGCTACGATGAATAAAAATTCAGTTTTTGTTCATGGATGGTCACGACAGTGAGCTGCTGTTGCTCCTCCATTTTCGGCTTCAATCATCCTTCGTCAAGCTCCAAGCTTCGTCAAATGATTCCAAGCTCATGGGTGGACTTCCCTATCACCTTCTCATGTCTCTCGGAGTGCTAGCTCTTGATGATTTTGCCGCAAAATCATCACAATTTGCTTCTCATCTCACGGTTTCTGCCCAGAAAAACCAGTGAAGAAAATGGCCAAATGGCCGAGAGAGAGAGATGAAGATTTTGGCTCCCAAAATCGTGAGAAGAGAGAGAGAAAATAGAATGGTGTTGGTTTTGTGTATTAGTGTATTTAATACACATAATTCCTTTTCAAAAAATCAATAAAAGATTTACTATAAATTTGGCTTTTTAAAGTCAAACCATAAAAGCCACATCAACCTCCATCAACTCACATCACTCATGAATAATGACTTGCGTCAATCACTCAAAGTGAAAGACATCTATCACTTAATTGACGAATTATGTGACGCTAGATGCGACTAGCGATTTGACGCTTGACGTGACTTGCGTGCCGTACTCAAATTCGAAATGCGAATGCTCTCGCAAACACTCGCGGGCTCGGGTTCACTAATTCCAAATTAACGAATTTTCCATTGCGACGTAATTAAATGATTATGCCTAGTGAAATCACTATTCACGTCGCTAACGAATTAATTCTAAATTAACTCATTCGCCCGAATTAAAATTCGATTTTAATTCCGCGTCGAAATCCAATTTCGTTTAATATATCGAATATATTAATTTATCGATTAATTCCAAATTAATCGTTATCTCTCTTTTATTGATATTTTATCCCAGATAAAATATCTCCGCAATTAATCCCAGATTAATTTTCTCTCTCATCTAATTAATCCCAGATTAATTAAAAGTGCGAGTCATACGTCATCGGTGAATCTTCAGGAAGCGACCCATGAGATCCCCGGATATGTTGGCAGTAAATTCGGTCGTCGGACTATCCGAACATGTAAGTACCAAGTACTACGTTTTACCGATTTACAAGACAAGGTTGGCTTCTAGCAAAGTGCCATGCCTACCCAATTCTCCAGAAATATCCTTACAGGAATATAAGGATCTATATCAGGCGTAGTATACGTAGTATTGCGTATGTCGATCCAGTATCGGATGATCACGTGCTAGGCCTGGGGTTGGAATTGTGTCTGCCCCGTACGAAGCACATATCGGATGTCTGGTAACTAGTCTCTATAATCAGATATACATGACCTAGTCATAATATCCCGATAGCTGAAGCATTTAAGAGAATCAGTCCCGTATCCTATGTGACCATCATCTCCATATGACTGGAGTGACACTTCCGTCTTGACATCACACCCAACACACTACGATTCTCGATATACCCAGAAGAGGAGTACACAGAAACCGGTTAAAGCCATGGAGACCAGAACCAAAGTATATTGATTGTCGTAATTATTAGCGGTGCAAGTCTCAGGTCAAGACCAAATACACCTACCCTGATTTCGGACTTCCATAGACATATAGTCATACTACCAATGGAATTCCGTGGGGTCTATCCAGAGCGAAGCTGTTTCCCGTACCATCGGTAAAACACAACCTCCTATTACACTTGCATGAGTATCCTATACCCAAATATATGAGAACTATGCCGTTGTGCCCTCACAATGCGTACAAGTGTAATACTAGTCTTTTACGCATTTATCGATGTCCAATCTCGATAATACTCTGACTAGGGATATTTAATGATTTATCCTTCGTGGACTGATACTGTCTCATATCATTCTCAATCCAGGAACAAATCATAAGGACCTCCTATCATTTATACATCTTGGTGATCTAATCACAAATGATAAGAGAGCAATCTCCTTTGTCACATAGTTAATTTGTACAACAACACCATGATCTGTACAAATAGTGACGCTATGGGTCATAATTGTCCAACAATTTCAATTTCTTCTTTATGTAATAAAGGCTTTTCATGCCTAATAAGTTGTAGTGAATGTTCTATTTATTTCAATGAAATAAAATATGGAGATGGTATTTTGAATAATGGTATCTATGTCTTACAAACTAATAAAAAGTGTTCAAACTCTAATATATACAACGTTAACTCGAATAATCTCAATGAATCACTTCTATGGCACAGTCGCTTAGGTCATATCAATGAAACAAGATTAACTAAGCTACATAAGGATGGGTATTTCAGACCCTTCAAATATGAACCTTATGGAACTTGTGAGTCTTGGTTACTTGGTAAAATGACCAAATTACTCTTCAAAGGTAAATGACAGCGTGTAGCGGAGACATTAGAACTCATACACTCTGATGTATGCGGACCAATGTCAGTCACCGCTAGAGGGGATTCTCATACTTTATTACCTTTATCGATGATCATTCGCGATAGGGTATGTGTACCTTATGCGGTACAAATCTGAAGCCTTTGAGAAATTCAAAGTCTTCAAAGCTGAAGTAGAAAACCAGCTTAATAAAAGTATTAAGTCACTAAGGTCTGACCGAGGTGGTGAATACTTAAGAGACAAATTTCAAGATTACTTGAGAGAAAATGGCATTGTTTCCCAGTAGACTCCTCCGGGAACTCCACAGCATAGTGGGAGTAGACTTGACCTCGATGAGGTACGAGAAGAACAAACTAACATAGAACTAAACCCTAGGCCCCTCAAAAGGGCAACGACGGAACAACCACAAGGTTATGAACTTAGAAGGTCTGGTAGGGAAAGACATGAGCCTGAAAGATATGGTTTCCATATTGATGAGGAACATGATCAGGTCATTGATAATGACGATCCCACCAGTTATGATGAAGCAATGTGTGATATTGATTCAGTCAAGTGGCTTGAGGCCATGAAATCCGAAATAGACTCTATGTATCAGAATCAAGTCTGGGACTTGGTGGATGCACCTGAAGGGATAAAACCCATAGGCTGCAAGTTGATTTACAAGCGTAAAACTGATGCATAAGGCAACATCCAAACCTATAAGGCTAGGTTGGTGGAGAAAAGTTATAGACAAATCCAAGGAATTGACTATGACGAAACCTTCTCGCTTGTTGCAATGATAAAGTCCATTCGAATTTTACTGGCACTAGCTGCACACTTTGATTATGCGATTTGACAGATGGATGTCAAAATAGCTTTCCTTAATGGGAACCTCGTAGAGGAAGTCTATATGACACAACCTGAGGGGTTTGCATCTAAGGATGATCATAATAAAGTATGCAAGCTTAAACGATCCATTTATGGACTCAAACAAGCCTCCAGAAGTTAGAATATACGATTTGATGAGACAATCAAAGAATTTGACTTCATCAAAAATGTAGACGAGCCTTGTGTTTACAGGAAAAGTAGTGGGAGTGCTATTGTATTTCTTGTATTATATGTCGATGACATATTAATCATCGGGAATGATATTCCCATGATGTAAGCCACCAATCAATGGTTATCTCAGAATTTCTCCATGAAAGATTTGGGAGAAGCAGCCTACATCCTCGGCATTAAGATCTACCGTAATAGATCTAAGAGGTTGTTAAGACTTTCTCAATCTACATACATAGATAAAGTTTTGAAAAGATTCAAAATGGAAGATTCCAAAAGAGGTAATTTACCTACTTGTCATGGAATCAAATTATCTAAGGAGCAATGTCCACATACTCCTTCAGATAGAGAGTGTATGAGTAAGATCCCTTATGCTTCAGCAATAGGATCGATCATGAACGCCATGCTATGTACAAGACCTGATGTCTCTTATGCTCTTAGCATAACGAGCAGGTATAAGGTAAATCCTGGTGAGCAACACTAGGCAGCTGTCAAAAAAATCCTCAAGTATCTGAGAAGAACTAAGGATGTGTTCTTGACATACGGAGATTGTTCTGAGATGAAAGTCATTGGTTACTGTGATACGAGCTTTCAGACCGATAGGGATGACAATAGATCACAAACATGATATCTGTTTACTTTGAATGGTGGAGCTGTCAGTTGGAAAAGCTCAAAGCAGTCAACTACAGCGGAATCCACCACTGAAGCCGAGTATATTGCAGCATCTAAGGCAGCTAAAGAAGTAGTCTGGATAAAGAAGTTCATCACGGAGCTGGAAGTGCTTCCCACGATAAAAAATGGCGTCACGATGTACTGTGACAACACGGGTGCCATTACTCAATCAAAGGAACCAAGGTCCCATCAGAAATCCAAGCATGTACTTAGGCGATTTCATCTCATCAGGGAGATTTTTGAGAGAAAAGAAGTTATTATAGAGAAAATACCCATAGAAGATAATCTTGCAGATTCTCTGACTAAAGGGCTGACTCAACAAAAGCATGATAGGCACACCCGAAAGTATGGTGTCCAGATTCATACTAGTTGGCTATAGTGCAAGAGGGAGATTTTTAGGGATATACCCTATACCCAACTTGTGGATGAGCTATATGTACATGTATTTGTAATATTTTCATTAATTAATAAAATGACAATCTTTATTATACGTGTCTTACATAACTTATATGAATCATCAAACACTGTAATAAAGCCCTTGGAGTAATAAGATGATGGATTCCACGTCTTATGAGAATCATTACTCTTAAACGTTCATAGTCATAGTTTTTTGAATAATCTGGGCGTTCACAAAGCGGAGAGACTAGCATGATGATATGATTCGCCCTTAAGTGGGGTAGCCGATCTCATAGGCTACTAGCGGAGATCCATCCACTTAGTGTATCACATGGATGCATGAGTTGCTCATGTCCATCGAACTGACCGCTGAAAGTTTTCACATGGAGTGTTTATCCCATGTGTCTGTGAGAACTTTCATGTATCGATTGTATGACTAGTCCTAAGACTTGAGGTCTTTACAATCGTATGTGTGGATCAAATAACTTTGACATTCTCCTTCCCCGGTTCAAAAGATCTGGTCATAAGGGCATGATTGGGTCATTTGTTGAACCACATGAAGTTTGTAAATATACAACAGAGAATCGCCACTCTCTCAGATAATATTTTCTTATAAGAGTAGTATTCCAGTTCGCGGGTTGATATGTGTGATCAGTGTTTGAGACTGTGGCCGCAGCAGAAGAATCACGTGAGATTCTTGAGTTAGAATGATTGATGACACTATCAACATCATAAATTGACTATATGGGTAGACACTTTCCATACCCTAGGTCAAACGGTGGGGATACAGTGAGGCGATGGACCGTATCATATGTAAATCGCATACAGAATGGGTATATATATCTTTCCTTCTCATTTGAGGGCCTTGACATGTTGCTAGATGTCAACCTTGGTCATTGAAATGGAATGACCATCTGATCGGAGGATAATTTATGTTCGATTAAATTATCATGATTCATTTCATGTCCAACTTGAGGGGAACCCAAAAGGTCACACACAACAAAGTCGAAATCAATGGTTAATAGTGCACAGTACAAATTTAACAGCATATATGATTGCTGTAGGAATTGTTTATAAATGGTTCAATGTGTTTAATTATTGAACAGATCATTTATGAGGTTCCATAGTGGCTTAGGAATTGGTGAATGACGATAGGGGCACTTTGGGAATTGGAATAAATAAATAAATAAAAACGTGAATAGTAACGTGAATATTAAATTTTTTTATTTGTTATTTGTTTTGAATTCTAATTCGGCCCAAACTCTTATTAGGGTTTTATAATCTCATTAAACCACTAAATTAAGATCCAATGGCTTAGATTAAATTAGAATTTATCCCACATCAAATTCTTAATTAATTTTGTTGTCTTTGGAGCACCTATATAAACCCAAAGAATTGTTTACAAATTTTTGCACCAAACCTTTCATATCTTGGGTTTATATAAGTGAGCAACTCTAAAGTTTAAGAGTAAGCCACTGATTTTGAGGATCCATAAGTCTAATAGACTAGAGGAACCTCGAGTTAAAAGTTTTGAGGTATTTGCCTAGGCTAGCACCAATGGCAAAATACCCGTGCACTCAAGGCGTAGTCTTGCCATTGAGTTTTGGCTTTGGTGTGTGCATCTTTGGAGGCCACACACTTGGGTAGCTCTTTGGAACGTGGAAGAGCTTGCTGAGTTCGAGAAAAGCTTGTAGATTGGAGGGAGGACTGGAGGAGTCTTTGGTTCAAGTAAGTCTTTTTCTTTATTTATTTTAACTAGAGTTCTTATGATAGTTATCATGTTTAGGTTTATGTTCTTTGCATGTTTTATGAGTTTTTATGCTTAGAATATATAGTAACATGCCTAGGCTTGTAGAATAATAAAAACAAATGGGACTTGGGCAAAGGGATAGCGGCATCATAATTTCATAATTTTTGATTTTCCGCTGCGCACTCGCGGCCGCTTCCCAACAAATATTATATTGTCTTTTAGAGACATCATCATATATAAACAAAACAAATTATCAAAATCTTTTCATAAAAAATCCTTTAAATCGTATAATCAAAGTTTCCAAAGCATCAAATTATGAAAGAATGTGACATGGATTTATCGAAATAAATTTCAATATCAAAATCCATATTAGTTTCAAAATTGAATAAATGCTCAACACTCAAGTCGTGCACAAAGACCGAGTGAGGAACTTAACAAGCCATTATCGACAAGGTAACGAGTTGATCCATTTTTGATGGTTGAGACCCTAAACTAGCGCTTCCGACAAAAATATTTCTTTAATCAATCGTCTCGATGGAAACATAAGGATAGATCTTAAAACATATAACAAGCGTCGATATAAAAATATTTCTTTAATCAATCATCTCGATGGAAATGACCGGCGTAATCACACGCGTATAACGCAAGCGCACGTATCGTTCAAGTAGTATAAAAAGTATCGATCCCATAGGACTTAAAACCTTTTGTTATCAATTTATGAAGTTAAATATTTACAAGTATCTAATGGATTGATTGTTTGATTGGGTGGTGACTTTAAAATTACAACAAGTAAATAAATTGGTTGAAAGTAGATTGAAGAAAATTCAAATTTATAAAACTATCCTGGGTTGTGAATCATTCCAATATATTTTTAAAAGATGAAGTGGTTATTTTACGTTTGTGTAATATATTGGTTTATTAACCTGGAACATGAAATTATGTAAAAGCCTCTTCCGATGGTCAAATACAAATACCCAGTATAACCAATTAATCATATTCCTATGTTAACCAAGTTATCTGAATTCATTAAGATTAAGTTCCAATTATGGTTACCCCGCCCGACAGGTAAATTCCTATCCTGTAAGGAATCTATTAAAGGGTTATCTATCCTCAAGGAAGATCGTGGGCTATTGAGTCTAAGGTCTTTAACCTAAAATCTCTTTTCCAAGTTCATTTTAAGTTTACCAGTTCAATTTTATTAATGGCCAGTTAATAAAAAACATTAGGATTAAGCCTTAAAAAATAAACCTTTATATTACCCAAACTGTAATTTAACCCCTTCTAAACCGGTGATATTGGATTTCATCACAACCCCAGATAACTGGCTTAGTTACGACACATATTTACGGGCAGTAAAAACTTAAATAAAAGAAAAGACATAAAGTAAATGTTGGAAATTAAATTACTGGAAAGTAAATGCTGGAAATTAAATTACTGGAAAGTAAATGATGAAAGTAAATAAAGTAAAAGTACAATAAAGAAAATGCTTAGGTAAAATGATCCACTTTTATTACTACTATTTTAGATATCTCCCTTAATATAATATATTAACTTTGCATGATAATTACCAACCAGCCATATAGGCGGTATCCTGATTAAGTCAAATTTATAATTAATTACCAACCGACCAATCAGGCGGTATCCATGCTTAGTCAGGTTAAAACTAATTTATAATTAATTACCAACAGACTAATATGGCGGTATCATCGTTAAGTCAGATTTTAAATAGTTATTATATTATAATTTGGGGAGATTAATCTAAATAGCAATAATAAAAGCTTTACCTTTTACCCCAGCAAGGGGGAGTTACCTCCTCATTGCTTGAAAAGTAAAAATTGAAAAAATAAAGAAAGAAAAATACTGTGCGTAAAAGTAAATTACGAAAGTAAAAACTAAAAAGTAAAGAAAAGAAAGTGTGAAAGCGGAAATTAATTACTGAAAGCAGTAAATAAACAAATAAGATACAATCTTCTTAGTTATTCTTAAGGAATTTCAAAGAAGAAAGTACGAATTTACAAATGAAATGGCTTGGTATTTATAGGCAAAATTTTTCCTCCATCAAATCATCCACCAAATCTATTATTAATCGCTCCATTAATTGCTCCACTTTGCTCCACTAATTTCTATCATGTTTGGTGGGAGTTTGACTATTTTATTATTTATTTATTTATTTGCTTTGAAAATGACTTTAATAATTACACATAACACATTTCCAGATGTTGCATCAATTTCGGTCATGAAATATTCATAATTAGAAATTATTTTATTCTTCAAAGTTGTATATATTTTAGTCATCTTTAAGTTGGAACTTGAATCAGCTCAATCCGATATCGGAGTAAAAGGTTATGCCCAAAATACGACAGTTGCGCAAAACTGGAATTTCCGAAACTGCACTTCGTTAGAACGCCCTTTCAAGTTTCCAATCTCCAAAATTAATATGTCAATCCACTTTTTTCCCTTATTTGACGCACATTTCGTCCTAAATAATTTTATTGAGTCCCAATATTATTTTATCTGTAAAATAAACTAAAACACCACAACGTTCATCAAACCCGAGAAACTAAACAAAATATTAAGTAAAAGGGGCGATAAATATTGATATATTTTCCGCTTATCACACCCCCAAACCTAATATTTTGCTAGTCCTCGAGCAAAACAACAAAATAAAATACAAGAAACAATTAAAATTAAACTAAGCCACTTTGGTAGGGATCACAGTTGCATTTAGCGTATGCAACAAGCCTTTAAACCCCTATGTGTCCCTAGTGGACGAGTTGTAGTCTCGTGATGGCTTACAACAACGATACCCACAATATTTTACAAAATTAAAAAGATAATAAAACTAATGCACACAAAAGCAGAAAGACAAGAGAAAAGAGAATAAAGAAGTTAGTGACTAAATAGGTGAAACTTTTTATTCATGTTAATAGTTGTTTTGTTTCTTTTTAAATTACCGAATAAGTAAATTCTCCGATTATTTTTACCATTCTCCATATACACAGTCAACAAAATATTAATCAACTCATTTTGCCCACAATAGTCACAAGTGCAGTTGAGAAGAAAGTAATATTTTTGTCTTAAAGTTTTATCAGAATTCACACCTTTTTTAGCAATGGAATATTTTTCTGATTTTTTTTTTTATTTTTGATTTTTTTTATATACAATATATTCCATCTATGTAGCGAGCTTTGGGCCAGTGACTCCCAAACCAGTTTGTTTTAGGGCACTAGGTGTTAAGATACCCATACAGACTTAATTATTTAAACTTCAGATATATATATATTTTTTGCAACATCTTTGATCCACGTAGCGAGCTTTGGGCCAGTGACTCCCAAACCAGTTGGTTTTAGGGCACTAGGTGTTAAAACACCCTTACAGACTTAATAACTCGGATCTCAGATGTTTTTTTTTACTCCATCGCTTCTTATAGATGCTTCCTCCAATTAAACTAGAGCACTGAATATTACAAACTTTTCAATTACAACTCATGTCCGTATGTTACCATGTATGTTGATAATACCTGACAACTGAGCATATGAAGATCCATTTTAGTCAGTATTATGGAGAATTTACAAATTAAATAATTCAAAAGAAATAAACAAAAATTAACTTGTTCCGAAATAAGTTGAGATACGTCTCATGAATGGAAATTCCTTACACATCTATCTCACACCAATTTCACCTGATTAATCAAATAAAAACACAAAAATACAAAATATTTTTTTTTTTGGTTTTTGTAAAATTTTTCAAATTTTTTTGGCATTTTCGAAAAATTTTGACTAAAAATAAAACAATAAAAACAAGATACAATTTAACTATTCTCTTCCCCAAACCTAAATGAGACATTATCCCCAATGTCTTAAATAGTAGAAGAAGAGTTTAGAAAACAGTACCTGGTTAGTTGAAATTCTATATCTAAATGAAAAGTTAAAGGTTAAGATCCAGATTTATCCGACACCTCTTACCACGATCATTATCGGACCAGTTTATCTTGGAAAGAATAGGGTCAATTTGAGGTTCAAAGGCTAAGATTTGGTCAATTAAATTTAGGGCAGTTCAGACAGTAAATATGAGTTCTTTTATAGGCTTTGACACAAACCCATTTCTCCGGGAATCATCAAGAAACACACAAAGAAAATCATAAAATCCATCAACATTGTACAGTCCAAGTGGGTTCTGGTGTATGTTCAAGTTTGCCCAAGATAGTATTGTAAAAATTTCCTCCATCGTGCCCAAGCCTCCTGGCAAAGCAATAAAAGCAAGAGCACGGTTAATCATCTCTACCAGTTGTTCAGACATACCTGGCACGATTAGTTCCTCGCCGTTTGATGATCCAATAAGATTCACCTCCGCCAAGGGTTTTGGGATGATTCCCAAGACTTGACTGCCTCCATCCTGTACAACCTTTGAAACGATCCCCATTAGTCCAAGATTGCCACCACCATATACTAAGTGTATATTCCTTGCAGTAATGACTCGACCCAATTCCTGTGCCGCTATTACGTATTCTGGTTTAACACCAATATTGGTACCATAAACACACAAATGTTTTCAACCCGTTTTCTTGAAGTAGCTTCCATTTTTATCTGGATGCCTTCAAAGGTGCAATGATGAGTTGAATTTATAGAACCTAAAAATGGTGAGTAATAATAGCACAAGTATCTTCCAAAGGACGATTAGTAGCAAAATAGTAAATCGTGAAAGGTCAAAAAGTAGCCTAGATCATGTCGGAGAAAATAACAAAACAAATCACAATTATTAGGAAAAGACAAAGAGATGTAATAGTTACAATAATGTAACGGCTTGAATGATGTCTATGCGTCAGAGACAAGCTTCCCATCCAATTTTCTTATAAATTGGCAAACAGGGTCTTTTAGAGTCAGATTCCCGAGACTTAACTGTTGTCTTTCTTTACGGAATTGTGCATATAACATGCAAATTTCGTGATACATATATCCACTGGGATGCGTCTCAAGAGTTTTAGATATGTCATCTAAAGACTCCTTACTCAAGCCATCCCTAATGAAATTAATCTTATCTTCGCGGTTATCAGACACCATTCCTAAAGATCGACAACGAGTATCATAACACATACGAGCACATTTATAACAAACAAACATTCTTTTGGCTCTTCTCTTTTTAGCATATGTGCTTCTTCCTAAACCAGACAGATGTGAAATAAAAGAGTCAGAGGACTCACCTGCCAATCAGACTCGTGCTTCAATAATCCAACGAATGTCAGTAGGCATACCTTTGATCATCAGTAGTCTCATCCGTTCCAAGCGAGCTTTGTAGACTTTAATCATAGAGTTTTGAGGGAGATAAGGAAATTGCTTGTGAAGATTTGTGAGAACGTCTTCCATCTTGAAATGACTTAACCTGCAAAAACTAAACATACAAAAATCAAACACACCAAATCTGATATATACAAATTGCTTGGGTTGCCTCCAAGCTAGCGCTAAGTTTAAAGTCGTCAGTTAGACATGACTGCCTGAATGTTAGGCTGGATCTGAAAGTGTGACACTTTTTTTTTTGTCGCTCAATTGATTCTCCCCAGTAGTGCTTGACACGCTTGTTTTTAGCCTTGAATGTTTTGTTAGATTCGGGATCATGTAACTCAACGACTCCATCTGGTAAAACCTTGGTGATTAAGAATGGACCTGACCACCGAGATTTTGGCTTCCATAGGAAGAGTTTCAACCTTGATTTGGTTAATAGTACCCTCTTTCATGGTTCCATTTGTATGCGCACTAACTTCTCATCATGTTTCTTTATGGCATTTTCTTTGTATAATTTGGCATTCTCAAAAGGCTGAATGTGAAATTCCTCCAATTCGTTGAGCTGATGGAACTGTTTCTCTGATGTTGCTTGTAGTGCAAGAATTGGCATTTTCAGTGCACAATATGCTTTATCTTCAGGCTTCACAGGCAATTGACATGCTTTAAGTTTGTCAGTAGAATATTGCATTGCATTGGAGTTCTGGATGGTACTATTTATCACATCAAGTCTGAAACATTCCTCTTTCCTTTCATTATCTGGGAAATTCATGGCCTTGAAAACATTGAATGTTACTTCTCTGTCCTGTACCCTCAAGGTTAGTTCTCCTTTCTGTACATCAATATGTTGGGTTTTCTAGGTTATCCCAAGATCAAATTAAACTATGAAAAGTATGAATACATCAAAGTAAAGTTGCGGAATACTCAGTTTGATCGGCTTTTGCGATGCGAAGAACAAAAAAGAATTCCTTGAAGTTCTCGGCCAAGGCTTCTTTTTGTGCTCCTTGTGATTCGGTCATGCTCCTCTATGGATGTCCTCCAAGCTCCAAGCTTTGATTTGAGATTCCATGCTCATGAATGGGTTTCCCTATCCATATCACCTTTCTAAAGCTTCTTGTATCTCTCGGTCATGAGAGAAATTTGAGAGAAGAAAAATGGCCCTTGGCCGAATGGGAGAGAGTGAGAGAGATGAGTTGTGTGTGTTGTGTTTGATTTCAAAAATCAAATACATAATTCACTTTCCAAGAATTGTACAAGACTTAAAGCTTTTCAACCACTTCCATCAATCAATGATGACAAGGTGTCAATCACCAAAAAGGTGATAACACATCTATCACTTGAATGACTAGTGATGTGACGCGTGATGTGACTTGTGGGCCCCACTTGATTCGAAATGTGAGTGGGCCCGCAAACACTCCCGGGCTCGGGTTCGCTAATTCTGAATTAACGAAGTTTCCGTTGCGACGTAATTAAATCAAATTTAATTAAGTAATTATGCCTAGTAAAATTACTATTCACATTGCTAGCGAAGTAATTCTAAATTAACTCGTTCGCCCGAATTAAAATCTAATTTTAATTCCGCATCAAAATCTAATTTCGTTTAATATATCAAATATATTATTTTATCGATTAATTCCAAATTAATCGTTCTCTCTCTTTAAATAATATTTTATCCCAGATAAAATATCTCCGTAATTAATCCTAGATTAATTTTATCTCTCTTATAATTAATCCCAGATTAATTATGCGCGAGTCATATGTCATCGGTGAATCTTCGGGAAGCGACCCATGAGATCCCCAGATATGTTGGTAGTAAATCCGGTCATCGAACTATCCGAACACGTACGTACCTAGTACTACGTTTTTATCGATTTACAAGACATGGTTGGCTTCTAGTAAAGCACCGTGCCTACCCAATTCTCCAGAAATATTCTTAAAGGAATATGTAATCTATATCAGGCGTAGTATACGTCGTAAATCGTATTGCGATCCAGTATCGGATGTCACATGCTAGGTCTGGGGCTGGAATTGTGTCTGCCCCGTACGAAGCACATATCGAATCTCTGGTAACTAGTCTCTACAATCGGATAAACATGACCTAGTCATATTATCCCGATAGCTGCAACATATAAGAGCACCAGTTCCGTATCCTACGTGATCATCATCTTGTTGGACAATTATGACCCATAGCGTCACTATTTGTACAGATCATGGTGTTGTTGTACAAATTAACTATGTGACAAAGGAGATTGCTCTCTTATCATTTGTCATTAGATCACCAAGATGTATAAATGATAGGAGGTCCTTATGATTTGTTCATGGATTGAGAATGATATGAGACAGTATCAGTCCACGAAGGATAAATCATTAAATATCCCTAGTCAGAGTATTATCGAGATTGGACATCGATAAATGTGTAAAAGACTAGTATTACACTTGTGCGCGTTGTGAGGGCATAACGGCATAGTTCTCATATATTTGGGTATATGATACTCATGCAAGTGTAATATGAGGTTGTGTTTTACCGATGGTACGAGAAAAAGCTTCACTCTGGATAGACCCCATCGGAATTCCATTGGTAGTATGACTATGTGTTTATGGAAGTCCGAAATCAGGGTAGGTGTATTTGGTCTTAACTTGAGACTTGTACCGCTAATACTTGCGACAATCAATATACTTTGGTTTTGGTCGTCCAGGGCTTTAACAGGTTCTGTGTACGGCTCTGCTGGGTATATTGAGAATCATAGTGTGTTGGGTGTGATGTCAAGACAGAAGTATCACTCCAGTCATATGGAGATGATGATCGCGTAGGGATACAAAACTGGTTCTCTAAAAGGTTGCAACCATCGGGATAATATGACTTGGTCATGATTATCCGATAATAAAGAGACTAGTTGCTCGTAATCCGATATATGCTTCGTACGGGGCATACACTGTACCAGCCCCAGGCCTTGCATGTGATCATCCGATGCTGGATCGAAATACGCAATACTACGTATACTATGCCTGATATAGATCATTATATTCATGTAAGGATATTTCTGGAGAATTGGGTAGGCATGGCGCTTTGCTAGAAGCCAATCTTGTCTTGTAAATCGGTAAAACGTAGTACTAGGTACTTACGTGTTCGGATAGTCTGACGACCGAATTTACTGCCAACATATCCGGGGATCTCATGGGTCGCTTCCCGAAGATTCACCGATGACGTATGACTCACACTTTTAATTAATCTGGGATTAATTTGATGAGAGAGAAAATTAATCTGGGATTAATTGCGGAGATATTTTATCTGGGATAAAATATCAATAAAGAGAGAGAACGATTAATTTGGAATTAATCAATAAAATTAATATATTCGATATATTATACGAAATTAGATTTCGACGCGGAATTAAAATTAGATTTTAATTCGGGCGAACGAATTAATTTAGAATTAATTCGTTAGCGACGTGAATAGTGATTTCGCTAGGCATGATCATTTAATTACGACGCAACGAAAAATTCATTAATTTGGAATTAACGAACCCGAGCCCGAGATTGTTTGCGAGCGCACTCGTATTTCAAATTCGAGTGTGGCACGCAAGTCAAATCAAGCGTCAAATCGCTAGTCGCATCTAGCGTCACATCATTTTTCAATCAAGTGATAGATGTCTTTCACTTTGAGTGATTGATGCCAGTCACTATTCATTGATTGATTGATGTAGTGGTTGTGGGCTTTAATGATTTGACTTTTGTAAAGCCAAATGTGTGGTAAATGAATTTGAAATTCATTTAGTGTATTTGATACACAAAATCCAACCATTACACACAACTCTCTCTCTTTCTATCATCTCTCTCTCTCGGCAATTTGGCCTATTTTTCTTCTTCACTGGTTCTGGTTTCTGTCGAGAGCCAAGGAAGAAAAAGGAAGTAAAAAGTCGTGATTTTGTTGCAAAATCGGGAGTGATAGCACACTACGAAGTCATGCGAAGGTGATAGGGAAGTCCACCCATGAGCTTGGAATCATTTGACGAAGCTTGGAGCTTGACGAAGGACCAACAATGGCCGAAAATGGAGACACCACAGCAGCTCACTGTCGTGACTTCCAGTGGGCAGAAAGTTGATTTTTGTTCATTGCCGCGTCGCTCAACCGATCGATGTGAGTATTCCGCAACTCCCCCGTTGTATTCGGACATGTGTTTTATGCTTTGTATTCGATCCTCGGGGCCGTAGAAAATCCAACAACAGTATCAGAGCGATTGAAAAGCATGAAATTTGATTAGGGCTTAAAATTGGGTAAATTGATTTTGAGCACGATTTTATGAAATTGGATGAATGAATATGCTTAAATGTTTTTTAATTGAAGTTTGATTTGATCAATTTCAAGAAAAATTGTTTGGAACAAATTTGCCCAAAATTTATGGCTTGGCCGAATCTTTAGTGCCCTAATATGTCTAGGTGATTTTTTGTTTTTTGATTCATTGGATGAGTTGGAATCAATTGGAAATGATGATTTAATGTTTAATTGGATTCAATTGGATTGGATTTAAAATTGGATATAAAAATCCTCACTTTGCCGAGACTTGACTAGCATGTTTGGGTTTGATTTTCGATCAAAATGTGTTGGACACTAATTGATGTAATTGAGCATGATTAATTAGGCTAATTGATGTTTTAGAAATGTTAATTGGGTAATTAATTGTGTAATACACTTTATGTAATTAAATTGTAAAATTGGGTTTTTGTAATTTAATTATATTGGGCCTATTTTAGAAATCGGGCTTTTAAAGTTGTTATTGGGCTTGGTTGTACTAAGTTGGGTTTAGGCTAAATTGGTTGGATCCAATTGGGCCCAAAACCGCTTCCATAAAGCCCAAATGCGACTAATGGACCTTTAAGTATTTAATTGGGCCTAAGGGGCCTAAATTGATTTCTAGGCTTATGGGGTAACTCCTTGATTGGGCTTTGGTTGCCGAAGCCCACGCCTTAAAGAAATTAATTAAAAGCCCATTGGACTTTAATTAAATTAATATTGGATATTAATCGGGCTTTGAGACCCATAACGATTAAATTTTGAATTTAAATCGTAAAAGGTTTATTAATAAAGTGTAGTATTTAATTTGGAATTAAATAGAGAATAAGTATTAAATACAAATTGAATTGGATTTAATTTTGTAGTTTAATTTAATTCGAGAATTCATACTTTGAGTACTTATTCGCAAAACGAGTTTGACTCGAGCAAAATCAAATCGTTGTTTGAACATTGGATGATCACTAATTATCAGATTAATTAATTTGATTAGATTGATTGATAACATGCTTGTGTGAATACATGGTTGCGATGCATGAATAATGTATATCAGATGGATATTAGATGGGTGGGGCAATTTTAGAAATTTTTGTAATAAATTTGGAATTTATTAATTGAACCTGCGTGTCCAGCCTTATTACCTCCTTACTCTTTGTATTCTCTTCTCACCTATTCCCTCAATGTAAATGAGGTTTCTTTAGAAGTGTAGTGTAATGGGTAGAAGCAAATACTTGTGCTAGCGGGAGAGAGGAAATAGAGAGATTTGATCTAGGATCAATGTGTTAAGTATCCATCCGCATATCATTATTATTTATTTATACGCGCTTTATTATGTATTTAGAATGCATGTTTAAGGGTGTATGATGATGAGTCCTTAACAAAGATAATAAATTGGTTGCCAATTTGCACGCGAAAAACCCTCGCTAAATATTAAGCGTTTTTCCTTACGTTGAGTGATTCTTACTCAAGATCCGAGACTGGCATTGGTTTGTTGGCCAAAGTCAAGACCTTTGTCCGTCGATGATGTGTTTGAATCACGAGAACTTTGTTCCATATCAGTGTCTTGTCCAAGTTGTGGTTTGTTGGCCAAAGTCAAGACCACTTCTTGTCCATCGACATTGATTACGAAGCTTTCCATGGTCAATGGGTCACGCTTAATTGGGATCACTAAGTTTGTTGTGCCAAAGCCAAGGCTTAGATGATTCAGAGGAAAAAGGTTAGGCAATATATTGGATATATTGGCATATATAAGATATATGTTTCGGACATGGATGTCCCCTACTGGATCTAGGAATTGGATGGGATCCAATTGATCTTAGAGATCTACCTAGTTAATTATCATACAATTTGTTGGCCAAAATCAAGATTGTGTGATATTTAACGGGATCCTAGCCCACTAGGAAACACGGTTTCCCGAGTACTCGATAGAGGGTTAGAGGCTCGCCGAAAAATAGTGGGAGGCAAGAATTAAATTTGCAATATTCGTTTAATTACTTGCCATACGCTCTCGAACAAATATCATTCGTCAAATAAATTAAAAATTAGTTGAACTAATATTTAAATGGTTGTTTTAATAAACAGTTGGACTGTATTCAAACTATTTCATTTATAGTTGATTATATAATTGGATTATAGTAATCAATATATTTGATTTAATTAATTATAGTTGATTAAATAGTTGGACTATAATAATCATTATAATAAATAGTACCTAAATCGTTGATTAAATAGTTGGACTATTAAAATCAAGATTAAATTGAAAGATTGACATTTAAAACATAATCCTAGGGAAAATGTATTTAAATGGTTTAATTTTTAAATTGGGAATAAATTTCAGGATAGTCCTGAAATATAATAAGTTACTTTATTTGATAAAATAACATATTAGGCCTAAGTCCGGATTTGAGCAATTAGTAGAGCATGATCTTTAGAAGATTCATGTGATGATAACTTTAGTGCTTAATCCATTAAGCTTGTCGCAGTAGACTCCTTAATTTCTTAATCAGAAATAAGGATTAGATCCTTAAAGTATGATAAAGAAATTGAAGGATCTTCATAGATCTTATTAGATCTTAGAAGTACTAAATTGCAATTAATAACTCTTGGAGAGTTAATGACTATTCTCAAGGAGACAAAGTCAAAGTTTGCAATATGGCAAGAAGCGCTGGTCGCACTTTATTTCGATGTTCCAGAAGCCCAAGGCTTGGCCAAAGACTTCTGAAATATGAAAAAGGGAAAAGGCATAATCATTATAATCTTCTGGGAAGATAAAGGACCTTTTCTCAAAATGTCAGCCTAAATGTGGCAAACGGGATCGCGGAAGCGTGACTGCCGTTTGGACAAAGCAGACATGAAGGAATTGAAGACGAGCAAGGCTCCAACTTCAAATATGTTTGTCATAATTATGTTCACTACTAGTATTAAAATTGGATTTAAATACTTAGTGTGATACATAAATATGTATTGATGTTCAGAATCTGCTATGAGCAGGATACTGACATCTATTGAGATTTAATCTGCGAATTGAAAACAAGACGAAAGTCGCTGTTTTAACCGTAGATACTTAAGTTTAGGAACTACCTTCGGGTTTGTACTTAAATTAGGAAACTGTTATAATGTAATTAGTTTGACTAGAGACATTATCTCTATATCAATGTATAATCCGTTGCGGATTGACCTTTATATTCTAGAACACTAAAGTGTTTTATTTTATAAAGATGATATTGAGATAAACACATTATATGTGAATAACAGAATTTATATTTTGAATATAAATAAATCTCAAACGTATAACATGACAAACAAATAGCTCAAACTGATTTGATCAGAAGAAACTCAATTGTGGCATTGTTGTCTGGGACACAATTAAACAAGACTCGTATATCCACACTTTCGAAGAGTGGGTACTTGGACTAATTTGATTCCATTCAAATAAAGTCTACGAATCTAATTTATTGGGCAAAGTGCCTAAAACACCTTTACTTGGTAAAAGTGCTAGTGCCACCTATCTGTTAGCCCTAATTCACAGTGAAGCAAGTGGGCCCATGTCTAGCTAGGCTAGATGTGGATATGAATATTTCGTGACCTTTACGGATGTGGCATCGTGTTATGGTTATGTGTTTCTTTTGAAGAACACAAATCAGAAACTTTTAAAGTTTCGGCACGAAATAGACAAACAGACCGGCTAAAGTATTATACCATCACAGTTAGATCGTAATGGAAATTACTTAAGCAATAAGCTTCTCATATACTTGAAAGAGTATAGTATTCTTTCAATGAGGACTCCTCCCGGAACACGTCATCCTGACGGTGTGTCCGAAATGAGTAACCGAATTTTGTTGGACATGATAAGGTTAATCATGAGTCGCTCTGAGCTACCATTTCCTTCAACGGATAAGCATTAACAGTGGAATCTTATTTAGAATAAGGTTCCATAAAAATATCTGTTTGACATATATCATATTAGATATGAACAGGAAAGAAACTAGGTTTTCTCATTCCTGAAGATTTGGTTATGCTAGGCATATGTTTGGATGATACCAAATTAGAACCCAAAATGGATAAGTGCCAATTGTAGGTTATCCTAGGGATACCAAAGTATAGTAGTTATACAACTCACAAGAGAACAATATAATTGTTGCTCGCCATGTGGTTTTCCTAAGAGGAGTACCGATATGCAGTGGTAAGTGGGATGATAGTAAAACTCGATGAAAATCGAAGTAATACTGTTCCTGGCACTGATTCCTAATGGAACACTAATAGTTCGTCAATGATGAAACTATACCATTAATCTTCAAAAACACAAGAACCGCGTATGTCGGAGAGAGTTAGTAAACAACCTGGGGTATGAGTTTCTGATCTCACCTCATAAAGATGTCAATCTTTTGAGGAATACCAACTGACTACGTATATGGAAGTGATACAAGGTATCAACTCCCTATTATGGCAAAGTACCATGAGTCCGAAATGGATTCCATGTGAAGCAACTATGTTAGGATACTAGTTGTTGCACCGCAAGGCATTGTGCCTATTGGTACTGTATAAGTCTTCAAGGAAGACATACATGGATGGCAACATACCAACGTATAAAGCTAGGCTTTTAGCGGAAAGGTATCGTTATCAACATTGTGTTGATTACAATGAAAACTTTTACCTGTTGCCACTGTTATATCCATTTGGATAATGCTTGCTAATGCTGCATGTTTCATTTATGAAATATGTCAGCTAAACGGGAAAATCGCTTTCCTGAAAAGGAAACCTTTTGGAGGATGTTTACAACATCCTGTCGATTTTATCGTACCAAAACTAGTAAACAAGGTTTGCAGGTTATTCGATCCATGTTTGGATTGAATCAAGCATTGAGTTCTTGGAATTATCATTTTGATGTAATCATAATGGTATATGATTTAATTCAAAACGAAATGATTCTTGTGTATATAAAGAGGTTAGTGGGAGCGCACTGACAGTGGCTGTCCTATAAATAATGTATATATGTCATTTCTTGGAAATGATATTCCCATAATACAATCGGTGAAATCTTGGCTTTCGAGAAAACTCTCCAAGAAATCGTACATTGAAAAATGTACGCGACCTGGTGTCTCATACGCTTTGAGCATATGGAGTCACAAACAGGGCAATCCAAGTGATAGTCACTGGATTGATGTTAAGAACATCCGTTAGTATCTTAGAGAACTAAGGATGCTGTCTTAAACTATGGAGAATGAGAACTTGAAGTGACTGGGATCACTGTTGCAAGTTTCCTAACCGATAAAGATGACTAAAAGTCGCAAACGGTACTATACAGTTTGAATAACGATACAGTGAGCTGGAAATCTTCCAAGCAATATACTATTACCGAATAAACAACAAATGCGGGTTATTGCTGCAGCTGAGGCAACAATAGAAGCCATTTGGATCCATAATAAATCTAATTAGATTAGATATAGTTATATTAGTAGCTGAGCTAGGCTTCATCGCAGGCTAAAGAATTTATAGTCTCATCAATGATCCAGATATATACTTCGATATTCATCTGATTCGTTCGGATCATACATCGTGGCGATGTGATGATCGAATAAATCGCATCAGACGATAATCATGCAAATCCGCTGACGAAAGACGTCCTCAGCAATTTGAGCCAACCGTAGATAGTTCGGGTGTCAGACACTCGAGTGACTAGCTATAGGCCAAGTGGGAGATTGTTGGACAATTATGACCCATAGCGTCACTATTTGTACAGATCATGGTGTTGTTGTACAAATTAACTATGTGACAAAGGAGATTGCTCTCTTATCATTTGTGATTAGATCACCAAGATGTATAAATGATAGGAGGTCCTTATGATTTGTTCCTGGATTGAGAATGATATGAGACAGTATCAGTCCACGAAGGATAAATCATTAAATATCCCAAGTCATAGTATTATTGAGATTGGACATCGATAAATGCGTAAAAGACTAGTATTACACTTGTGCGGGTTGTGAGGGCATAACGACATAGTTCTCATATATTTGGGTATAGGATACTCATGCAAGTGTAATAGGAGGTTGTGTTTACCGATGGTACGGAAACAGCTTCGCTCTGGATAGACCAAAATCAGGGTAGGTGTATTTGGTCTTAACCTGAGACTTGCACCGCTAATACTTGCGACAATCAATATACTTTGGTTTTGGTCATCCAGGGCTTTAACAGGTTCTGTGTACGGCTCTGCTGGGTATATTGAGAATCGTAGTGTGTTGGGTGTGATGTCAAGACGGAAGTATCACTCCAGTCATATGGAGATGATGATCGCGTAGGGATACAGAACTGGTTCTCTAAAGGGTTGCAACCATCGGGATAATATGACTTGGTCATGATTATCCGATAATAAAGAGACTAGTTGCTCGTAATCCGATATATGCTTCGTAGGGGGCAGACACTGTACCAGCCCTAGGCCTTGCATGTGATCATCCGATACTGGATCGAAATACGCAATACTACGTATACTACGCCTGATATAGATCCCTATATTACTGTAAAGATATTTCTGGAGAATTGGGTAGGCATGGCGCTTTGCTAGAAGCCAACCTTGTCTTGTAAATTGGTAAAACGTAGTACTAGGTACTTACGTGTTCGGATAGTCCGACGACCGAATTTACTACCAACATATCCGGGGATCTCATGGGTCGCTTCCCGAAGATTCACTGATGACGTATGGCTCGCACTTTTAATTAATCTGGGATTAATTAGATGAGAGAGAAAATTAATCTGGGATTAATTGGGAGATATTTTATCTGGGATAAAATATCAATAAAGAGGGAGAACGATTAATTTGGAATTAATCGATAAAATTAATATATTCGATATATTATACGAAATTAGATTTCGACGCGGAATTAAAATTAGATTTTAATTCGGGTGAACAAATTAATTTAGAATTAATTCGTTAGCGACGTGAATAGTGATTTCGCTAGGCATGATCATTTAATTACGACGCAACGGAAAATTCGTTAATTTGGAATTAGCGAACCCGAGCCCGGGATTTTTTGCGAGCGCATTCGCATTTCGAATTCGAGTGCAGCACGCAAGTCAAATCAAGCGTCAAATCGCTAGTCGCATCTAGCGTCACATCATTCGTCAATCAAGTGATAGATGTCTTTCACTTTGGGTGATTGACACCAGTCACTATTTATTGATTGATTGATGTAGTGGTTGTGGGCTTTAATGGTTTGAATTTTGTAAAGCCAAATGTGTGGTAAATGAATTTGAAATTCATTTAGTGTATTTGATACACAAAATCAAACCATTACACACAACTCTCTCTCTTTCTATCATCTCTCTCTCTCGGCCATTTGGCCTCTTTTTCTTCTTCACTGGTTCTGGTTTCTGCCGAGAGCCAAGGAAGAAAAGGGAAGCAAAAATTCATGATTTTGTGGCAAAATCGGGAGTGCTAGCACACTACGAAGTCATGCGAAGGTGATAGGGAAGTCCACCCATGAGCTTGGAATCATTTGACGAAGCTTGGAGCTCGACGAATGACCAACAATGGCCGAAAATGGAGACACCACAGCGGCTCACTGCCGTGACTTCCTGTGGGCAGAAAGTTGATTTTTGTTCGTTGCCACGTCGCTCAACCGATCGATGTGAGTATTCCGCAACTCTCTCGTTGTATTCACACTTATTTCTTGCTTGTTATTCGATCCTCGGGACCGTAGAAACTCCAACACATCTCCACTATGACTGGAGTGATACTTCCATCTTGACATCACACCCAATACACTACGATTCTCAATATACCCAGAAGAGGCGTACACAGAACCTGTTAAAGCCCTGGACGACCAAAACCAAAGTATATTGATTGTCGCAAGTATTAGCGGTGCAAGTCTCAGGTTAAGACCAAATACACCTACCCTGATTCGGACTCCCATAGACACACAGTCATACTACCAATGGGATTCCGAGGGATCTATCCAGAGCGAAGCTGTTTCCGTACCATCGGTAAACACAACCTCCTATTACACTTGCATGAGTATCCAATACCCAAATATATGAGAACTATGCCGTTATGCTCCCATAACACGCACAAGTGCAATACTAGTATACTCTGCATTATCGATGTCCAATCTCGATAATACTACGACTATGTATGTTTTAATGATTAAACCTTAGTGGATTAATAATGTCTCATATCTTATTAATCCAGAACTAATCATATGGACTTTTATCATTTATATATCCCGGTAATCTAATTACAAATGATAAAAGAGCAATTTCCTTTGTCACATAGTTAATTTGTACAACAACACCATGTTCTGTACAAATAGTGATGCTATGGGTCATAATTGTCCAACAATCTCCCACTTGGCCTATAGCCAATCACTCAAGTGTCCTACACTTGAACTATGTACGGTTCGCTCAAACTTCTGCTGAGAAACTGCTTTCGTCAGTGGATTTGTAAAGTTATCATCTGATGCGATTTATTCGATCATCACATCACCACGATGTATGATCCGAACGAATCAGATGAATAGTTGAAGTATATACTTGGATCGTTGATGAGACCATTAATTCTTTAGCCTGTGCTGTAGCCTAGCTCAACTGCTAACAGAACTACTCCTAATACAATTTGGATTATTAAGATCCAAATGGCTTATATTGCTGCCTCAGCTGCATTAATATTCCGCTTTTGTTGTTTATTCAGCAACATTATCTTGCTTGGAAGATTTCCAGCTCACTGTACCGTTATTCAAACTATATAGTACCTTTATTACGACTTATAGTCGTTCTTGTCGGTTAGGAAACTTGCAACAGTGAACCCAGTCACTTCAAGTTCTCCATCTCCATAGCTTAAAAAAGCATCCTTAGTTCATCTAAGATACTTAAGGATGTTCTTAACATCAATCCAGTGACTATCACTTGGATTGGCCTGATTGTGACTCCATATGCTTAAAGCATATGAGACCCCAGGTCGCGTACATATTTTTCAATGTACGAGTTCTCGGAGAGTTTCAACAACATTTAGATCTATCCCAGTAGATCCTTATTCCTAGAATAAAGGTTGTCTCTCCAAAGAATTATACGGAGAATTTCATGAAAGCCAAGCTTTCACCGATTGTTTTATGGGAATGTCATTTCCAAGAAATGATATATCATCATTTTATAGGACATTCACTGTCAGTGCGCTCCCACTAACTTCCTTATATACACAAGAATCATTTTCGTTTTGAATTAAATCATATACCATTATGATTACATCAAAACGATAGTTCCAAGAACGCAATGCTTGCTTCAATCCTTAAATGGATCGAATAACCTGCAAACCTTGTTTGCTTGTTTTGGTACAACAAAACCATTAGGATGTTGTAAACATCCTCCAAAAGGTTTCCGTTTAAGGAAAGCGGTTTTGACGTTCAGTTGCCATGTTAGTGTTCCTAGAACATGCCAAGGATCTAATAAGCAAGAAAAGGTGTTCATAAATTCATTAGAAACTCCAACACATCTCCACTATGACTGGAGTGATACTTCCGTCTTGACATCACACCCAATACACTACGATTCTCAATATACCCAGCAGATGTGTACACAGAACCGATTAAAGCCCTGAATGACCAAAACCAAAGCATATTGATTGTCGCAAGTATTAGCGGTGCAAGTCTCAGGTTAAGACCAAATACACCTACCCTGATTTCGGACTTCCATAGACACATAGTAATACTACCAATGGAATTCCGAGGGGTCTATCCAGAGCGAAGCTGTTTTCCGTACCATCGGTAAAACACAACCTCCTATTACACTTGCATGAGTATCCAATACCCAAATATATGAGAACTATGCTATTGTGCCCTCACAACGCGCACAAGTGTAATACTAGTCTCTTATGCATTATCGATGTCCAATCTCGATAATACTCTGACTAGGGATATTTAATGATTAATCCTTCGAGGACTGATACTGTCTCATATCATCTCAATCCAAGAACTAATCATAAGGACCTCCTATCATTTATACATCTAGGTGATCTAATCACAAATGATAAGAGTGCAATCTCCTTGTCACATAGTTAATTTGTACAACAACACCATGATCTGTACAAATAGTGACGCTATGGGTCATAATTGTCCAACAATCTCCCACTTAGCCTATAGCAAGTCACTCGAGTGTCATACACCCGAACTATGTACGGTTTGCTCAAACTGCTGAGGAAAGGCTTTCGTCAGCGGATTTGCGTGATTATCGTCTGATGCGATTTATTCGATCATCACATCACCACGATGTATGATCCAAACGAATCAGATGAATAGTCAAAGTATATATCTGGATCGTTGATGAGACCATTAATTCTTTAGCCTGTGCTGACGCCTAGCTCAGCTGCTTTCAGAACTATATCTAATATAATTAGATTTATCATCGACCCAAATGGCTTCTATTGCTGCCTCAGTCGCATCAATAACCCGCATTTGTTGTTTATTCGGTAACACTATCTTGCTTGGAAGATTTCCAGCTCACTGTTCTGTTATTCAAACTGTATAGTACCGTTGTTTTTATCGGTTAGGAAACTTGCAGCAGTGATCCCAGTCACTTCAAGTTCTCATTCTCCATAGTTTAAGACATCATCCTTAGTTCTCTAAGATACTAACGGATGTTCTTAATATCAATCCAGTGACTATCACTTGGATTGACCTATTTGTGACTCCATATGCTCAAAGCGTATGAGACACCAGGTCACGTACATTTTTCAATGTACGAGTTCTCAGAGAGTGTTAACAATTTTAAATCTATCCCAGTAGATCTTTATTCCTAGAATAAAGGTTGTTTCTCCCAAGAATTCTACGGAGAATTTTCATGAAAGCCAAGCTTTCACCGATTGTAATATGGGAATATCATTTCCAAGAAATGACATATCATCATTATTTAGGACAGTCACTTTCAGTGCGCTCCCACTAACCTCCTTATATACACAAGAATCATTTCTCATTTTGAATTAAATCATAAACCATTATGATTACATCAAAACGATAATTCCAAGAACCTAATGCTTGCTTCAATCCAAACATGGATCGAATAACCTGCAAACCTTGTTTGCTAGTTTTGATACGAAAAAATCGTCAGGATGTTGTAAACATCCTCCAAAAGGTTTCCTTTTCAGGAAAACGATTTTTCGTTCAGCTGCCATATTTCATAAATGAAACATGCAGCATCAGCAAGCATTATCCAAATGGATTTAACGTGGCAACAGGTAAAAGATTTCCTTGTAATCAACACAATGTTGATAACGATACCTTTCCGCTACAAGCCTAGCTTAGTACGTTGGTATGCTGCCATCCACGTATGTCTTCCTTGAAGACTTATATAGTACCAATAGGCACAATGCCTTGTGGTACAACAACTAGTCTCTAAACATAGTTGGTATACATGGAATCCATTTCGGACTTCATGGCACTTTGCCATAATGGGGAGTCGATACCTTGTATCACTTCCTCATATGTAGTTAGTTCGTCTTCCTCAATAAGATTGACATCTTTATGAGGTGAGATCAGAAACCCATACCTCCCAGGTTGTTTTCTGATTCTCTTCGACTAACACGGTTCTTGTGTATTCGAAGATTGTGGTACTTTTTCATCCTTGATGAACTGTTTGTGTTCCATTAAAGAATCGGTGCCTGGAACAGTATTACTCTGATTTTTCATCGAGTTTTACTTTCCTCCCTCTTACCACTGCATTTAGGTATTCCTCTCAGGAAAAACACATGGCGCGCAATAATTAAATTGTTCTCAAGTGAGTTGTATAAGTACTATACTTTGGTTTCCCTAGGATAACCAATAATTAGGCACTTATCCAATTTGGGTTCTAGTTTGGTATCATCCAAACATATGCCCAGCATCCCAAATCTTCAGGAGTGAGAAAACCCAGTTTCTTTCTTGTTCATATCTAATATGAAATCTGTCAAACAGATTTTCATGGAACCTTATTCAAAATAATTATTGCACTGTTAAATGCTTATCCTTTGAAGGAAAATGGTAGCTCAGAGCGACTCATGATTAACCTTATCATGTCCAACAAAATTTGGGTTCTCCGTTCGGACACACCGTCAAACTGACGTGTTCCGGGAGGAGTCCTCATTGAAAGAATACTATACTCTTTCAAGTATTTGTGAAACTTATTGCTTAAGTATTTTTCCATCTCGGTCTTACTGTGACGGTTTTAATACTTTAGCCGATCTATTTGTCTACTTCGTGTCGAAACTCTAAATGTTTCCGATTTGTGTTTCATAAGAGACACATAACCATAACGCGATGCCACATCCGTAAAGGTCACGAAATACTCATATCCACCTTTAGCCTAGCTAGATATGGGCCCACTTACGTCACTATGAACGAGGGCTAACATATCGATGGCACTTACACTTTTACCAAGTAAAAGGTATTTTAGGTACTTTACCTAATAAACTAGATTCGTAGACATCATTTGAATGGAATCAAATCCGTCCTAGTATCCACTCTTCAAAAGTGTGGGTATACGAGTCTTGTTTAATGTGTCCCAGACAACACTGCCACAAATAAGTCTTATCTGATCAAATCAGTTTGAGCTATTTGTTCGTCATATTATATGTTTGAGATTTAATTATATCCAAAATATAAATACTGTTATTCACATCTAATGTGTTTATCTCAATATCATCTTTATAAAATAAAACACTTTAGTGTTCTAGAATATAAAGGTATACTCGCAACGAGTTATACTTGATATAGAGATAATGTTTCTAGTCAAACTAGTTACATTATAACAGTTTCCTAATTTAAGTACACACCCGAAGGGTAGTTCCTAAACTCAGGTATCTACGGTAAAACAGCGACTTTCGTCCCGTTTCTGATTCGCAGATTAATCTCAATTGAAGTCAGTATCCTGCTCATAGCAGATTCTGCACATCAATGCATATTTATGTATCACATTTAGTATTTAAAATCCAATTTACTAGTAGTGAACATATTTATGACAAACATATTTGAAGTCAGAGCCTTGCTCGTCTTCAATTCCTTCATGTCTGCTTTGTCCATACGGCAGTCAAGCTTCAGTGATCCCATTTGCCACAGTTTAAGCAGACATCTTGGGATATGTCATTTGTCTTCCTAGAAGTCAGTAATGATTTTGACTTTGCCCTTTTCTATATCCCATAAGCCTTTGGCCAAGCCTTGGGTTTCTAGAATATCGAAGTAAGGTGCGCCTTGCGCTACTTGCCTTATTGCAAACTTTGGCTTTATCTCCTTGAGAATAGCCATTAACTCTCCAAGAGTTATTAATTGCAATTTAATACTTCTAAGATCTAAGAATAGATCTATGAAGATCCTTCAATTTCTTCATCATACTTTAATGATCTAATCCTTAGTTCTGATTAGGAAATTAAGGAGTCCTTTTGACAAGTATAATGGATTAAGCACTAAAGTTATCATCACATGAATCTTCCAAAGATCATGCTCTACTATTTGCTTAACTCTGGGATTATGCCTAATATGTTATTTTATCAAATAAAGTAACTTATTAGTTTCCAGGACCATCCTGAAATTTTATTCCCAATTTGAAAATTAAAGTCGTTTAAACACATTTTCACCCAGGATTATGTTTTAAACACTAATCTTTCAGTTATCTTGATTCCAATAGTCTAACTATCCAATCAATGATTTCGGGTATAATCTAATGTAATGATTACTATATAACTAATTACAATTTTATTGGTTAAAATCAAATATATATTGATTGCTATAATCCAATTATATAATCAACTATAAATGATCGGTAAAATTCAAATATATTGATTACTATAATCCAATTATATAATCAACTATAAATGAAGGGTAAAATTCAAATATATTGATTACTATAATCCAATTATATAATCAACTATAAATGAAGTAGTTTGAATACAGTCCAACTGTTTAATTAAAACAACAATTAAATATTAGTCCAACTAATATATTAATTTATTGACGAAATATTGAAATGAGCGCGTATGGCAAGTATCTAAACGAAATTGCAAATCTAATACTTGCCTCCCACTATTTTTCGGCGAGCCTCTAACCCTCTGTTGAGTACTCGGGAAACCTTGTTTCCTAGTGGGCTATGATCCCGTTAAATAACACACAATCTTGACTTTGGCCAACAAATTGTATGATACTTAACTAGGTAGATCTCTAAGATCAATTGGATCTCATCCAATTCCTAGATCCAGTAGGTGGACATCCAAGTCCGAAATATATATACAATATATATGCCAATATATCCAATATATTTTCCTAACCTTTTTCCTCTGAATCAACTAAGTCTTGGCTTTGGCACAACAAGCTTAATGATTCCAGTTAAGCGGGACCCATTGACCATGGAAAGCTTCGTAATCAATGTCGATGGACAAGAAGTGATCTTGACTTTGGCCAACAAATCAAAACTTGGACAAGACACCAATATGGAACAAAGCCTTCTTGATTCAAACACATCCGCGACGGACAAAGGTCTTGACTTTGGCCAACAAACCAGTGCCAGTCTTGGATCTTGAGTAAGAATCACTCAATGGAAGGAAAAACGCTTAATATATTGTGAGGGTTTTTCGCGTAATTGGCAACCAATTAATTATCTTTGTTAAGGTCTCATCATCATACACCCTTAAACATGCATTCTAAATACATAATAAGGCGCGATAAATAAATTAATAATGATATGCGGATGGATATGTCACAAATTATTCCTAGAACAAATCACTCCATTTCCTCTCCCCGGCTAGAACTATTCTAACTTATACCCAATTACATAATACAATAAAGAAACCTCATTTACATTGAGGGGAATTGGTGAGAAGAGAAATACAAAGAATAAGGAGATAAAAGGCTGGACACGCAGGTCCAATTTAATAAATTCTAAATTTATTTCAACAATTTCCAAAATTGCCCTCACCCTTCTAATATCCATCCGATATACATTATTCATACAACACATTCATGTATTCATATAAAACATGTTATTCAATCAATCTAATCCAATTAATTAATCTTTGAATTAATGACCATCCAATGTTCAAACAACGATTTGATTTGCACAAGTCAAACTCGTTTAAGAATAAATACTCAAAGTAAGTATTCTTGAATTATATTGAACTACAACTTTAAATCCAATTTATTTGTATTCAATACTAATTCCAAATTTAATTCCAAATTAAATATTTACACTTACTTATAAGCCTTAAAGACTTGGATTCCAAATCCAATCTTAATGGGTCTCAAAGGCCCAATAACATCCAATGTCATTTTAATTAAAGTCCAATAGGCTTTTAATTAATTCTTAAGGCATGGGCTTTGGCCATAATGGGTCAAACCCAAAATGCCAAGGCCCAATAGGAATCACCCTATTGCCTACAAATTAATTTAAGCCCCTTAGGCCCAATTAAATTCTTTAAAGGGCCAAGTGATGTATTTGGACTTTATGGAATTGATTTTGGGCCCAATTGGATCCAATCCAAAAGTCCAAAACCAAACTTGGTCAAACCAAGCTCATTAAGCCCAAATACACACTTTTAGCCCAATTCATAATTTAAAGGCTTATTAACATAATTATAATATTCCAAATATCACAATTATTTTAATTAAAGTGTATTAGCCATGATTAATTAATTAAACTCAATATTTCCAAAATACCAATTAACTTAATTAATCATGCTTAATCCATCAATTTAAGCTCAACACAAATTGAAGCCAAAACACATCATTTCATGCTCAACATGCTCTTGAATTTAACATAAACATTATTGACTTTGATTCTAATCTAATCAAACCAACAATCAACATTTAATCATGCATTTAAACATATCCAATGATGTTATAAAAAAAAAATGCAGTCCACTGCACTGTACCATTCGGCCAAGCAATGGAGATTTTAAATTTTTGATCCAATCATTTATTTCAAATCTAATCATGCACAACTCTAAGTTAACATATTCTAAGCATGCTCAAAGTATCAATTTGAAGAAATCATATTCAAAACACAAAAGCCCCAAATTTTAGTCTCATGAACCCTAAAATTTTCATGCTTAAAATTGGCTCTGATACCATTGTTAGTGTTCCTAAAACATGCCAAGGATCTAATAAGCAAGAAAAGGTGTTCATAAATTCATTATAAGTTGCGGAATTACTTACATTGAATGGATTTGAGCTTTTAAAATTTTGAATGAAGATCTCCAAGATCCAACCTTTGTGTTGATTCCAAGCTTTGAGTTGTGAATGAAGATCTCCAAGATCCAACCTTTGTGTTGATTCCAAGCTTTGAGTTGGTTTCCCTATCACCTTAGAAGACTTCTACAAGTGCTAGATTTGTTGATTTTGCCACAAAATCAAAGAGAAAGAAGGAGGAAGCTCACGCCCAAGCTTAGTGTTCTTAGGGTTTGATTTGTGTCAAGTGTTGTGTAATGAGAGAGAGAGATGCCTTTTGGTAAAACCAATTTACCCTTTTCACCTAAACAAGGTGGTTGGGTAAATGGTTTCACCAAAACCATTCCAAGGTAGTTGGAAAGTTGGTGGCTTGGCATAAATACCAACTACCCTCCCAACTACCACATGTTAAGTGGGCCCCACATTTGAATTCAAAATTCAAATGGATTCTACGAATGTTTTCCGCGGCTTGAATCCGTTTAATCTGATTAAACGAATTTCCATCGCTAAAAAATTAAATCTAATTTAATTAAATAACGATGCCTCGCAAATATATTACGAACGTCGTTTACGAATTAATTCTAAATTAATTCGTTCATTCGTTTTAAAGTCCGACTTTAATTTCGTAATGAAATCCAATTCATATTAATATATCCGATATATTAATTTTAGCCCATACAAATAAATTAAATAGAAAAATCAAATTTAACTATTAAATTTATTTTACCGATTAATTCCAAATTAATCGCGTTCTCTCTCTTCCGAACACATTTAATCCCAGATTAAATAAAGCCTCAATTAATCCCAGATTAATTTTCTCTCTTTAAATTAATCCCAGATTAATTCTAGTTTAAGTCAACTGTCATCGGTGAATCTTTGGGAAGCGACACAAGAGACCTCTGGATATGTTGGCAGTAAATCCGGTTATCGGACTATCCGATTAAGTGTGTACCTCGTACCACATGCTTACAGATTTACAAGACATGGTTGGCTTCTAGCAAAGCACCGTGCCTACCCAATTCTCCAGAAATATTCTTACTGGAATATACAATCTATGTCAGGTATAATATACGTAGTATTCTGTATTGCGATCCAGTATCGGATGTCACGTGCTAGGCCTGAGGCTGGAATTATGTCTGCCCCGTACGAAGCACATGTCGGATGTCTGGTAACTAGTCTCTATAATCGGATGAACATGACCTAGTCATATCATCCCGATGACTGCAGTACTTAAGAGTACTAGATCCGTATCCTACGTGACATCATCTCCACTATGACTAGAGTGATACATCCGTCTTGACATCACACCCAATACACTACGATTCTCAATATACCCAGCAGAGCCGTACACAGAACCGGTTAAGGCCCTGGACGACCAAAACCAAAACATATTGATTGTCGCAAGTATTAGCGGTGCAAGTCTCAGGTTAAGACCAAATACACCTACCCTGATTTCGGACTTCCATAGACACATAGTCATACTACCAATGGAATTCCGAGGGGTCTATCCAGAGCGAAACTGTTTTCCGTACCATCGGTAAAACACAACCTCATATTACACTTGCATGAGTATCCAATACCCAAATATATGAGAACTATGCTATTGTTCCCTCACAACGCGCACAACTGTAATACTAGTCTCTTACACATTATCGATGTCCAATCTCGATAACACTCTGACTAGGGATATTTAATGATTAATCCTACGAGGACTGATACTGTCTCATATCATCTCAATCCAGGAACTAATCATTAGGACCTGCTATCATTTATACATCTAGGTGATCTAATCACAAATGATAAGAGTGCAATCTCCTTGTCACATAGTTAATTTGTACAACAACACCATGATCTGTACAAATAGTGACGCTATGGGTCATAATTGTCCAAAATGCCATATTTCATAAATGAAACATACAGCTTTAGCAAGCATTATCCAAATGGATTTAACCATGGCAATGAGTTAAAAGGTTTCTTCGTAATCGACATAATGTTGATAACGATACCTTTTCGCTACAAACCTAGCTTTGTACGTTGGTATGTTTCCATCCATGTATGTCTTCCTTGAAGACTTATACAGTACCAATAGGCACAATGCCTTCCGGTACAACTAGTGTCTAAACTTGGTTGGTATACATGGAATCCATTTTGGACTTCATGGCACTTTGCCATAATAGGGAGTCGATACCTTGTATCACTGACCGGCGTAAACACACACGTATAACGCAAGCGTACGTATCGTTCAAGTAGTATAAAAATATCGATCCCACGAGGACTTAATTCCTACTGTTGTTATTAATTATTGATACTATTTATTTACAGGTATCTAATTATAGGGAGAAGAGAATGATTGATTTTGATTGTTTGAATGTGGTTTTGCAGAATAAAATAAAAACAGACTCAAAAGAAAATACTAAGGAAAATAATAGAAAAGATTCAAAGATCTAGGGTCGTGACTCTACACAATATTATTATAAAGATGAATTGATTCTCTTATTTATGTGTAATAATTTAATTTGCTAACCTGGAACACAATGATATGCAAAAGCCTCTTCCGATGGTCAGACGCAAATACCCAGTATAACCCAATTGAACCATATTCCTATGTCAACCAAATTACCTGGATTCATTAAGACCAAGTTCCAATTATGGCTACCCACGCCCGACAGGTATATTCCTATCCTGTAAGGAAATCTATTAAAGGGTTATCTATCCTCAAGGAAGATCGTGAGCTATTGAATCTAAGGCTGAAACCTAAAATCCCTATGTCTAGTTCATTTTAAGTTTACCACATCAATCTTATTGGTGATCAGACAACAAGAAGCATTAAGCTTAAGACTCAATAAACAGACTAAAGAATTACCCATAATAAAGAAAATCAATTATAAAGTGTGTGGATATTGTGTTTCATCACTTCCCTAAAATAAAATAAACTGCTGGGGATAGAGGATTTACTTTTAGAAATCTCAAATTATTATAATATGGAAATTGCCAATATTATCTAATTAAGTTGAACCAGCCATAAAGGCAGTGTTATTATTTATCCATAAACCAGCCATATAGGCGGTAATTATCTGTCACCTAAAGACCATCCATATAGGCGGTGTCACATTATGTTACATAATTAAAACCAGCCATTAAGGCGGAATCAACTTTTAATTCATATTAATATTTTTATATTATAATTAAAGTGAGATTAATCTACCTTTACTATTTATAATTTAGAAATCTCCCTTATTATAATATATAAATATGTGTGATATTTACCAACCAGCCATATAGGCGGTATCCTGATTAAGTCAAATTAATAATTAAATACCAACCGACCAACCAGGCGGTATCCTCATTAAGTCAGGTTAAAACCAGCTTAAAAATAATTACCAACCAACCAATATAGCGGTATCCTTTATTAAGTCAGGTTTTAAATAATTTATATATTATAACTAAGGGAGATTAATCTAAATTATAAAAGTAAAAAGCTTCACCTTTACCCCAGCAGAAATTTAACTACAAAACATAAAAGAAAAGAGAAGAAGAAGAAGAACTATTATAATTACTGAAAATTAAAATACATAAATTAAATATTATTTATTTTTACAAAAACTAGATGCAATCCTCTAAAAACAGGGAAAAGCTCCCAAGGAAAGCACACCAAATGAAATGACGAAGAGCCGAATTTATAGGCAAAACTTGGTTCCAGCGTCGCGACGCGCGTTGATCTGCGACACGTGTTGCTTGGCTTCGTGAGATCGTGACACGTGGCACTGTTATGTCGGCAGTTGACTTTTTGATGTCGGCAACATGTGATGGCGACACGTGTCCAGGCGCATTTTAGTGTGATCCGCTGAGATTTTGACACGTGGCAGGTGCATTTTAGCGTAGATGATGATTGTCGGCACCGTAGGATGATGACACGTGGCAGGCGCACGTTAGCAGATCTTCTGTGATGGTGACACGTGGCACGGCGCACGTTAGCAAAGTCAACTTTTCATATTCTGACCCGTTGACCCGGCGCATGATAGCAGCACTCGGCGCACGTTAGGCGTCGCGACGCGGATAATTTACCAATATGCCATTTTTGCCAATTTTCACTGTTTTGCTCCAAATCACCTCCAGAATGTCCTGAAACTTTATTTATCTAAAAAATAACACAAAACACATCAAAATATTCACAAAACTCAAGAAACTATACAAAATATTAGGTTAAATGAGTGAGAAATAGTGATAGATTTACCACTCATCACACCCCCAAACCTAACATTTTGCTAGTCCTCGAGCAAAACATAAAATAAAATAACATAATAAAATTTAACTAAGCCACTTTCGTAGGGATCACGGTTGCATTTAGCGTATGCAACAAGCCTTTAAACCTCTAGGTGTCCCTAGTGGACGAGTTGTAGTCTCGTGAAGGTTTACAGCAATGATACCCACAAACATTTTACAAAAGTAAAAAGGTAGTGAAACTAATTCACACAAAAGCAAAAAGACAAGCGAAAATAGAATAAAGAAGTTAGTGACTAATCATGTGAAACTTCTAATCCAAGTTACTAATTGTTTTGTTTTTTTCTAAATTATAGAATAAGTAAATTCTCCGATTATATTTACCATTCTCCATATACACAGCCAACAAAATATTAAACAACTCATTTTTGCCCACAACAGTCATAAGTGTAGTTGATAAGAGAGTAATATTTTTGTCCTAAAGTTTTATCAGATTTCACACCTTGTTGTAGCAATGGAATAATTTTTTGTTCTGATTTTTCTGATTTTTTCTTTGATTTTTCTCTATTTTTTATTTATATACAATACCTTCCATCTATGTAGCGAGTGTTGGGTCGGTGGCTCCCAAACCAGTTGGCTTTAGGGCACCAGGTGTTAAAACACCCTTAAAGACTTAATAACTCGGATCTCAGACGTTTTTTTTTTGTTTTTTTTTTTATTCCATTGCTTTTTGAGATGCTTCCTCCAATTAAACTAGAGCACTGAATATTACAAACTTTTCAATTACAGCTCTTGTCCGTATGTTTCCATGTATGTTGATAATACCTACCAACTCAGCATAAGAAGATCCATTTTAGTCAGTTTTATGGAGAATTCACAAATTAAATAATTCAAAAGGAAATAAACAAAAATTAACTTGTTTCGAAATAGGTTTGAGATACGTCTCAGGAGTGGAAATTCCTTAATCAGCTAACTCTTACCAATTTCACCTTTTTAGTCAAAATAAAAACACAAAAACACAAAATATTTTTGTAATTTTAGAAAAATTTTCAATTTTTTTGTATTTTTCGAAAAATTTTAGGACTAAAAATAAAAACAACACACAAACTAAAAACAAGGTACTGATCAACTAATTCCCTCCCCCAAACCTAAATGAGACATTGTCCCCAATGTCTTAAACAGTAAAAGGAGAGTTAAGAAGGTCGTACCTGGTTAGCTGAAATTATACAGGAAATTAAAGGTTAAGATCCAGATTAACACGACGCCTCTTACCACGATCGTCCTTGGACCAATTTATCTTTGAAAGGATATGGTCAACTTGTGGTTCATAGGCTAAGAGTTGGTCTATTAGATCCAGAGCAGTTCTGGCAGTATATAGGAGTTCTTTCATAGGTTTTGACACGAACACATTTCTCCGGGCATCATCAAGAAACACACAAAGAAAATCATAAAATCCATCAACGTTAAACAGCCCAATTGGTTTCTGGTGTATGTTCAAGTTCGCCCAAGATAGCACTATAAAAATTTCCTCCAATGTGCCCAAGCCACCTGGCAAAGCGATAAAAGCATCAGCACGGTTAATCATTTCTACCAATCGCTCGGACATACCTGGCACGATCAGTTCCTCTCCGTTTGATGGTTCAATAAGATTTTCCTCTGCCAAGGGTTTTTGGATGATTCCCAAAACGTGGCTGCCTCCTTCCTGTACAGCCTTTGAAACGATCCCCATAAGTCCAAGATTGCCTCCGCCATATATTAAATGCATATTCCTTGCAGCTAAGACTCGACCCAATTCCTGTACTGCTTCTACGTATTGTGGCTTAACATCAACACTACTACCACAAAACACACATATGTTTTCAACTCGTCTTCTTGAAGTGGCTTCCATTTTTATATATTTCTTTCTTAAATCTGGATGCCTTCCAAAGTGCAATGATGAGCTGAATTTATAGTACCTGAAACGGGTGAGTAATAATAGCACTAGTATCTTCCATAGGACGTTTGTTAGCTAAACAACAAAAGAAATCGTGAAAGGTCAAAAAGTCTGGATCCTGTCTACGAAAATAAAGATAATTACAACAGAAAAGCAAATCAAAGCAATAATTAAGGCAACAGAATTGTGTACGCAATACGCCACTCGCTTAGTATAAATTCATTAGGATGCGTCTTAAGAATTCATTCTTTACTAAGCCATCAAAAATGAATTAGCTCTCTTCTTTCTGATTGCCAAACACCATTCCTTCTGTCTTAAAATGCTCCGTTTGTGTTTTTCCCTACAAAAAATAACACACAAAATTAAAAACTCTACAACATGTATACACAAAATATGAAAACAAAAATTACAACAAATTGCATGGGTTGCCTCCCTGCTAGCGCTAAATTTTTCGTCTTCAGCCAGACGTGACTGAAATCCATCTGTCATGAGGTTTCAATGTCGTTTTGGATGTCCAATTAAAGACAATCCCGTGAGCGTTGCTTTTGAAGGGTCTCTTCCAACGGTAAAGTGGCAAAAATAATTTTGTCCTATTCAGTGCTTGTGCCACCTTTTTAACCTTTGTTGCTCCAGTGGTTCCTGAAAAGAAAGAAAGAAAATCAGGAGGTCTTGTATGGTGCTTAACTTTGAATGGAAGTTCCATTCTGTCAAGCTTCTGGGTGATGTCTTTGATTTGTACTCCCCGATACAGCGATGTTTCTCCTGAATGCTCTGGATTTTCAATTTGGTCTGACAGTTGCTCCTCCATTTGCTCTGTTTCTTGCTCCACCTTTTCTTCACATATGTATTTGAAAATTTCTGCATTCAGCTCTTCATCTGTCATCTGTGAAATACATGCTTCAAAATTGTCAACCTGAGGATGTAAAGAAATGTCAGATTTTAGGTCTTCATCCTCTGATATGACTGGAATGGATGGTTCAGGTAGATCTTCATCAAACATCATGGTAAATCATGCTCCAAGATCTTCATTTTGAGGGTTGAAAGTTTGATCCTCCGTTGTTGGTGCAGTTGGTACAAATAACTCAGCTTTTTCATCCTCGTCAGAGTCAGAATAATAAAAATCAAATTGAGACCTTGTTGGTTCAGGCTCCTGAACTGATACCTCCTCTGTTATGATGTCATGATGAATCTCAGGATATTGAAAGGCTTCTTCAGTAGTATTTGAATTTGCTCCGTGAGATATGTGATTCAGGTTCTCTGTTAATTGTCTAACTTGATCTGTCATTCTCTGTATAGACGCCGCTTGACTCTGAATTTGTGCATCAAATTGAGCTTCCCGTTCCTCGAACCAATCTTTGAGCATGTGAATCAACTGATCTTCCTCTGATGGTTCTGGTTCCTGATGAAGATCGTAGGTAGATGGTGGATAAGATGGAAAATGTGATGATTCTTCGTACCTTGAATGATTCCAATAATTCTGCCACTCTGGTGGTTACCATCACATATTACACATCTCCCTATTTCGTTATGTTGAGAAAATGTAAAATTGCTTGGTTCTGGCATCCAGTGATAGTTGTTGGGCTGGACAACAGGCCTCAGAAAACCGGACTGTTGCTCCCAGATTTGGGGTGTATCTTCTTCTAATGTTCCATTTTTCAATCACCTGAAAACAAAATAAAGAAATAAAAATTACAGATAAAAATAAAGAAAATTAGATACAAGTAAATTGGATAGCTTCAAAATTAATAACTCAAGAAAAATAAGTCCCCGGCAACGGCGCCAAAAACTTGACCGGCGTAAACACACACGTATAACGCAAGCGTACGTATCGTTCAAGTAGTATAAAAATATCGATCCCACGAGGACTTAATTCCTACTGTTGTTATTAATTATTGATACTATTTATTTACAGGTATCTAATTATAGGGAGAAGAGAATGATTGATTTTGATTGTTTGAATGTGGTTTTGCAGAATAAAATAAAAACAGACTCAAAAGAAAATACTAAGGAAAATAATAGAAAAGATTCAAAGATCTAGGGTCGTGACTCCACACAATATTATTATAAAGATGAATTGATTCTCTTATTTATGTGTAATAATTTAATTTGCTAACCTGGAACACAATGATATGCAAAAGCCTCTTCCGATGGTCAGACGCAAATACCCAGTATAACCCAATTGAACCATATTCCTATGTCAACCAAATTACCTGGATTCATTAAGACCAAGTTCCAATTATGGCTACCCACGCCCGACAGGTATATTCCTATCCTGTAAGGAAATCTATTAAAGGGTTATCTATCCTCAAGGAAGATCGTGAGCTATTGAATCTAAGGCTGAAACCTAAAATCCCTATGTCTAGTTCATTTTAAGTTTACCACATCAATCTTATGGTGATCAGACAACAAGAAGCATTAAGCTTAAGACTCAATAAACAGACTAAAGAATTACCCATAATAAAGAAAATCAATTATAAAGTGTGTGGATATTGTGTTTCATCACTTCCCTAAAATAAAATAAACTGCTGGGGATAGAGGATCTACTTTTAGAAATCTCAAATTATTATAATATGGAAATTGCCAATATTATCTAATTAAGTTGAACGAGCCATAAAGGCAGTGTTATTATTTATCCATAAACCAGCCATATAGGCGGTAATTATCTGTCACCTAAAGACCATCCATATAGGCGGTGTCACATTATGTTACATAATTAAAACCAGCCATTAAGGCGGAATCAACTTTTAATTCATATTAATATTTCCATATTATAATTTAAGTGAGATTAATATACCTTTACTATTTATAATTTAGAAATCTCCCTTATTATAATATATAATTATATGTGATATTTACCAACCAGCCATATAGGCGGTATCCTGATTAAGTCAAATTAATAATTAAATACCAACCGACCAACCAGGCGGTATCCTCATTAAGTCAGGTTAAAACCAGTTTAAAAATAATTACCAACCAACCAATATAGCGGTATCCTTTATTAAGTCAGGTTTTAAATAATTTATATATTATAACTAAGGGAGATTAATCTAAATTATAAAAGTAAAAAGCTTCACCTTTACCCCAGCAGAAATTTAACTACAAAACATAAAAGAAAAGAGAAGAAGAAGAACTATTATAATTACTGAAAATTAAAATACATAAATTAAATATTATTTATTTTTACAAAAACTAGATGCAATCCTCTAAAAATAGGGAAAAGCTCCCAAGGAAAGCACACCAAATGAAATGACGAAGAGCCGAATTTATAGGCAAAACTTGGTTCCAGCGTCGCGACGCGCGTTGATCTGCGACACGTGTTGCTTGGCTTCGTGAGATCGTGACACGTGGCACTATTATGTCGGCAGTTGACTTTTTGATGTCGGCAACATGTGATGGCGACACGTGTCCAGGCGCATTTTAGTGTGATCCGCTGAGATTTTGACACATGGCAGGTGCATTTTAGCGTAGATGATAATTGTCGGCACCGTAGGATGATGACACGTGGCAGGCGTACGTTAGCAGATCTTCTGTGATGGTGACACGTGGCACAGCGCACGTTAGCAAAGTCAACTTTTCATATTTTGACCCGGCGCATGATAGCAGCACTCGGCGCACATTAGGTGTCGCGATGCCAAGGGTTTGGGCGTCGCGACGCGGATAATTTACCAAAATGCCCTTTTCGCCAATTTTCACTGTTTTGCTCCAAATCACCTCCAGAATGTCCTGAAACTTTATTTATCTACAAAATAACACAAAACACATCAAAATATTCACAAAACTCAAGAAACTATACAAAATATTAGGTTAAATGAGTGAGAAATAGTGATAGATTTACCACTCATCAATCACTTCCTCATACGTAGTCAGTTCGTGTTCCTCAATAAGATTGACATCTTCATGAGGTGAGATCAGAAACCCATACCTCCCAGGTTATTTTCTGACTCTCTCTGACTTACGCGGTTCTTGTGTATTCGAAGATTGTGGTACAGTTTCATCCATGATGAACTGTTTGTGTTCTATTAAGGAATTGGTGCCTGGAACAGTATTACTCTGATTTTCATCGAGTTTTACTTTCCTCCCACTTACCACTGTATATAGGTATTCCTCTTAGGAAAACCGCATGGAGAGCAACAATTAAATTGTTCTCTTGTGAGTTGTATAAGTACTATACTTTGGTTTCCCTAGGATAACCTACAAATTGGCACTTATCCGATTTGGGTTCTAGTTTGGTATCATCCAAACATATGCCTAGCATTCCCAAATCTTCAGGAGTGAGAAAACCCGGTTTCTTTCCTGTTCATATCTAATATGAAGTCTGTCAAACAGATTTTCATGGAACCTTATTCAAAATAAGTTTTGCACTGTTTTAATGCGTATCCCTAGAAGGAAAATGGTAGCTCAGAGTGACTCATAATTAACCTTACTATGTCCAACAAGGTTCGATTTCTCAGTTCGGACACATCGCTCAATTGAGGTGTTCCAGGAGGAGTCCTTATTGAAAGAATACTATACTCTTTCAAGTAATTGAGAAACTTATTGCTTAAGTATTTTCCATCACAGTCTAACCGTGACGGTTTAATACTTTAGCCGGTCTGTCGGTCTACTTCGTGTCGAAACTCTTTGAATTTATCAAAAGATTCTGATTCGTGTTTCATAAGAAACACATAACCATAACGCGATGCCACATCCGTAAAGGTTACGAAGCGTTCATATCCACCTCTAGCCTAGCTAGATATGGGCCCACTTATGTCACTATGAACAAGGGCTAACAGATCGATGGCACTTGCACTTTTACCAAGTAAAAGGTATTTTAGGCACTTTGCCTAATAAACTAGATTCGTAGACTTTATTTGATTAGAATCAAATCTGTCATAGTACCTACTCTTCGAAAGTGTGGATATACGAGTCTTGTTTAATGTGTCCCAGACAACTATGCCACAAATAAGTCTCATCTGATTAATTCAGTTTGAGCTATTTGTTTGTCATGTCATACGTTTGAGATTCATTTATATTCTAAATATAAATACTGTTATTCACATCTAATGTGTTTATCTTAATATCATCTTTATAAAATGAAACACTTTAGTGTTCTAGAATATAAAGGTATATCCGCAACGAATTAAAATTAGATATAGAGATAATGTTTCTAGTCAAACTAGGTACATTTTAACAGTTTCCTAATTTAAGTACACACCCAAAAGGCAGTTCATAAACTTAGGTTTCTACGGTTAAAACATGGACTGTTGTCCCGTTTCCGATTCGCAGATCAATCTCAACTGAAGTCAGTATCCTGCTAATCACCAGATTCTGCATATCAGTACATATTTATGTACCACATCTAGTATCAAAAATCCAATTTTGAAACTAATAGTGAACATGTTTATGACAAACATACTTGAAGCCGGAGCCTTGCCCCGCCTTCACTTCCTTCATGTCTGCCTTGTCCATACGGCAGTCACGCTTCCAGTGACCCCGTTTTCCACAGTTTAGGCAAACATCTTGGGATATGTCCTTTGTCTTCCCAGAAGACCGTGATGATTTTGCCTTTGCCCCTTTGTAGAAGCTCTGGCTTTGCCTCCTTGAGCATAGCCATCAACTCTCCAAGAGTTTACTCTTGGTTCATTATGAACTTGCCCCAACTTTCGGGTAGAGACTATAAGATCAAATCTTTGGCAATCTCAGCCACGTAGGTAATGCCCAACTAACCTAGCTGATCGATGTCAGCAATTATCTGCGATACCTAGTACTCGACCGATGTACCCTCTGACATTCACGAGCTAAAGAGCTTCTTATGCAATTTGTACTTCTAAGATCTAAGAATAGATCTATGAAGATCTTTAATTTGATCATCATGGTACAAAGATCTAATCCTTAATTTTGACGACGGAATTAAAGTGTCATTGCAGTAAACATAAAGGATTGAGCACTAAAGTTATCATCACATGAATATTCCAAATATCATGTTCTACTATTTGCTCAACTCTGGGCTTAGGCCCGAGATGTCACTCTATCAAATAGGAGGACTTCTCAGTTCCCAGGATTATCCTGAGGTTTTATTCCCAATCTGAAAATTAAAGCCATTTAAAGACATTTTCTCCCAAGATTATGTTTTAAACACTAATCTTTCAGTTATCTTGATTGCTATAGTCCAACTATCCAATCAACGATTTCGGGTACTATTGAATATAATGATTACTATAGTCTAACTATATAATCAACTATAATTTGATTGTTTAAATTCAAATATATTGATTACTATAATCCAATTATATAATCAACTATAAATGAAATAGTTTGGATACAGTCTAACTGTTTAATTTAAAACAACGATTAAATATTAGTCCAACTAATATATTTATAAGTAATGACGAAAAAAATTTGAAATGAGCGCGTATTGGCAAGTATCTAAACGAAATTGCAAATTTAATACCTGCCTCCCACTATTTTTCGGCGAGCCTCTAACCCTCTGTTGAGTACTCGTGAAACCTTGTTTCCTAGTGGGCTAGGATCCCGTTAAATAACACACAACCTTGACTTTGACCAACAAATTGTATGATATTTAACTAGGTAGATCTCTAAGATCAATTGGATCTCATCCAATTCCTAGATCCAGTTGTGGATATCCAAATCCGAAACATATATCTAATAAATGCCAATATATCCAATATATTTCCTAATCTTTTTCCTCTGAATCAATTAAGCATTGGCTTTGGCACAAAAAACTTAATGATTCCAGTTAAGCGGGACCCATTGACCTTGGAAAGCTTCGTAATCGATGTCGTTGGACAAGAAGTGATCTTGACTTTGGCCAACAAATCACAACTTGGACAAGACATGCGATATGGAACAAAGCCTTCATGATTCAAACACATCCGCGATGGACAAAGGTCTTGACTTTGGCCAACAAACCAGTGCCAATCTTGGATCTTGAGAATGAATCATTCAATGGAAGGAAAAACGCTTAATATTTGTTGATGGTTTTTCGCGTAATTGGCAACCAATTAATTATCTTTGTTAAGGTCTCATCATACACCCTTAAACATGCATTCTAAAAACATAATAAGACGCGTAAATAAATTAATAATGATATGCGGATGGATATTTAAAACAACTTGTTCCTAGAACAAATCTCTCCATTTCTTCTCTCCTGCTAGCACAAATCTTACTTCTACCCAATTACATAACACTTCTAAAGAAACCTCATTTACATTGAGGGGAATAGGTGAGAAGAGAAATACAAAGAGTCAAGAGGTAATAGGCTGGACACGCAGGTCCAATTTATAAATTCTAAATTTATTACAACAATTTCCAAAATTGCCCTCACCCATCTAATATCCATCCGATATAAATTATTCATACATCACATCCATGTATTCACACAAAGCATGTTATCAATCAATCTAATCCAATTAATTAATCTGAAATTAATGACCATTCAATGTTCAAAGTACGAATTCTCGAATTATGTCAAACTACAACATTAAATCCAATTTAATTTGTATTCAATACTAATTCTTTATTTAATTCCAAATTAAATAATTACACTTTTTAATGAGCCTTTTGCGACTTAGATTCTAAATCTAATCATTACGGGTCTCAAAGCCCAATTAACATCCAATGTCAATTTAATTAAAGTCCAATGGGCTTTCAATTAATTTATAAGGCATGGACTTTGGCAACCAAAGCCCAATAAGGAATCACCCTTTTGCCAAAAATCAATTTAGGCCCATTAGGCCCAATTAAAATTTTAAAGGTCCATTTAATTATATTTCGACTTTATGGATATGGTTTTGGGCCCAATTGGATCCAACCAATTAACCTAAACCAAACTTGGCCCAACCAAGCCCATTAAGCCCAAATACAACTTTATTAGCCCAATTCCTAATTAAGCCCAACCAATTTAATCACAATATTCCAAATATCACAATTAAATTATTTAAAGTGTATTAGCCATAATTAATTAGTCAAATTAACATTTCCAAAATACCAATTTACATAATTAATCATGCTTATCTTCATCAACACATGTCCAACATTATTGAATCAAAAATCATACATAATTAATCATGCTTATCTTCATCAACACATGTCCAACATTATTGAATAAAAAATCATCTCATTTCCATGCTAATTGGTTACGGCAATTTAGGGTTTATTGTCCAATTCCGATTTCAATCCAATTGAATCCAAATCAATATTTCCCAAGTCTTTCAACTCATCCAATGATCAAAAGAATAAAAAATACCATGACATTAGGGCATACACACCATTCGGCCAAGCCAAAATTTTGGGGAAAATTTTATCCAATTCAATTTTCATCAAATTGATCATGCATAACTCTAAGTTATCATCATTCAAGCATACTCATACAATCAATTTCATCAAATCATGCTCAAATCAATTTTACCCAAATTTTACCCTAAATCAATTTCATGCTTAATCAAGGCTCTGATACCAATGTTGGTTTTTCTAGGTTATCCCAAGATCAAATTAAGCTATGAAAAGTATGAATACATCAAAGTAAAGTTGCAGAATACTCACTTTGATCAGCTTTTGCGATGCGAAGAACAACAAAAAAAATTCCTTGAAGCTCTCGGCCAAGGCTTCTTTTTGTGCTCCTTGTGATTCGGTCATGCTCCTCCATGGATGTCCTCCAAGCTCCAAGCTTTGATTTGAGATTTCATGCTCATGAATGGGTTTCCCTATCACCTTTGTGTGACCCCTTGGATGTGCTAGCATCATTGAAAAATTTTCCACAAATCTTTCTAAAGCTTCTTGTATCTCTCGGCCATGAGAGAAATTTGAGAGAAGAAAAATGGCCCTTGGCCTAATGGGAGAGAGAGAGAGAAGAAAAATGGCCCTTGGCCTGGGGTTGGAATTGTGTCTGCCCCGTACGAAGCACATATCGGATCTCTGGTAACTAGTCTCTATAATCGGATAAACATGACCTAGTCATATTATCCCGATAGCTGCAGCATATAAGAGCACCAGTTCCGTATCCTACGTGATCATCATCTCCACTATGACTGGAGTGATACTTCCATCTTGACATCACACCCAATACACTACGATTCTCAATATACCCAGAAGAGGCGTACACAGAACCTGTTAAAGCCCTGGATGACCAAAACCAAAGTATATTGATTGTCGCAAGTATTAGCGGTGCAAGTCTCAGGTTAAGACCAAATACACCTACCCTGATTCGGACTCCCATAGACACACAGTCATACTACCAATGGGATTCCGAGGGGTCTATCCAGAGCGAAGCTGTTTTCGTACCATAGGTAAACACAACCTCCTATTACACTTGCATGAGTATCCAATACCTAAATATATGAGAACTATGCCATTATGCTCCCATAACACGCACAAGTGCAATACTAGTCTATTCTGCATTATCGATGTCCAATCTCGATAATACTATGACTATGTATGTTTTAATGATTTAACCTTAGTGGATTAATAATGTCTCATATCTTATTAATCCGGAACTAATCATATGGACTTTTATCATTTATATATCCCGGTAATCTACTTACAAATGATAAAAGAGCAATTTCCTTTGTCACATAGTTAATTTGTACAACAACACCATGTTCTGTACAAATAGTGATGCTATGGGTCATAATTGTCCAACACAAAAATGGTTCGACCAGCAGCCAAGAATGGTCTCCCGAGGATGATCGGCACATCTTCGTCTTCCTCCATATCAAGGACAATAAAATCTGCTGGGAAAATGAATTTGTCAACTTTGACCAGCACATCTTCAACTACACCCCTCGGAAATACGAGCGTTCTATCAGCAAGTTATAGAGAGACTGAGGTGGGCATTGTTTCTCCAATTTGCAGTTTCCAGTAAATAGAAAAGGGCATCAAGTTAACACTTGCACCTAAATCACACAAAGTCTTACCGAAGTCATGTTCTCCTATGGTGCAAGGAACAATAAAACTGCCAAGATCTTTCAACTTTGGGGGAAGCTTCCTCTGGATGATAGCGATGTATTCTTCTGATAATGCTACTGTCTCGTAATCTCCCAATCTCCACTTTCGTGAAAGAATATCTTTCATGAATTTGACATAGCTGGGCATTTGTTCCAACGCTTCTGCAAATTGAATGTTGATATGCAACTTTTTGAAGATCTCCAGGAACCGAGAAAACTGCTTGTCTAGTTTATTCTTCTGGAGACGCTGTGGAAAATGTGGAGGTAGAGTGATCCTTTCTTGATCTTTTTCCTTTGCTTCTTTTTCCTCCATCTGTGGAACTGCTTCACTGCTTTCTTTTGGAACTTCCTCAGTAGTTGCCTTGATTCCAACATCTTTGTTGATTTCAGTACCGCTTTTTAACATGATGGCATGACATTGCTCCTTCCCCATGTTCCTTGGATTTGGTTCTGTGTTTCTAGGAAGGTTACCTGGCGGTCTGTAACTCTGAGCATTGGCCAGTTATCCAATTTGATTCTCCAGTGCTTTAATGGAAGCAGATTGGCTTTGAAAATAGCATCATATGCTGCTTGTTGCTTTTAAAACATCTCTGCAATCCATTCTTTCATTTCTGGTTCTTTTTCAAACTCATGGCTTTTGTTTTGCTGTTGAAATCCAGGTGGTGGATTATTCTTTTACCCTGAATTGTTGCTCCATGAAAAATAGGGATGATTCCTCCACCCTGGATTGTAGGTGTTGGAATATGGATTGTTCCCCTGTCTGTTGAAATTATTGACATAGTTCACCATTTCTTCATATTGGTTTGGCTCTGGTGCTCCTTCATATGGTGAACTTGTGGCTCTGGCGATGTTTACAACTTGAATTGTTTATAAATTCCTACAATTCGTTGAATCATGCTCTTTTCTGTTGGCCATAATGAATTGTTGTTAGCCATTTCTTCGATTAAGTCTCAGGCTTGATCTTCTCCTTTTGCCATCAAAGCTCCTCCAGCAGCAGCATCAATTGTGGTTCTCATCAGTCCAGAAAGTCCATTATAGAAAGTTTGGACTTGAAGCCATTTTGGAATCTCATGGTAAGGACATTTCCGGAGCAAATCTTTGTACCTTCCCCAAGCTTCGTAGAGAGTTTCCGAGTCAAGTTGTACAAATGATGTGATGTCATTTCTCAATTTTGCTGTTCTGGCTGGTGGAAAGTACTTTGCAAGGAATTTGGTGGCTAGAGTGTTTCAAGTTGTGATGGAACCTGCTGGTAGTGAATGTAGCCAAGCTTTTGCTCTGTCTTTCAAGGAATATGGAAAAACTTGCAGTCTCATTGCTTCTTCTGATGCTCTGTTGTAATTGAAAGTGCCGCAAACTTCCAGGAAGTTGCTGATGTGGGCATGAGGATCTTCAGTTGCATTCCCCCCAAACTGAACTGACTGTTGTATCATCTAAATGCATGTTTTGATGTCACACGTATTTGCTCGTAAGGGAGGAAGTATAATACAGGAAATGAAGCTGTCAACCACTGGAATGGTTCTGTCTCGAATAGGAATTAGTGGTGCAACTTCTAAAGGTTCAGGTTCCATGTTAACGATTGCTTCTTGGCCTTCTCGCCTTTCCCTTCTCAACTGTCTGATGGTTCTTTCAATCTCTGGGTCAAGCGGTCGCAGTTCAAAGCTTCTGGTTCGTCTCATGTAGTGTCTGAGAACCTGAAACACAAGAAAACAAAAACAATAAGTAAAAAGAAATTAGATACAAGTAAAGTATCCAACCCCAAAACTAATAGTGAAATATAAATAAGTCCCTGGCAACGACGCCAAAAAATTGATCGGCGTAATCACACGCGTATAACACAAGCGCATATATCGTTCAAGTAGTACAAAAATTATCGATCCCATGAGGACCTAAAACCTTTTGTTATCAATTTATGAAGTTAAATATTTACAAGTATCTAATGGATTGATTGTTTGATTGGGTGGTGACTTTAAAATTACAACAAGTAAATAAATTGGTTGAAAGTAGATTGAAGAAAATTCAAATTTATAAAACTATCCAGGGTTGTGAATCCTTCCAATATCTTTTTAAAAGATGAAGTGGTTATTTTACGTTTGTGTAATATATTGGTTTATTAACCTGAAACATGAAATTATGTAAAAGCCTCTTCCGATGGTCAAATACAAATACCCAGTATAACCCAATTAATCATATTCCTATGTTAACCAAGTTATCTGAATTCATTAAGATTAAGTTCCAATTATGGTTACCCTCGCCCGACAGGTATATTCCTATCTTGTAAGGAAATCTATTAAAGGGTTATCTATCCTCAAGGAAGATCGTGGGCTATTGAGTCTAAGGTCTTTAACCTAAAATCTCTTTTCCAAGTTCATTTTAAGTTTACCAGTTCAATTTTATTAATGGCCAGTTAATAAAAAGCATTAGGATTAAGCCTTAATAAATAAACCTTTATATTACCCAAACTGTAATTTAACCCCTTATAAACCGGTGATATTGGATTTCATCACAACCCAAAATAATTGGCTTAGTTACGACACATATTTACGGGTAATAAAAACTTAAATAAAAGAAAAGACATAAAGTAAATGCTAGAAATTAAATTACTGGAAAGTAAATGCTGGAAATTAAATTACTGGAAAGTAAATGATGAAAGTAAATAAAGTAAAAGTACAATAAAGAAAATGCTGAGGTAAAAGGATCCACTTTTATTACTACTATTTTAGATATCTCCCTTAATATAATATATTAACTTTGCGTGATAATTACCAACCAGCCATATAGGCGGTATCCTGATTAAGTCAAATTAATAATTAATTACCAACCGACCAACCAGGCGGTATCCATGCTTAGTCACGTTAAAACCAATTTATAATTAATTACCAACCGACCAATATGGCGGTATCCTCGTTAAGTCAAATTTTAAATAGTTATTATATTATAATTAGGGGAGATTAATCTAAATAGCAATAATAAAAGCTTTACCTTTTACCACAGCATGAAGGAGTTACCTCCTCATTGCTTGAAAAGTAAAAATTGAAAAAGTAAAGAAAGAAAAATATTGTGCGTAAAAGTAAATTGCGGAAAGTTAAAACTAAAAAGTAAAGAAAAGAAAGTGCGAAAGCGGAAATTAATTACTGAAATCTGTAAATAAACAAACAAGATACAATCTTCTTAGTTATTCTTAAGGAATTTCAAAAAAGAAAGTATGAATTTACAAATGAAATGGCTTAGTATTTATAGGCAAAATTTTGCCTCCATCAAATCATCCACCAAATCCATTATTAATTGCTCCACTAATTGCTATCATGTTTGGTGGGAGTTTGACTATTTTTATTATTTATTTGCTTTGAAAATGACTTTAATAATTACAAATAACACACTTACGGATGTTTCATCAATTGAGATCATGACATTTTTAGAATTTGAAATTCTTTTGTTCTTCAAAGTTGTAGATCCTCGAGTCTTCTTTAATCTGGAACTCGAATCAGCTCAATCCGATATCGGAGTAAAAAGTTATGTCCAAAATACGACAGTTGTGCAAAACTAGAATTTCCGAAATTGCACTTCGTTAGAACGCCCTTTCAAGTTTCCAATCTCAAAATTTAATATGTCAAGACCACTTTTTGCCCTTATTTGACCCAAATTCTGTCCTAAATGATTTCATTGAGTCCCAATATTATTTTATCTGTAAAATAAACTAAAACACATCAAAACGTTCATCAAACCCGAGAAACTAAACAAAATATTAAGTAAAAGGGGCGATAAATATTGATATATTTTCTGCTCATCAGGAAATATAAGGATAAATATTAAAATATATAACAAGCGTCGAGATGAAAATAATTTTTAATACAAGCATATTGACGAAAACATAGTGAAAAATCATAAAAATATTAAAACATATAAAAAGCGCCAGGATAGAAATATTTTGTCATTATGTCTGTACTTTATCAAATACTTCTTAGTCGAATCAAAATTTCTGAAAATAAATCTCTTTCTAAACAAAAATACAGAGAACATAAAACAATGTATTTTCTCATAACTGAAAAACATAAGTTGAATACATAGACTGAAAGTATAAACTAAAACTGTTAGAGTGGTGCTTGGATCGCCAATCTGAATAATGTATTGTATATTATATTTTATTATTTATTAATAAAATAACTAATTTTTCTTTTCAACCTTGTTAATGGTAATTATTATGTCATAAAGCATATTAGATTAATATATAAATATATTGAGAATGACATCGACCTTAAAATAGTCATGTAGTAATACCGGACACTGGGCGGTTCGACATTGAGATAGTATTACTATTATAAACTATTCTTAAAGTAAATATTCATAGTCATTGGTTTTGGAATACGGTCGAATTCCTATAACTTAGAAGACTAGCACATGTCGTATATTGAAATTGGAGTTCCAATGGTTTAACCAAATGTACCATGAGCAATGGAAGTTAGTATAATCATGTGGGTATTTGTTGGAGTAAATACTGAATGACTCACATGTGATTCCTAATAATTGGAAATACACACCACCATCAATATGAATCTCCTCGAGTCGAGTAGCATATGTGATCGTTTGACTATAGGATAAAATTGATTTTGTGTGTGATCCTACACACTTTGATGCCATATATGTCAGAGACCTTTCATGGTCTGACCACTAGATGTTCGTTGGGTGTGGACCGATGCACTCGTTAATCAAGTGTGTATCAAGATATGATCTGTCGGCCCGTATGTGTACCATAAGTGGTTTAGGTATCCATGTAAGTAAGTCACGATTCTTAAGACTTTGACTAAAGCCTATCACTTAGGGTGGATCGCATATATCAGAAATATTGTACTAATTAGTTATAAAGAATCATGGACATGACAATAATATGAGATGTGCGCCTCATAAACTTGACGGTATAATCTATGTTTCCTAAGCACAACTCGGATAACCTACGCCAGAGGGGTTGTTAAGCATATGTGATGACCTCGACTTGTATAGTTCAGAAAGGTCGTTCGTGTTCTTCGCAAATTTGGAGGTGGCTGAATTACGTTCATATAAACTAGGCTTATATGATGAATGTGTCTGGACTTAGAGTGTCCCACAATATGAAGTGTACTCGTTGAGTATTTGGGTAGCCGATAATTTTTGATAATAAATAATATTTGATATTATAATTATCAACTAAAATAATTAAGTGTTATTAGATAACATTAATTATTTACTTTGACCCACTTAGATTAATTGGATTAATCCAAAATCATACAAGGGCTTTGTTATAATTTCATAAATATCTTTACCATTGAAGGATATTTTGGTAATTACAAATATGTACTAATAGGTGTATTTGGCTTGATTAAATTGGATTAAATCAAAGTAGTAGAAATTCAACTAACCCATTAATTAAAATTTATCTTGATTTAATTGGATTAAATAAAAGTGGTAGACAAATGTGATTAGTTACACACAATTATACATATTTGGACAAATTGGATTAAGCTCACATAAAAATTGATTAGAATTTTTATTAATTAAAAATTGCATATGTTTTGTTATAAAAGCAAAACTTGGGTAAATTTTTAATCAAGACAAAGTAAGATAAAACAAGCATTAAGTAAAAGAAAGAAATATTAGCCTAGGTAAAGTTTTTGTGGGAGAAGCTTTGTAAGTTCTCTACAACAACAAGGAGAAGAAGATTGGATCTGCATATCAAACTTGCTACTTTTGGAAGTTCTATATAATAACAAGGAGAAGAATATTGGATCTTCATATCAGGCTTGTTAGCTTTGAAAGTTCTCTACAATATTTCAACAAGGACAAGAAGATTAGATCTTGGAATCAAGCTTGCTAGGTAAGTTTGATCTTCTTTAAAATTATGTTTTCATTAGTTAGTTGTTATCATAAATGAAACATATAGTGGTGTATTATGTATTAGATACATAATAACATAGTTTGATGTTGAAATCAGGCTAATGAATTATGTATGGATATTTTGGAAGTATAAACACAATATACTTGTAATTGGGTCAAAATTTTCATGTTGGACATGGAACATAAAATTAGAGTTTTGAACTTTAGATGATAGCTTGGAGCTATGACTACCATTCTAGAATCACTTGACCACCTTTGAGTGACCTAGAATTATTTATGAGTCATTTTATTGTGGGATTCTATTTTGGATTATATTTTGATTCAAAGAAATACATATATGTATTTAGAATAAATGTATGTTTGTTGTATAATGTGTTGATGTTGGTTTTGATGTTAAAATTGGATATTATGTGTATTGAAGTGTGTGAAGAAAATTGGAAGTGTTTTCCGATTGGATTCAAGGCAAATTTGCTCGCTGTCAATATTTTACACAAGGCAGCGTCGTGACTCCGATCTCCTGTGTCGCGAAACTAACCTCTCAGAGCTGCGGACGTCGTGACGCTCACCTGGCGCGTTGCGACACCGAGCATTCACAGATTGGGCATTGTGACTCCCAAGCCTGCGTGTCGCGACACGCCGAGAACTGTTGCTCATGAGTGCTGAAACTTCATTTTCTCTGTTCCAGAGTTTTCGGACTCCGATTCAGCCCCGATTTTTCCTACAGACTCGTAGAGGAATATAGTATTCCATAAAATAATTTAAAAATACACACCCATACTTGATATCTACGGGTTAGACCAACTTCTGTGGCGCGGGGCATCAATCCGACCTAGGAGTTCCACAACTGCCACAACAAAAACATATACAATAAATTATTCCAAACCATCTATACCCATGACCATAGCCATCCCAAACCCGTGGTGGTTTGGATTTGGACCATTCCATACATGAATCAAATTATCGATTAACTTACTAAGTATGAATATTGATTCATTAAGCATACACTTAAAATCGTAGTGTGGACGTAAGCAGAAAGGCATGCGAGACTTATGGACTACCAGCATATATAAACTTTATCATGAATGATACATTTGTATTATATCATGAATGATACATTTGTATTATAACCAACACGTAATCATAATTGGTGATAGGTACCCGTCTATGCATACAATGCTCGTATAGCGTTCATTACCTATTTTAGAATAGATATTAGATAAATGTCATCCGAACAAGAATCTAACCGATACTTTTAAATGGAGACTTACAATCTACAAATATAAATTATAAATACGTGACACGTTATATAAACTAAGATGAAGGTTAATAGTGTAACTTAATTACAAGAGCTTAATTCTCAAACTTGAAAACATAACTAGAATCGTAACATATATCAAGTATAATGACCATATTCAAATTACTTAACTTAAATTGCCTCTCCTTGACTCGCGAGCATGAAACATGTACTTGAATTGCAATCACACAATGAATCCGCAAGTTGTAAACATAAAGCGTACATGTTCATCGTAATTATAAAACATAAACGCAAATCTCAATGTTCGAAGCAAAATACTTAAAGATGTATCCAAAACATGATCCTATACACTTGCTTGAAACATAACCATATTCATAATGTCATAATATAATTATAAACCACGCATAAGGTCCAATTTGAATTTTTTTTCATCACTCATATTATCATTATGAACATACATTCAATCTCCTCGATATCCAAGTCTATTTATTTTCATATTATCAACTAGCCAATTCGAATATTTAATTTTTAATCATTTTACATTTATCAACATAACCAAAACATAGCACCCCAAACATGCAATCATCGCCAAACATCGCATAACAAGACAACAATGTTTATTTTTAAATTGTCAAAGAACCACACAATTTACTACTCTTACAACCTTAACATTCGGTCAACCCATGAAGTTTATCTTCAAAGTTTTCAATCACCTAAAGTTATAAAAATCATGCCCTTTTTTATTCTTCCTCTAAGTTATGATATTTAGCCACAAATTCACCTCCTAATAACTTGTATATCATAATCATTACATAAGCTCATCACATTGTTCATGAAATATCAATATTTAGAATAATGAAACTATGCCACCACAAAGACTACTCACGCCCACAACACCATATGCATTCCTATAATTCTTTTCAACACAACAATTTAACACCACACAAGACACTACATGCATGCTTATAAAATCATCAAAACACCATAAATGGAACCCCTCCAAGCCCCAAATTTTTAGCCAAGTCAACTTATTACCACATTTGGTGCATTCTCATCAATTAGAGTTTTGCCCATGTCACTATATCATGAAGGGCATTAACAACCACCTTAACAAGTTTATTCATATTAATTTCATCCAATTTAGCCTAGGGTGCCCAAAAATTTCGTATTTGGTTAAATGTTACTAGCTTGAAATTCTAAAAAAAAAAATCACAAGGAGAAGGAGAGGAACTTACTTAGCCTGAAAGAGACTTGAAAATTCACAAAATCTTTCCCTTGTAGTTGGAAAATTTTCTACGCAAAAATGGAGCTAGGTTTCTATAACAACCCCGATCTGGGAAGCTACCGGCAGATGACAGATTCCACTACCACCTAAGCCACAAACTATTAACTAGAAATATTGACATTTTCTTTAGCAATATGCAAACATACATATTTTATAAATCTGTGTTAACACATAAACCATAAGTACATACATAGTCTGAGTACCCTGTACAAATCACAAACATGTCATGCACAAAAGGAAATAAAAGGAACTACATTCTAAGTGAATGTAGATCTGATATGATGGACCCTTGAGACTTGTGACTGCAGTGCTGCTTTTGTCCCTAATCCATGCCTCCTAAATATGGTTATGGCTCACCAAAGAAATATGCCTGCAAAAACTGGGGGGGGGGGGGGGGTGAGTCCTAAAGAACTCAGTGAGTGGAACTAGAAAAAAAAAACTGAAATGAAACAAGATATTAAAGAAAGCTTAGAAACATAAAATCAATATCTGAATTTATAAAACGTAACTCAGGTTTTTCCTTTCAAAACTATAGCGAAAAATTATTTTTAAAAGAAATCTATATGTTTGTGAATCTACTAATAATCTGGCGCTCGAGAGCATCCCCCCTTACGTATAATCTGGTGGTCTTAGGGTGTTACGTCTCACTGTCCCCCAAGTCATAAATCTGAAGTCGGGGTAAGGATCTATGCTACCCTCCTGACTCAAAAATCTGGGATCTAGGGGTATCAACCATCCCTAGTCCGAATCTGCGTGTGCACATGATATCTATAACCGTCAATTCCATAGCTGTACAAAGTTACATCTGAGGTGGGTTTTTCCCCATGCCTCCCGTGTAGGGATTTTATTGCGGAAATCCGGTAACGCAGCGGAATAGTGGAAAATCAAAATTTTCCGATTTCAAAAATTTTTCTCGGATTAATAAAATAAACTTATTTATTTTTTTATTATCCAATAATCAAATTATGAAATAAAACACTATAATCAAATTTATGTGAATTTACTGAATTACCCATAAACAAGCATTTTGATTATTTTTAATTCGAAATTGTTCAAAATTTTTTTGAATGATTCTAAATCATTTATAATATAAATTTAACATATCCCAAATTTCAAATACAATTAGCAAATTAAATTTCCCAAAAATAGCCCAAGGTCGTGAGCTACCAAAGGAGGGGGAAATGTGCATTTTGCACTTTCTATGTTTAAAACACATCAAGTTGATATCCAATCAACATAAGATTTCATATGTATCTTATACACATCAAAATACACAACATAAATGAAAAGCCCCAAATTTGGAAGTGGTCTTAAACCCTGATTGTTCAATTTCTATAAATTGGACAAATTAGACCAAATTAACAAAATCCAATACTTCAATCATGTTTCTTTCATTCAAAACAAGTCTCAACACAATGAAATAACTATAGATCAAATCTAGGTCATTTAAGAGTGGGTCAACAACTCCAGATTATCAATAAGGTTCTAAAACCATGAAAATAATGCTAACAAGCTTATTAGCAACATCCTTTCAACTTCATACATGATTAACCCCTTCATCAAACTTTCATCCATCAAAAGCACAAAGAATAAAGAATAGAAAAACTTAAGAACATCACAAGATTTTTCCAAGAACAAGAGGAACATTTTTCTCTCTAATGACAAGTTGGAAATACTTACTTAAATCCAAGCTTTCTTTGATTTTTCCTTTTCTTTCTCTCTAGCTTCTTTGCTTTCCTTTAATGGAGTTTTGATAAAGTGTTTCAAGTTAATGGAACCCTAAAATTAAAAGAAACAATATATACTCCCACTTTTTGCCTTGGCCGAAAATATAGCATATATAAATATCAAGATATTTATTTTTGTTTCAATTAATTTCAACTTTATCAACTTGTCCACTTGGTTAAAATGATCATTACACTTTAATGAATAATTCAAACAAGTCAACAATTGCAACTAAGTCATTAAAAAAAATCATAACTTAAAATATTCATACTTTAATTAATTTAATCATTTAACAATTAAATAATTAAATAAATAATTAATTAAATATAAATATATTAAACATATGTATTATATTTACATTAAATATTAAATACATATATATTTTATGATATTAGTCAAATATCTCAATTTGATAATTAATTAATGTGTGTTTGAATTAATCTAACATTAAATACAAATACACAAAAATTAAGGAAATGACTATCGGGTCCCTACACATGTATTTTACGTTTAACCTTTAAACGACTTTATAAATAATCAGTATCATTTATAAATGTTGCCCTAGTGCTCTACGAGTATATTTTATTAGTGAGACTCTCTAGATTCAGGCATATCCGTCACGAAATCCAATTTCGTGTCCATAATTTATCCACCCGTAAATTATGACGATCACGGATAAACTCGTTGAATCATACAGGTCGAGGTCATGGAAAATGTATAATTCCTCCGTCACAGGTATCCGGATAAATCCCAGAGATATAGATGTAAACGTCAAATCTCTAAAGGGATTATCCAGTCGACTATTCTATTAGCAATCTCAAAAAGAATATTTAGAACTAACTTCTAAAATGTACCACGGGCCCATGGTTTTTATCTGATTGCTAATCATATGGACTACCTATGCTCTGATACACAGAACTGACGGATCCTATCTCGATACACACAGGACACCCTGAGGATCTATCCACACCCAACGAACAGACGGAGGTCTGATCTAAATAGATCGGTGACGTAACTGCCATCTAAGTGTGGAAGATGTCTCATGCACCCACAGTGGTATCTCAAGTCGAAGAATCACAAGTGATACTCAACCCGATAAGATTCTTAATGACGTTGGTGTACCATCCATTAAGAATCTTCGGTGAGTCGTTCAATGTTTATCCGCTATAAACACCTACACGTCTATACTAGTCTCCAAGACTTATGGTTCATTTAGAAACCATTGGAATCATATATTCCAGTATACGACATGTACCGGTCTCAACGGGTTTACTATAATGACCAAGTAGTGTAAACCTTGACCAGGAACTGTCTAAGAATGACAACGTCATGATACAACTCAATGTCAGTTGCGACGCTTTTACAACTGCACCATGACTAGTCATTCTAAGGTCATTACGTCTTTACCATATTAAAAGATACATTATATTATAGAAACTGCATATATTATTCAAAATAATAATGTTTTACAGAAGTATTCATAAAGAAATACAACCGGGAATTGGCGTTCTGAGCACCAACCCCAACATCCCGAAAATCATGAAAAAACATGTTTAGAATTCATTTCATATTCAAAACATTTATTCGATAGCTGTTTCGCGTCACGATGCGTCGTTTATTCGATGCGATGATGACACGTATCTATCGGCAAAATTATTAGCTAGAAGTCACGCCGCGTAAAGTTGTGCGCGTCGCGATGCGTACGTAAGCAATGACATGTAATGTCGGCAGCTTGAGTTGATGACACGTGTCCGACGCAGGATAGCAAGATTGCTGTTTCATCCGATTTTCACCGTTTAAGCCCTGATTTGATTCCAGAGAGTCCTGTTATTTTATTTATCTACAAAATAACACAAAACACATCAAAATATTCACAAAACTCAAGAAACTATAGAAAATACTAAGTAAAAGGGACGGTAAATATTGATATATTTACCGCTTATCACACCCCAAAACCTAACATTTTGCTAGTCCTCGAGCGAAACAACAAAATAAAATGCAATAACCAACTTTAAAGTAAAATTAAACTAAACCACTTTCGTAGGGATCACGGTTGCATTTAGCGTATGCAACAAGCGTTTAAACCCCTAGGTGTCCCTAGTGGACGAGTTGTAGTCTCGTGAGGGCTTACAGTGACGATACCCATAAATGTCAAATGCACACAAAAGCAAAAAGACAAAAGAAAATAGGATAAACAAGTTAGTGACTAATCAAGTGAAACTACTTATCCAAGTTAATAGTTGTTTTGTTTCTTTCTAAACTACCAAATAAGCAAATTCTCCGACCATGCTCCATATACACAACCAACAAAGTATTAATTAGCTCATTGTGCCCATAATATTCATAAGTGCAGTTGAAAAGAGAGTAATATTTTTGTCCTAAAGTTATATCAGAATTCACACCTTTTTTTTAGCAATGGAATTTTTTTATGGTTTATTTATTTATTTATTTACAATATCTTCAATCCATGTAGTGAGTTTTGGGACAGTGACTCCCAAGCCAGTTGGCTTTATGGAACTAGGTATTAAGACACCCTTACAGACTTAATTACTTGGATTTCAGATATCTTTTTTTTATTATTATTATTTAAAACATCTTCAATCTATGTAGCGAGTTTTGGGTCAGTGACTCCCAAGCCAGTTGGCTTTAGGGCACTAGGTGTTAAAAAACCCATATGGACTTAATTACTCGGATCTCAGATGTTTTTTTTTCCTTCAATCGCTTTTTTAGATGCTTCCTCCAATTAAACTAGAGCACTGAATATTACAAACTTTTCAATTACAAATCATGGTCATATGTTACCATGCATGTTGATAATACCTGTCAACTGAGCATATGAAAATATTTAGTATGTATTATGGAGAATTCACAAATTAAATAATTCAAAAGGAAATAAACAAAAATTAACTTGTTACGAAATAGATTGAGATACGTCTCAGGAGTGGAAATTCCTTACACGGCTATCTCACACCAATTTCACCTGATTGGTCAAGTTAAAAAAACAAAATATTTTTTTAAAAAAAATTTTCAATTTATTTTTTTTTTGAATTTTTTTTTGAAAATTTTTGACTAAAAACCAAGCAAAAATAACACAATGAAAAAAAATAAAAATAAGATACTAATCAACTATTTCCCTCCCCCAAACCTAATTGAGACATTGTCCCCAATGTCTAAAAAGTAGAAGAAGAGTTTAGAAGACAGTATCTGGTTAGCTGAAATTCTACATCTAAAATGAAAATTAAAGGTTAAGATCCAGATTTATCCGACGCTTCTTACCATGATTATTATCAGACCAATTTATCTTGGAAATGATAGGGTCAATTTGTGGTTCAAAGGATAAGATTTGGTCAATTAAATCATAGGCAGTTCTAGCAGTGAAGAAGAATTCTTTTACAGGTTTTGACACGAACCCATTTCTCCGGGCATCATCAAGAAACACACAAAGAAAATCATAAAATCCATCAGCATTAAACAGTCCAATCGGTTTCTGGTGTATGTTCAAGTTCACCCAAGATAGTACTGTAAAAATTTCCTCCATTGTGCCCAAGCTACCTGGCAAAGCAATAAAAGCATCAGTACGGTTAATCATTTCAACCAGTCATTCAGACATACCTGGCACGATAAGTTCCTCTCCTTTGATGGTCCTACAAGATTCGCCTCTGCCAAAGGTTTTGGGATGATTCCTAGAAATTGACTACCTCCTTCCTGAACAGCCCTTGAAACGCATCCCATTATTCCTTTTAGCTATGACTCTACCCAATTCCAGTGCTGTCGCAATAAATTCTGGCTCAGAACCAACATTAGTACCGCAAAACACACAGATATTGACAACTCGTCTTCTTGAAGTTGCTTCCATTTTTTTAATGTAGTTCTTTCTCAAATCTGGATGTCTTCAAGAGTGCAATGATGAGCTGAATTTATAGAACCTGGAAAATGGTGAGTAATAATAGCACTGGTACCTGCCAAATGATAATTATTAGTTATACAGTAAAATAAATCGTAAAAGTAAAAAAGGTATGGATCCTGTCGGAGAAAATAAAAAAAATAACAAAAAAATCATAATTATTAGATAAATACAAAAAGATAATAATATTTAAAAGATGTAACGGCTTGAATGACGTCTATGCGTCCGGGACAAGCTTCCCATCCACTTTTCTTATAAATTGGCAAACAGGGTCTTTTAGAGTCAAATTCCCGAGACTTAACTATTGTCTTTCTTTTCGAAATTATGTATGTAACATGCGAATTACGTGATACACATATCCACTAGGATGCGTCTCAAGAGTTAATGATATGTCAATATGTCATCCAAAGACTCCTTACTCATGCCATCCCTAATGAATTTAATTTATCTACGTGCTTATCAGACACCATTCCTAAAGAACGACAATGAGTATTACATGTCATGCATGTACATTTCTAGCAAACACATAATCATTTAGCTCTTCTTTTCTTAGCATAGGTGCTTTTTCCTAAACCAGGTAGATATGAAATAAAAGAGTCAGAAGACTCACCTGCCAATTGGACTCGTGCTTCAATAATCCAACGAATGTCATTAGGAATACTTTTGATTATCAAAAGTCTCATTCGTTCCAAGCGAGATTTGTAGACTTTCATCAGAGAGTTTTGAGGGAGAGAATAAAATTGCTTATGAAGATTTACGAGAACTTCTTCCATTCTGAAATGTGACTTTACATACAAAATTAAACCACAAAAATAAAACACACCAAATCTGAATATATAAACAGATTGCATGGGTTGCCTCCCAGCTAGCGCTAAGTTTAACGTCTTCAGCTCGATATAACTGCCCGAACGTTAGGCTGGATTTGAAAGTATGACACTTTATTTTTGTCGCTCAAATGATTCTCCCCAGTAGTGCTTGACACGCTTGCTTTTAACTTTGAATGTTTTATTAGAGTTAGGATCATGTAACTCAACTGTTCTATCTGGTAAAACTTGGGTGATTAAGAATGGACCTGACCACCTTGATTTTAGCTTCCCAGGGAAGAGTTTCAACCTTGATTTACTGAACAATACCCACTGCCCCGGTTCCAGTTGTATGCGCACTAACTTCTCATCATTTCTCTTCTTGACCTTTTCTTTGTATAGTTTGGCATTCTCAAAAGGCTGTATGTGAAATTCCTCCAATTTGTTGAGTTGGTGGAATCATTTCTCTTCAGTGCGCATCACATTTTATCTTCAGGCTCCACAGGCAGATGACATGCTTTAAGTTTATCAGTGGGACTTTGCATTGTATCGAAGTTCTGAATGGTACCATTTATCACATCAAGTCTGAAACATTCCTCATTCTTTTCGTTATTCGGGAATTCCACGACTTTTAAAACATTGAATGTCACTTATTGGTCATGTACCCTCATGGTTAGTTCTCATTTTTGTACATCAATAATGGTTCGACCTCTAGCCAAGAATGGTCTCCCGAGGATGATGGGCACATCTTCGTCTTCCTCCATGTTAAGAATAATAAAATCTGCTGGGAAAATGAATTTGTCAACTTTAACCTGCACATTTTCAACTACACCTATCGAAAATGTTAGAGTTCTATCAGAAAGTTACAAAGAGACTGAGGTAGGCATTGCTTCTCCAATCTGCAAATTCCTGTAAATGGAAAAAGGCATTAAGTTAACACTAGCACCTAAATCACACAAAACTTACCGAAGTTATATTCTCCGATGGTGCAAGAGATAGTGAATCTTCCAGGATCTTTCAACTTTGGGGGGAACTTCCTCTGAATGATGGTGCTGTATTATTCTTTCAATGTTATTGTCTCGTAATCTCCCAATCTTCCTTTTCGTGAAAGAATATCTTTCATGAATTTGACATAGTTGGGCACTTGTTCCAATGCTTCTGCAAATGAAATGTTGATATGCAGCTTTTTGAAGATATCCAGTGTAGGACACAGAAATCGGCGATGCTGTTCCAGGCTCGCGACCCGGTCGGGAGTACGGAGTAGCCCACGAGGGACTAAACCGGAGAATAAAGGAGTCACCACCCAGTGTGAACTGGGAAATGATTTAAGGCCGCACTCACCCCTCGCAAGAGAAGACCTCAAACCGTTGGGTTCGGAATGGTCCCTTACTTATGTCACTTGTAATGAACAGATTTGTGCAATAATTTAACCAAGTCTACGCAACATACATTTGCAAAAATAATCTACATCTAAATTCCTATACGGCCTATATCTAAGTTTGCATGCATAAAATAAGTCGGAACAGCGATAAACATATAACTTATGAATATCTTAAATTATCACATGCGAAAACATAGATAAATCATGCTTAGAAAAAATAAATAACATATTAAACGACTAAATCATACTTAGAAAAAATAAATAACAGTGCTCTCAGGTCTAACCTCTTAAGTCATCTCTTGGAAGTGTGTTTCACAGTTATCGAAAGGGTTGATGCTCCGTAACTTTTTCGATTTACTGGTTTTCAGATTTCCTTCGTTGCCTCGCTGTTTCAGGCTGCTGTTTGCTCACTATTTCTGCGATATTTGGGTAGTTTTTCGGTGGTAAATGGGTAAATTTTCTGGACAGTTTTGAGGGGGCAGTGGCGTGAGAATCATGGGCTGTTTTCAGGGGCAGTGGCATGACTTCAGGGGCTATTTTCATGGGCTTTAGGCGTGAGAATCAGGGACTATTTTTAGGGGCAGTGGCGTGAGAATCAGAGGCTATTTTCAAGGGCAGTCGCGTGAGAATCAGGGGCTGTTGGAGTGTAGTTTGGTGTGAAAGTCAGGGGCTGTGTTGAGGCAGTTTGGTATGAAAGTTAGAGGCTGTTGGAGTGCATTTTGGTGCGTTGAAGTTGAGGGGCTTCTGTGTGAAGGGTAGTGTCATGAAACTCAGGGGCTGTTGGAATTGTTTGTTGCGGCAATGGGGAGGAATTTTGGAGTGCTTGGGCGTAGGTGCTTGAAGAGGGCTAGTTCGTGGGAGGAGTGTGCGCGGGTTGATGATGAAGATGAGAGATGAGAGTTTTAGTTGCAGTACAGTTTGTTGAATAAGGTGTGTAGCGTGTACTGTGTTTGTTGATGGCGTGATGGTGGGTTGCTACCATGAGAGTGTGTCCAGGAACATCGTGAGCTTGTGCCTTCTTTTTAGGGTTTTGTTATGGTGGAGGCGTGAGGCAACGATGGTTTTGGTTTGAAAGGTAGTCAATTTAGCGTGATGAGGTTGTTGTGCGTGGAGGCTTCAACGTGAAGGATATGGTGGTGTTATTGTGGTATGCGTGAATTGGTACTGCTTAGGGTCGTTGGATGCGTGAAGTAGGCTGGTTTTGGTTTGAGAGGTAGTGAACGTGATGGGGGCTGTTAGGGCGTTGCATGCATGGGACGTGTGGCTTTAGGGTTTATTTGTTTGTTCCAGACGAGAAAAGATGAGGGATAGAGGCGTGTTTAGGCTAGGGTTTCTTTGTTTGTTGTTTGGCCGAGAGTTAGAAGAGATGAGAGGGTAGGGTTTCACGTGTGCATGATCCAAGGGAACTTAGGATTTTTGTTTCTTTTTATAGTAGAGAGGGAGGTTATTAAATTATTGGTTTTGTTATTTGGTGGAGGGTTGGAGGGTGTCAGATCATTTATAAGGAGGCAATTATTGTTTAATGTTTTAGGTCTTGGCTTTTTATTGAAAATGGAGGTGAGACAAGTGCTTTGTTGAATTTGTTTGTGTTTTGTTGAATTTGTTTGTGTTTCACGTGGGGTGGTTTGAAGAGAGGGGAAGGTTTTGGTTTCTTGTGATTTGTCTTGTTTGTTTATTTGTGACTTATTTATTTGTTTGTTGAATTTGTTTGTGTGGGGTTCATTGGCTTTTAGGGTTTATTATTTTTGTTGCGAGTGGTGCGTGCATGGGAGAGGAGAGGGTAGGTTTAAGGTTTGGGTCGGGGATAAATTTTAAAACAGAGATCCAACGAGCAAACCCGAAGCTAAACAAGCAAATTAAATCCAACAAGATGTCAATTCTTGACTTTTCCCTTCCAACGTCTGTTTCCCGCGACTTAAAAGGTAGTGCCTCCGCACGAGGCTCATCATCGGGACTTATATACAAAAATGCAGTGCCTACAGTCGCCCCCACTTTGATGGGATTTGTGCAGTGTGTGACAATGAAAATCCTATCAAAGTTTATGCAATGCATTTTTACTTACCTGGCTTGCCAGCTGCCACCTGACTTGCCTGTTGCTTCGAACTGTGTGATGATGCTGTGGGCCCCGACCCTGTGACGCATCCCAAAACTGCAACTGATGTGTGGGCCTCAACCCCGGGACGCATCCCAAAACTGATGATGATGTGGGCCTCAACCCGTGCTCCATTCTCGGAGCGCCATTCCAGGCGAGTGACAGTGGTCAATTTCTGAACCGTGCTCCATTTCCGGAGTGCCATTTTTGGCATGCTGATGATGTGTGGTGGTCCATTTCCGAACAGTTATTGTGAGGTGATAAGTTTCTTGTTCCCGATTTGAGTTGAGGGTCTTGTTCCCTGAATTGTGGGTCTTGTTCCCGTGGGTCTTATTCTCGTAGGTCTTGTTCCCTGAATTGTGGGTCTTGTTCCCATGGGTCTTGTTCCCGATTTGAGTTGAGGGTCTTGTTCCCTGAATTGTGGGTCTTTTTCCAGTGGGTCTTGTTCCCGATTTTAGTTGAGGGTATTGTTCCCTGAATTGTGGGTCTTGTTCCCGTGGGTCTTGTTCCCGATTTGAGTTGAGGGTCTTGTTCCCGTGGGTCTTTTTCCTGATTTGAGTTGAGGGTCTTGTTCCCTGAATTGTGGGTCTTGTTCCCGTGGGTCTTGTTCCCGATTTGAGTTGAGGGTCTTGTTCCCGTGGGTCTTTTTCCTGATTTGAGTTGAGGGTCTTGTTCCCTGAATTGTGGGTCTTGTTCCCGTGGGTCTTGTTCCCGATTTGAGTTGAGGGTCTTGTTCCCTGGGTTGTGGGTCTTGTTCCCGTGGGTCTTGTTCCCGATTTGAGTTGAGGGTCTTGTTCCCGTGGGTCTTGTTCCCAAATTGAATTGCGGGTCTTGTTCCCGATTGTGGGTCTTGTTCCCAAATTGAATTGCGGGTCTTGTTCCCAAATTGAGTTGCAGGTCGTGTTCCTGATTGTGGGTCTTGTTCCCAAATTAATTGCAGGTCTTGTTCCTGATTGTGGGTCTTATTCCCAAATTGAATTGCAGGTCTTGTTCCCGATTGTGGGTCTTGTTCCCAAATTGAGTTGTAGGTATTGTTCCTGATTGTGGGTCTTGTTCTCAAATTGAGTTGCAGGTCTTGTTCCTGATTGTGGGTCTTGTTCCCAAATTTAATTGCAGGTCTTGTTCCTGATTGTGGGTCTTGTTCCCAAATTGAATTGCAGGTTTTGTTCCTGATTGTGGTTCTTGTTCCCAAATTGAGTTGCGGGTCTTGTTCCCGATCTGGATTGTCTTTGCCAATTTTTCCTATTTTCGAAACCTGCGAACAAAAACAAGACAAAAATTACGTGCATGTGACGTGTATACATGTATGCATGGGTGTGTTTGTAGGAAACGCTTTCTTCGCGCAGCGGAAGCGATTAGGCACACGGATCGACCTTGAAATTTTTTCCTGCTTTCCCTTCCTTAAAGCCGAATGGAACCAGCACATATACTGAAGTTTTTCTTCTGTTTCGGACAAGATCTCAGCCCCGGAATGCTCCCAAAACAGTCCCCAAACAGCCCCCGAACTGCAGTGAAATAATGGACTGTTTTGGACCAGTTACACAACCGAACTGCATACAAATCACCCACTGAATTTGCGAGAACTGTAAGGGTGATATAGGTCTGATTTTTCCACTCAAAAAAAAATCCTAACTCAGTCCCAAAAATTCCCCAAGGTGTTTCCCAAAACCCGAATTAAAACAAAACAAACCGAGCCTCTAATCAAGCAAGTGATTCACGGCAATGGGCAATGAAATTGTCCCAATGCCGTGAGTTGTAGATGAAGAGAATAATGAGTTTTGTTCAACGCCACAAGATCTTCCGAGCTATGTCTCGTTACCAACGGAAAGTAGTGTGGGCTACACACACAAACAAATCCCTAAACGTTTTAGAGATTTAATCACACACTAATAATATTTTTCTTATTCTTGTTCTTCAATATTGTTTCTCAACTTTTGAGAGAATGGAGAAGAAGAAGAAGGTGGCTAGGGTTTGGAAAATAATGGAGTAGTAAAAAAAATATATCTTTTCTTTTTATACTTAGGGTAATTTGTTTCATAAAACAAATCAACCACTTCACTCCCACCTATGTCAAATTCGGCCAAGCTAGGGTTTCTTTTAATTTTTTTCAACATCAATATTCAATTACCATTATTGAAAAGATGTTACAAAATTAAATAAGCAATTAACAAATTTGAAAATCTTAATTTCCAAATTAATGGCAAGGATTTTATTTGTTTCCAAAACAAACAAATCCATCCCCTAATGGCTTGAGGAATTCGGCCACTACAAGGAATAATAGATAAATTTTGTAGCATTAGGTATTCAATTCCATGATTGAAATATATGTTACAAAATTAAAGAGTTACTACCTTTTAAAAAGATGTAACTTCCAAATTTAATTCAAAGGTTTCTAAAAACCCAAATTTGGAATTCCAATATTAGCCTTCATTAAATTATGTCATATATAATTTAATTACTAGCAATAAATAATTATCAGATAATCATTTATTATATAAATCATATATTAACTTTTAATATATAGTTGTAAGTGTGACAAATAATATTATTAATCATATTAATAATATTTATACCTTTGTGAGTATTTAATTGGACTATCCAATTATACTAAATCCGTTATAGTAAATCGAGCTAGCACGGGGACCAAATGGACCTACGACTCCGAGCTCGAATAATCTCGAAATATTAATTAAGCTCTTAATTAAATATTCCGAATTATTAACTCCGGGTTATTCCACTAAAAACCCAAAGTTGCACTCTCGTTGCCGCAGATGATATATTAAGTCGAACTAAGTCGTTGTCCATCGATATAGTCATTACATACGAATTGACCCTTCACGAGTATCTCGTAATTAGAGTCGGGTCATAATATCTCGTAATTAGAGTCGGGTCACGGAAACTCCCGACCATCATGGTGTAATCACCTTCAGCAAGGTCCCTCCATGAATCAAGTAGCTGCAAAGAAGAACAAACATGGTTAGTGGCTCCAGAATCAACAATCCAAGCGGATTTATCATTCTCCACTAATAGAGATTCAATGACGAGTAAATCATATTTACCTGTTTCCTTTTTCTCCTTTAGCTCAACAAGGTATTTAGGACAGTTCCTTTTCCAATGCCCATTTTTGTTGCAGTGGAAACATTTTCCTTTGGGCTTGGCATCCTTGGAGCCTTTCTTGTTTTTCTTCTTCTTCATGGGCTTTCTTTTAGCCTTCCCAGTGCTTTTCTTCTTCATCTTTGCAGATTTAGAAGACTCGGCAACATTTTCCTCTGCATTGGACTTACGAGGATCCACAAGCATGGACTCATAATGGGTGAGCTCATTAAGTAGTTGGGTCAAAGTAAAAGTCAACTTGTTCATAACATAGTTGCTTTTAAACTGTAGGAAACTCTTCGGAAGAGTTTCCATAATCATGGTCACCTGGCTACGCTCGTCAATACGAGCTCCATGGGTTTTAGCAGTGTTGAGATAGGTCATCATCCTCAAGACGTGTTCTCAGACTGATGTCTCATGCTTTATCCTAGCAGTCATCGCTGAGACCATGGCCTCATGGCGTTGACGCTCCGAAGGCTGCCCAAATATGCCCTGCAATGACTCTATCATCTGAGATCCTAGAGCCATAGGTTCATGCTTTGCAGAAAGAACCTCAGACATCCCTGCTAGCAAGTAGCAGTGGGCTTTGTCATTTGCTGCGACCCATTTCTGGTAGGTATCGTGCACAGTTTGGCCAGCATTTCTGGCCGGCTCGGGAGGACTCTCCTCCGTCAGGATAAATTTTAGGTCTTCACAAACCAGGATAGCGTTCATGTTACTTTTCCACTTAACATAGTTTTCTCCCGTTAGTTTGTCGTTTGAGAGTATGGAAATAATTAGAAAAACCATGGCTGAAATATAAAATAAAATGCATTTAACATTCATTCATCGCATATTAAAATCATCAATTAATTTTAGCATAAAATTAAACATGATGCATGAACCATGAATAATGAATTAGAAACCTAAGAGAATTACTATGCCACGGAAATCTATCATCCCACAAGTAAGTGCCACCGTAGGGTAGGTCAAGTACTCGCATGATAGATCGAGACAATCTCAGTCAATTCAATATATGCGGGAATAACTCTTATTCTTATATTAAACAACTATCGTTTTATTCTATCAAGGAATTTTATTAACAGTTAATTATTCCTTTGTGAGTGTAACCCGTAGTTTCGGGATTCTTGGACTTAACAAGTGAAGTGCCGCCGTAGGGTAGGTCAGTTCACAAGATACATCTAGAATCCCTATCCTCTCGGAACCCAAACCTGATATTGACCCAAAATGGACACCATCCGTAGGGGGACGAAAACAAAGCCGTCTCGAGGCGCCTTTTGAATCTCACGTTTTTGGACTAACAACGGAGATCGCGGGATATACTGTCGTATATCCCTCTCTCACTCACTATTTTAAATATTGAGGTTTCTATCTAAAATATCTAATATTTTATTTTAACTAGTGTGGATAAAGTTATGGCGGGTAAATCATAATTTTTATTTACACTAGTTTGTGATAAGTGAGCTAATCAATTTTAACTATTAAAATTGTATCACTAACATTTCATTAGTCTCTACTAATAGTTTTACTCAATTAAACTAATTTAATTAGAGTGGTATTAGTGAGCTATTATATTTTAACTCTTAAAATACTAGACACTAATAAGTTTAAAAATTATGGAATTCTAAAAGGTCAAAATTTTTAATTAAACATTTTAATAAATCTTAGTGCGTTATAAAATCCAATGGTACGTGGAATTGTATCCCGAGTGCAGACCATATTACCGTCCATTCGGATTCGGCTATGGAATTTATATTCGGGTTTCCATCCTATATACCAATGGAATTTATTATGCACCAATTAAGCCCAATTTATTAGAATTCAAATTTTAAACCATAAATCCAAATATTCCAATTAATTGATTTCTATGCATATCATATTATAATTTAAATATTTTAAAATACATAAAATCATATTATTATGTGTATAATGATAATGCATCTATGACATGTTATGGCATGTAAAATGCAAGAGTGGGCACTCTAAGCTATATGACATGTTATTCAAACAATTCGAAATAAACATACATATAACATAAAAAAATATTTTGCATTGACCGGGCTCTTACTTTTCCTATACTAATCTAATTAGTACAAAAGATTTACCAAGGCATTCCTTGGTCTTCAAATCCCGCTCCAAAGTGGTGTTGGCTCCTTTTGCGACTTCGGTGCTCTAAATTACAAAGATTGAAATTTTACATTGAAAAATAAAATTACAACAAATGTAAACAATGGCCTTATGGCCTTACATCCCAAAAACAAAACCAACTACAAAAATAAGAGCCGGAAAAATTTACGACCAATGCAAAATCCATTCATCACATGAAATAACAAAAACATTCATCATATGAATATCACAATGTGCCCACTCATCTAAACATGCATATAATATTTATAACTCATATAAATATATTAAAAACAGAAACTTTAAATGAAAAAGAAAAGGATTAAGAACACTTTTCAACCTCGCTCTAGATGCCAATTGTAGGAAACGCTTTCCTCGCGCAGCAAAAGCGATTAGGCACACGGATCGACCTTGAAAATTTTTTCTGCTTTCCCTTCCTTAAAGCCGAATGGAACCAGCACATATACTGAAGTTTTGCTTTTGTTTCGGACAAGATCTCAGCCCCGGAATGCGCCCAAAACAGTCCCCAAACAGCCCCCGAACTGAAGTGAAATAATGGACTGTTTTGGACCATTTACACAACCGAACTGCATACAAATCACCCACTGAATTTGCGAGAACTGCAAGGGTGATATAGGTCTGATTTTTCCACTAAAAAACAATCCTAACTCAGTCCCAAAAAGTCCCCAAGGTGTTTCCCAAAACCCGAATTAAAACAAAACAAACCGAGCCCCTAATCAAGCAAGTGATTCACGGCAATGGGCAAAGAAATTGTCCCAATGCCGTGAGTTGTAGATGAAGAGAATAATGAGTTTTGTTCAACGCCACAAGATCTTCCGAGCTATGTCTCGTTACCAACGGAAAGTAGTGTGGGCTACACACACAAACAAATCCCTAAACGTTTTAGAGATTTAATCACACACTAATAATATTTTTCTTATTCTTGTTCTTCAATATTGTTTCTCAACTTTTGAGAGAATGGAGAAGAAGAAGAAGGTGGCTAGGGTTTGGAAAATAATGGAGTAGTAAAAAAAAATATATCTTTTCTTTTTATACTTAGGGTAATTTGTTTCATAAAACAAATCAACCACTTCCCTCCCACCTATGTCAAATTCGGCCAAGCTAGGGTTTCTTTTAATTTTTTTCAACATCAATATTCAATTACCATTATTGAAAAGATGTTACAAAATTAAATAAGCAATTAACAAATTTGAAAATCACAATTTCCAAATTAATAGCAAGGATTTTATTTGTTTCCAAAACAAACAAATCCATCCCCTAATGGCTTGAGGAATTCGGCCACTACAAGGAATAATAGATAAATTTTGTAGCATTAGGTATTCAATTCCATGATTGAAATATATGTTACAAAATTAAAGAGTTACTACCTTTTAAAAAGATGTAACTTCCAAATTTAATTCAAAGGTTTCCAAAACCCAAATTTGGAATTCCAATATTAGCCTTCATTAAATTATATCATATATAATTTAATTACTAGCAATAAATAATTATCATATAATCATTTATTATATAAATCATATATTAACTTTTAATATATAGTTGTAAGTGTGACAAATAATATTATTAATCATATTAATAATATTTATACCTTTGTGAGTATATAATTGGACTATCCAATTATACTAAATCCGTTATAGTAAATCGAGCTAGCACGTGGTCCAAATGGACCTACGGTTCCGAGCTCCAATAATCTCAAAATATTAATTAAGCTCTTAATTAAATATTCTGAATTATTAACTCCGGGTTATTCCACTAAAAACCCAAAGTTGCACTCTCGTTGCCGCAGATGATATATTAAGTCGAACTAAGTCGTTGTCCATCGATATAGTCATTACATACGAATTGACCCTTCACGAGTATCTCGTAATTAGAGTCGGGTCATAATGTCCGTTATACTGTTGGGAAATCTCTAAGTCCCGAGGATTGAATAAAGCATAGAAACATAGTGCGAATACATCGAGGAAGTTGCGGAATACTTACATCGATCGGTTGAGGCGATGCGGTGAAGAACAAAACTTTTTAAGCCCTTCTAAGTCCTCCAAGGCTCACGGCAGTGAGTGTTTTTGGTCTCTAAAAAATCGGCCATGGATCATCTTCCAAGCTTCAAGCTTTCGTGATGTGATTCCAAGCCCAAGGGTTGGTTTCCCTATCACCTTCGTAAGACTCAAATGGTGTGCTAGCACTTAAGAATTTTTGCCATAAAAATTCATTGCTTCTCCTTCATCTTGTTTCGGCAGTGAGCTGAAAACCAGAAGGAAAAAATAGAAGAGAATAAACTGCCCTTTGGGCGTGAGAGGAAGAGGAAGAAAGAGAGAGTGAGTTGTGTTGGTTGGTGGCAAAATGTGTATCTAATACACTTAATGAATTTTCAAATTCATTTACCAATTTTTGCTTTTCCAAAAAGTCAAGGCTTTAATGCCAACCACCTCCATCAATCAATCAAGTGACAAATTGTCACATCACTCAAAGTGACATGTGATTTGACGTTTGATGTGATTAATGATTTGAAGCTTGATTTGACTTGCGGGCCGGACTTAAGTTCGCAATGCGAGTGCGCTCACAAACACTCCCGGGCTCGGGTTCGCTAATTCCAAATTAACGAATTTTCCGTTGCGACGTAATTAAATAATTATGCCTAGCAAAATCACTATTCACGTCGCTAACGAATTAATTCTAAATTAACTCGTTCGACCGAATTAAAATCTAATTTCAATTCCGCGTCGAAATCCAATTTCATATAATATATCGAATATATTATTTTATCGATTAATTTTAAATTAATCGTTGTCTCTCTTTAAATGATATTTTATCCCAGATAAAATATCTCCGTAATTAATCCCAGATTAATTTTCTCTCTCATTTAATTAATCCCAAATTAATAAAGTGCGAGTCATACGTCATCGGTGAATCTTCGGGAAGCGACCCATGAGATCCCCGGATATGTTGGCAGTAAATCCGGTCGTCGGACTATCCGAACACGTAAGTACCTAGTACTACGTTTGTACCGATTTACAAGACAAGGTTGGCTTCTAGCAAAGCGCCATGCCTACCCAATTCTCCAGAAATATCCTTACAGGAATATATGATCTATATCAGACGTAGTATACTTAGTATTGCGTATTTCGATCCAGTATCGGATGTCACGTGCTAGGCCTGGGGCTGGAATTGTGTCTGCCCCGTACGAAGCACATATCGGATCTCTGGTAACTAGTCTCTATAATCGGATAATCATGACCTAGTCATATTATCCCGATGACTACAGTACATAAGAGAACCAGTTCTGTATCCTACGTGACCATCATCTCCACTATGACTGGAGTGATACTTCCGTCTTGACATCACACCCAACACACTATGATTCTCAATATACCCAGCAGAGGCGTACACAGAACCTGTTAAAGCCCTGGACGACCTAAAACCAAAGCATATTGATTGTCGCAAGTATTAGCGGTGCAAGTCTCGGGTTAAGACCAAATACACCTACCCTGATTCGGACTTCCATAGACACATAGTCATACTACCAATGGAATTCCGAGGGGTCTATCCGGAGCGAAGCTGTTTTCCGTACCATCGGTAAAACACAACCTCCTACTACACTTGCATGAATATCCTATACCCAAATATATGAGAACTATGCCGTTATGCCCTCACAACGCGCACAAGTGTAATACTAGTCTTTTACACATTTTCGATGTCCAATATCGATAATACTCTGACTAGGGATATTTAATGATTAAACCTTCGTGGATTGATACTGTCTCATATCATCTCAATCCAGGAACTAATCATATGGACCTTTCATCATTTATACATCTTGGTGATCTAATCACAAATGATAAAAGAGCAATTTCCTTTGTCACATAGTTAATTTGTACAACAACACCATGATCTGTACAAATAGTGACGCTATGGGTCGTAATTGTCCAACAATCTCCCACTTGGCCTATAGCTAGTCACTTGAGTGTCCTACACCCGAACTATGTACGGTTCGCTCAAATTACTGAGAAAAGACTTTCGTCAGTGGATTTGCATGATTATCATCTGATGCGATTTATTCGATCATCACATCGCCACGATGTATGATCCGAACGAATCAGATGAATAGTCGAAGTATATATCGGGATCGTTGATGAGACCATTAATTCTTTAGCCTGCGCTATAGCCTAGCTCAGCCGCTAACAGAACTATTCTAATCCAATTAGATTATTATCAATCCGGAAGGCTTCTATTGCTGCCTCAGCTGCAGCAATAACCCGCTTTAGTTGTTTATTCAATAACAGTATCTTGCTTGGAAGATTTCCAGCTCACTGTTCCGTTATTCAAACTGTATAGTACCGTTTTTACGACTTGTAGTAGTTTATATCGGTTAGTAAACTTGCAGCAGTGATCCCAATCACTTCAAGTTCTCATTCTCCATAGTTTAAGACAACATCCTTAGTTCCTCTAAGATACTTAAGGATGTTCTTAACTTCAATCCTATGACTATCACTTGGATTGGCCCGATTGTGACTCAATATGCTCTAAACGTATGAGACACCAGGTCACGTACATTTTTCAATGTATGATTTCTCGGAGAGTGTCAAAAACTTTAAATCTATATCAGTAGATCTTTATTCCTAGAATAAATGTTGTTTCTCCCAATAATTCTATGGAGAATTTTTCTCAAAAGCCAAGCTTTCGCCGATTATTTTATGGGAATTTCATTTCCAAGAAATGACATATTATCATTATTCAGGACATTTTTTGTCAGTGCGCTCCCACTAACCTTCTTATATACACAAGAATCATTTTCATTTTGAATCAAATCATATACCATTATGATTATATCAAAACGATAATTCCAAGAACCCAATGCTTGCTTCAATCCATCCATGGATCGAATAACCTGCAAACCTTGTTTGCTAGTTTTGGTACGACAAAACCGTCAGGATGTTGTAAACATCCTCCAAAAGGTTTCCGTTAAGGAAAGCGGTTTTGGCATTCAGCTGCCACATTTCATAAATGAAACATGCAGCATCATCAAGCATTATCCAAATGGATTTACCATGGCAACCGGTAAAAGGTTTCGTCGTAATCGACACAATGTTGATAACAATACCTTTTCGCTACAAGCCTAGCTTAGTACGTTGGTATGTTGCCTTCCATTTATGTCTTTCTTGAAGACTTATATGGTACCAGTAGGCACAATGTCTTGCGGTACAACAACTAGTATCCAAACTTGGTTGTTTTACACGGAATCCATTTCGGACTTCATGGCACTTTGCCATATTAGGGAGTCGATACCTTGTATCACTACCTCTTACGTAGTCAGTTCGTGTTCCTCAATAAGATTGACATCTTTATGAGGTGAGATCATAAACCCATACCTTCCAGGTTATTTTCTAACTCTCTCCGACTTACGCGGTTCTTGTGTATTCGAAGATTATTGGTATAGTTTCATCCTTGATGAACTATTTGTGTTCCAATAGGATTCGGTGCCTGGAATAGTAGTACTCCGATTTTCATCGAGTTTTACTTTCCTCCCACTTGCCACTGCATATAGGTATTCCTCTTAGGAAAACCGCATGGTGAGCAACAATTACATTGTTCTCTAGTGAGTTGTTTAAGTACTATACTTTGGTATCCCTAGGATAACCTACAACTTAGGCACTTATCCAATTTGGGTTCTAGTTTGGTATCATCCAAACATATGCCTAGCATTCCCAAATTTTCAGGAATGAGAAAACCTAGTTTCTTTCCTGTTCATATCTAATATGAAGTCTGTCAAACAGATTTTATGGAACCTTATTCAAAATAAGTTATGCACTGTTAATGCGTATCCGTTGAAGGAAATGGTAGCTCAGAGCGACTCATGATTAACCTTATCATGTCCAACAAAATTCAGTTTATCCGTTCGGACACACCGTCAGACTGACGTGTTCCGGGAGGAGTCCTCATTGAAAGAATACTATACTCTTTCAAGTATTTGAGAAACTTATTGCTTAAGTATTTTCATCATGGTCTGACCGTGACGATTTTATACTTTAGCAGATCTGTTTGTCTATTTCGTGTCGAAACTCTAAAAGTTTCCGATTTGTGTTTCAAAAGAAACACATAACCATAACACGGTGCCACATCCGTAAAGGTCACGAAACATTCATATCCACCTCTAGCCTAGCTAGATATGGGCCCACTTGCTTCATTATGAACTAGGGCTAACAGATCGGTGGCACTTACACTTTTACCAAGTAAAGGTGTTTTAGGCACTTTGCCCAATAAACTAGATTCGTAGACTTTATTTGAATAGAATAAAATTTTTCCTAGTATCCACTATTCAAAAGTGTGGATATACGAGTCTTGTTTAATTGTGTCCCAGACAACAATGCCACATTTAAGTTTTAACTGATTAATTCAGTTTGAGCTATTTGTTTGTCATGTTATACGTTTGAGATTTATTTATATTCAAAATATAAATATTGTTATTCACATCTAATGTGTTTATCTCAATATCATCTTTATATAATAAAACACTTTAGTGTTCTAGAATATAAGGGTATACCCGCAACGGGTTAAACCCTGATATAGAGATAATGTATCTAGTCAAACTAGTTACATTGTAACAGTTTCCTAATTTAAGTACACACCTTAAGGCAGTTCCTAAACTTAGGTATCTACGGTTAAAACAGCGACTATCGTCCCGTTTTCGATTCACAGATAAATCTCAACTGAAGTCAGTATCCTGCTCATAGCAGATTTTGCACACCGGTACATATTTATGTACCACACTAAGTATTTAAAATCCAATTTTAATACTAGTAGTGAACATATTTATGAAAATCATATTTGAAGTCAGAGCCTTGCCCGTCTTCAATTCCTTCATGTCTGCTTTGTTCAAACGGCAGTCACGCTTCAGCGATCCCGTTTGCCACAATTTAGGCAGACATTTTGGGATATGTCCTTTATCTTCCCAGAAGATTATAATGATTTTGCCTTTGCCCTTTTCACACTCCAGAAGCCTATGGCCAAGCCTTGGCCTTCCGGAATGTCGAAGTAAGATGCGCGCCTTGCGCTTCTTGCCTTATTGCAAACTTTGGCTTTGTCTCCTTGAGAATGGCCATTAACTCTCCAAGAGTTTACTATTGCAATTTATAGCACTTCTAAGATCTAACTATAGATTTATGAAGATCCTTCAATTTCGTTATCATACTTTAAGGATCTAATCCTTAGTTATGATTAAGAAATTAAGGAGTCTATTTGGCAAGCATAATGGATTAAGCACTAAAGTTATCATCACATTAATATTCCAAATATCATGCTCTACTATTTTCTTAACTCCGGGCTTAGGCCTAATATGTTATTTTATCAAATAAAGTAACTTATTAGTTTCCAGGACCATTCTGAAATTTTATTCCCAATTTAAAAATTAAACCATTCAAATACATTTTCCCTAGGATTATGTTTTAAATGTCAATCTTTCAATTTTATCTTGATTCTAATAGTCCAACTATTTAATCAACGATTTTAGGTACTATTTATTATAATGATTACTATAGTCTAACTATATAATCAACTATAATTTTAATAGATTAATTCAATTATTTTGATTACTATAATCCAATTATAAAATCAACTATTAATTGAAATGGTTAATTCAAATATATTGATTACTATAATCCAATTATATAATCAACTATAAATGAAATAGTTTGAATACAGTCCAACTGTTTAATTTAAAACAACATTAAATATTAGTCCAACTAATATATTAATTTATTTGACAAATAATTTGATATGAACGCGTATGGCAAGTTACTAAACGAATATTGCAAATTTAATACTTGCCTCCCACTATTTTTCGGCAAGCCTCTAACCCTCTGTGGAGTACTCGGGAAACCTTGTTTCCTAGTGGGCTAGGATCCCGTTAAATGTCACACAATCTTGACTTTGGCCAACAAATTGTATGATAATTAACTAGGTAGATCTCTAAGATCAATTGGATCCCATCCAATTCCTAGATCCAGTAGGGGGACTATATCATATATATTCTAATATATCCAATATATTGCCTAACTTTTTTCCTCTGAATCAACTAAGCCTTGGCTTTGGCATAACAAACTTAGTGATCCCAGTTAAGCGGAACCCATTGACCATGGAAAGCTTCATAATCAATGTCGATGGACAAGAAATGATCTTGACTTTGGCCAACAAATCACAACTTGGACAAGACACCAATATAGAACAAAGCCTTAATGATTCAAACACATCCTCGACGGACAAAAGTCTTGACTTTGGCCAACAAACCAATGCCAGTCTTGGATCTTGAGTAAGAATCACTCAATGGAAGGAAAAACGCTTAATATGTTTTGGCAAGCAATTTATTATATTTGTTAAGGTCTCATCATCATACACCCTTAAATATACATTCTAAACACATAATAAGGCGTATATAAATAAATAATAAGGATATGCGGATGGATACTCAACACATTGTTCGTAGAACAAATCTCACCATTTCCTCTCTCCCGCTAGCACAAGTATTGCTTTTACCCGTTACATAACACTTCTAAAGAAACCTCATTTACATTGAGGGGAATAGGTGAGAAGAGAAATACAATGAGAAAAGAGGTAATAGGCTGGACACGCAGGTCCAATTAATAAATTCTAAATTTATTACAATAATTTCCAAAATTGCCCCACCCATATAATATCCATCCGATATACATTATTCATGCATAGCAACCATGTATTCACACAAGCATGTTATCAATCAATCTAATCCAATTAATTAATCTGATAATTAATGACCATTCAATGTTCAAACACCGATTTGATTTTGCGCGAGTCCAACTCGTTTTGCGAATAAGTACTCAAAGTACGAATTCTTGAATTAAATTAAACTACAACATTAATCAAATTTAATATGTATTTAATACTAATTCACTATTTAATTCCAAATTAAATACTACACTTTATTTGACGAACCTTTATGACTTAGATTCTAAATCTAACTATTACGGGTCTCAAAGCCCGATTAACATCCGATGCTAATTTAATTAAAGTCCAATGGGCTTTTAATTAATTTCTTAAGGCATGGACTTTTGGTCAACTTGGGTCAAACCCAAAGACTAAAGCCCATTTAAAGGAATCACCCTTATATGCCTAGAAACCAATTTAGGCCCATTAGGCCCAATTAAAATATTAAGGTCCATTAGTCATAATTGGACTTTATGGAAATGGTTTTGGGCCCAATTGGATCCAACTAATTTGCCTAAACCAATCTTGGTACAACCAAGCCCAATTAGCCCAATAATAACTTTTAAGCCCAATTTCCAAAATTAGCTCAATTAATTAAATCACAAAAATTCCAAATTTCATATTTAATTAACCAAAGTGTATAGCATAATTAATTACCCAAATTAATATTTCTAAAACACCAATTAGCCTAATTAATCATGCTCATTAACAACAAAACATGTCCAACACATTTTATCAAAAATCAAACCCATTTCATGGTCATTTATGTCTCGATAATTTGGGTATATTTTGTCCAATTTCAAATCCAATCCAATTGAATCCAATTCAACATTAAATCAACATTCCCAATTGATTTCAAGTCATCCAATGAATCAAAAATCAAAAATTCCAAGACATTAAGGTTTATATCATTCTCGGCCAAGCCAAAGATTTTGGGGAAAATTGTTCCAAACAACTTTTCATGAAATTGTTCCAAACAACTTTTCATGAAATTGATCCAATCAAACTTCAATTAAACTAAATTTAAGCATACTCAATCATCCAATTTCATCAAATCATGCTCAAATACATTTTACCCAATTTTAACCCTAAATCAAGTTTCATGCTTTTAATCGTTCTGATACCAATGTTGGGAAATCTCTAAGTCCTGAGGATCGAATAAAGGATAGAAACATAGTGCGAATACATCGAGGAAGTTGCAGAATACTTACATCAATCGGTTGAGGCGATGCGGTGAAGAACAAAAATTTTTAAGCCCTTTGAAGTCCTCCAAGGCTCACGACAGTGAGTGTTTTTGGTCTCCAAAAAATTGGCCATGGATCATCTTCCAAGCTTCAAGCTTTCGTGATGTGATTCCAAGCCCACAGGTTGGTTTCCCTATCACCTTCGCAAGACTCAAATGGTGTGCTAGCACTTAGGAATTTTTGCCTAAAAAATTCCTTGTTTCTCCTTCATCTTGTTTCGGCAGTGAGATGAAAACCAGAAGGAAAAAACAGAAGAGAATAAACTGCCCTTTGGGCGTGAGAGGAAGAGGAAGAAAGAGAGAGTGAGTTGTGTTGGTTGGTGGAAAAATGTGTATCTAATACACTTAATGAATTTTCAAATTCATTTACCAATTTTTGCTTTTCCAAAAAGTCAAGGCTTTAATGCCAACCACCTCCATCAATCAATCAAGTGACAAATTGTCACATCACTCAAAGTGACATGTGATTTGACGCTTGATGTGATTAATGATTTGACGCTTGATGTGACTGTTGGACAATTATGACCCATAGCGTCACTATTTGTACAGATCATGATGTTGTTGTACAAATTGACTATGTGACTGTGGGACACAGAAACTGGGCGACGCATGCTGTTCTAGGCTCGCGACCTAGTCGGGAGTACGGAGTAGCCACGCGGGGGACTAAACCAGAGAATGATGGAGTCACCACCCGGTGTGAACCGAAAAATGAGATTTAAGGCCGCACTCACCCCACACAAGGGAAGACCTCAAACCGTTGGGTTCAGAATGGTCCCTTACTTATGTCACTTGTAATGAAAGGATTTGTGCAATAATTTCATCAAGCCTATCAAATCATGCTTGAATACCATCTCATGAACGCATCAAACAGATAAACGCAGGGATACAAATAATATGATTGATTACATGATATAAGAGAAATCCCCTAAGAAATGATTATGCATGTCGTGTGATGAAAATGACTCAGTTCAGTGTATTCGCATTCGTGTAGCGTTCGTAAACGCGTTCGAACGGTAAACAGAAGATTCGCGTTCGTATAGCGTTTGAGGACGCGTTCGAACAGGACCGGACCTGATGAAACAAATACATGTAAACAAATAATATGCGGAAGTCAAGTAATGAATGATAACAAATCAAAACAACATAAAGAGAAATATGCGCCGTTTACTCAAGTGGTACGTGGAGTTATATCCCGAGTACATATCATACTACCATCCATTCGGAATCGGCTATGAAATTTATGTCCGGGTTTCCATCCTATATACCACAAGAGGCGGCACATTTTCCATTTTATTCAAAGCCACAACATGTATTCACAAACGGCTCTCATGCGAATAAAACAATAAAAAAAATGAATGACAATAAATAGAAAAAGTACCCTCAGGTCTAACCTTTTAAATCACCTCTCGGATGTACGGTACACGATCGTCGGAAGGGGGGATGCTCCGCAACTCTTCCGGTTCATAGGTTCACGCCTTTCCTCGCTGTTCCACTGCTCAAGCAATTGTTTTGACTCTGATTCACTACTGTTTTGCTGCTATACTTATGTTGTATCTTGGTCACTGCGTCTGCTGTATTTGGCTACTATTCTTGGTGTATTTGGGGACTGTTTTGGGTGTGATTTGGGCTGCTGTTATGGTGTGATTTGGGGACTATTTTGGTCAGGTAAAGGGGCTGTTTCGATGAGGTAAAGGGAGGGGCTATTCGGGATGTGTTTTGGGCAAGGCAATGGAGGTTTTTTTTGTATTTTGCCGTGAATCAATAATGTGTGAAGGAAGGAATGACTTGGTTAGGGGTTGTTTATATAGAGAAGGGCTAGGGTTTCCCCTTGTCTCACAAGGAAAAGATATTTGGTATTAAAGAGAGATATGATTTGGTGTTAGACAAGGAAAGCAAGGGATTTGATTTGGTGTTGGATAAGGAAATCAATGGATTGAGGGGGGACAAATCTTGGTGAATTAGGAAGGTTGAATATTTGAATTGGTTATGAGTGATTTAATTAGGCATAATAATTTGTTTAGTTTGGTATATAATATTTGATGATTGATTTTAATTTGGTATGTGATTTTTATATTTGTTTTAATTTCACCATGTGTTAAATATGTGTTTATTAATTGGGATGTGTCTTATGGGCTTTGGTGGGCTAATTGGGCTTGGGTGTGAGGGTAGCAGCAAAACCAGAAATACCGACACCGTTCGAACGCCTCTTCGAATGCCACACGAACTCCCGCAATCTGTTTGACGTTCGAACGAACAACGAACGCAGAACGAACGAAAACAATGAACTTGTGAAATGAACCTTATGACATACTTATTCTGAATTACCCCTTCCGATGTCCGTTTCCCGTGACTTCCGTGACTTAAAAGGTAGTGCCTCCAAATGAGACTCATCATAAGGACTTATATGAAAAAATGCAGTGCCTACAGTGACAAAGGAGATTGCTCTCTTATCATTTGTGATTAGATCACCAAGATGTATAAATGATATGAGGTCCTTATGATTTGTTCCTAGATTGAGATGATATGAGACAGTATCAATCCACGAAGGATAAATCATTAAATATCCCTAGTCAGAGTATTATTGAGATTGCACATCGATAATGCGTAAAAGACTAGTATTACACTTGTGCGCATTGTAAGGGGATAACGACATAGTTCTCATATATTTGGGTATATGATACTCATGCAAGTGTAATAGGAGGTTGTGTTTTACCGATGGTACGGAAAATAGTTTCGCTCTGGATAGACCCCTTCGGAATTCCATTGGTGGTATAACTATGTGTCTATGGAAGTCCGAAATCAGGGTAGGTGTATTTGGTCTTAACCTGAGACTTGCACCGCTAATACTTGCGACAATCAATATACTTTGGTTTAATATATTCAAGTCTGAAATCAAGTCCGAAATCACTATTCACGTCGCTAACGAATTAATTCTAAATTAACTCGTTCGCCCGAATTAAAATCCGATTTAAATTCCGCGTCGAAATCCAATTTCGTTTAATATATCAAATATATTATTTTAATCGATTAATTCCAAATTAATCGTTCTCTCTCTTTAAATGATATTTTATCCTAGATAAAATATCTTCGCAATTAATCCCAGATTAATTTTCACTCTCATTTAATTAATCTCATATTAATAAAGTATATTGATTGTCGCAAGTATTAGCGGTGCAAGTCTCAGGTTAAGACCAAATACACCTACCCTGATTCGGACATCCATAGACACATAGTCATACTACCAATGGAATTCTGAGGGGTCTATCCAAAGCGAAGCTGTTTTCCGTACCATCGGTAAAAAACAACCTCCTACTACACTTGCATGAGTATCCTATACCCAAATATATGAGAACTATGATGTCATGCCCTCACAATGCACACAAGTTTAATACTAGTATTTTACGCATTATCGATGTCCAATCTCGATAATACTCTGACTAGGGATATTTAATGATTAAACCTTAATGGATTGATACTGTCTCATATCATCTCAATCCGGAACTAATCATATGGACCTTTCATCATTTATACATCTTGGTGATCTAATCACAAATGATAAAAGAACAATTTCCTTTGTCACATAGTTAATTTGTACAACAACACCATGATCTGTATAAATAGTGACGCTATGGGTCATAAATGTCCAACATATACCCCTCTAATTATTTTTACCTTAAGTACCATATATTCTCTAATGAACGATTTATTCATAACTATTATGAATTTTAATCTTTCTATTCGTAATAGAGAGACTTGAGCTCTCAAATAGTTCAGGTACCGAATTAACCCTTAATAAAGATACTCATCTACTTCTAGCAAGAAGGAGTGAACTCAATGTCTATGTAAAATGTTCCCAGCTACAAAACAAACTGTGTCCCCAAAGTACGTAGCTATTGGTCGGGACTGCTACACCAACCTCACCTTTGTAAATCAAAGGACATAGCCTGCCATGCAGGAGTTCGTAGTACACTCAGGATTAAGATCAATCTATATATGACCATCTAGTAGATCGAAATGACTTTCTTAGTCTAACGGATATTATAAGAATGTCATTTCCATCTGGGTCCAGTCCTATATGATCGCATCATACAAGGTGCCTCCATTCTCATGACTTTACATGGACGATCCGGATCAAGATCGCCATACAAATATAAAATGGACCGCAACTATAGATAAACCACAAATAAAGTACCCGTTTTGTTTGCTCTCTATAGACTATTTAAGATTACTAACTTCAGACTTAAATCCTCTTGTGTATGATACTCATACACAAAAGTCTAAAGGCACATAAGCAATCTAGGGTATTTGAGATGATATATAATATGCGAAAATTAAACAAACAATTTGATAAATGAATAATGCATTGTTTTATTTCAAAACACATAAAACTGTTTACATCACATGTAGCTCTAGGGCATACATTCAACAGTGTTTCCTATTCCGCTGGGTTAGGCCTTCCTTGCCCTCTGGCGCCCTTCGCCTACTAATGTCTTTGGTCGCCCCCTGGGCATGCTTACAATTTCCTTTTGCTTGTTCTCTTTTGGTGCTTGGTCAGTTTTCTTTGGTCCCATAACTCGTTGTATCCCTAATTCACAAGGTGGTAGACTGGTCGCCCCCAGACTTGATTTAACTTTCTGTTCTTCGTTGTTTGCACTAGGCCAAGGTGGACTACGTGATGTGGTATCATATTACATGCTCCGAAGTAGTCCCAATAGTTATACATATTACTGCCCTCAATGGATGCCCCATGTCGAAACCAGAGAACCTTCAAAGTACTCGATGCAACTCAAATCCGACCGTTTGAATAAATGATCTAAGCCAGACTCAAAGTGTGTGTGTGCAAAGGTTCATTTGCATATTCAGCCTTAAGTAAGTCAACTCAATGATTTCGTTTCAAAAATCGGGATCGATGGGTCAAACCAACCTATATGTCCTATTTATGCTCTGCAATTGCTTTTCCGTGCTCAATGTGGTATGATTTTATTTTTCTTTTCCTTTGTCTCTTTTTTTTTTCCTTTTCGTTTTGAACTTCTTTTTTTTTTCAACACACCTACCCTTTAAGGTATCATTTCTCCTCATGATGGTCCTAATACTCGCCCATGGGTAACTTCATGCTTATCGGTTATAGGTGGCTTAATTCTTTTCTTTGGAGAATTTTCTTTTATTTTCAACCATACCACACATCATAACACAAGCAAATCAGGATAGACATTTAGGAGAACGGTCATTCACGGACCTACAATTTCTTCAACTAGTCACTTTGCTAACTACTCAAGTTTTCACTACTAAGAACCATAATCAAGTGCTTACGAGTCTAATGTAGATCAATTACTCAAAGTATCAGATAAAAGCACATCGAGAGTTTATCGTTTCTAAGATTTCTCCCTAAAGCAAACGATTTCATCATTGGACTTATGCCTAACTATTAAGGACTAAAAAACAAATAATTTTTTTTTTTTTTTTTTTTTCTTTTCTTTTTTTTTTGGGCCCACCATGGTCTTTCTATCCTTGCCGTAAAGTTTTCTGTTCCTCGATTTCCTCTTTTTTTTTTTCCGACATCCAGGTTTGCTAAACTCTTCTTGACAAGTCTTTTTTTTCCTATCCCAACGGATATCTATGATGGCTTTTAAGACACAGGGTTAACATGATGCGTGTATGCATGAGATGCATGAAATGCGTGCGATGTATGAGATATAATGTGCATGTGGTTATCAAAAGCATAAATGGGCAACTTCTATATGATATATGACTATGGTTCACATGCGGGTTTATAGGGGTATAGACAAAGGCTCTCGCTGACGAATGATTGCCCACAACTAGGACTCCCCACTCAAGGGTTCGAGTGACCAAGTGAGCGCACATTTTTTATACCTTAAGGTACGTGCCAATGAGTTACGGTGTGTGACTAACTGTCAAATGGATTTCCTATTGTAGATTCCCCAGAGGGAGGGTGGAGCGAACTCTCTTAAATACCCAAGCCTCTTAGGCTCTTATCGCCTTGGTGACAGGAATAAACAACAAGTCCTCCAAATTAGTCTGTCACAGTGAGCTACGGATAATGATTATCTAGGTGCCTTCACAGCTTTTCCTTATAGAAAGGTAGTGAATGAAGGAATACACCAAACCATCACCTAGCCTTAGTAATGCCTTTGATTAAACCCCTTCAACTCACTGTAGACATGGTTAATTAAAGTACAAATCACAAAAAAAAATTATCCCCAGTGGAGTCGCCAGACTGTAGGACACAGAAATCGGCGACGCTGTTTCAGACTCGCGGCCGGTAGGGAGTACGGAGTAGCCCGCGGGGGACTAAACTGGAGAATAAAGGAGTCACCACCCAGTGTGAACTGGGAAATGATTTAAGACCGCACTCACCCCTCGCAAGGGAAGACCTCAAACCGTTGGGTTCGGAATGGTCCCTTACTTATGTCACTTGTAATGAACGGATTTGTGCAATAATTTAACCAAGTCTACGCAACATACATTTACAAAAATAATCTACATCTAAATTCCTATACGGCCTATATCTAAGTTTGCATGCATAAAAATAAGTCGGAACAGCGGTAAACACATAACTTATGAATATCTTAAATTATCACATGCGGAAACATAGATAAATCATGCTTAGAAAAATAAATAACATATTAAACGACTAAATCATACTTAGAAAAATAAATAACAGTGCCCTCAGGTCTAACCTCTTAAGTCGTCTCTTGGAAGTGCGTTTCACAGTTGTCGGAAGGGTTGATGCTCCGCAACTTTTCCGATTTACTGGTTTTCAAATTTCCTTCGTTGCCTCGCTGTTTCGGGCTGCTATTTGCTCACTGTTTCTGTGGTATTTGGGGCAGTGTTTCAGGGTAAAATTTTCTGTGGTAAATGGGCAGAGTTTCTGGACAGTTTTGAGGGGACAGTGGCGTGAGAATCATGGGCTATTTTCAGGGGCAGTCGCGTGACTTCAGGGGCTGTTTTCAGGGGCTTTAGGCGTGAGAATCGGGGGTTGTTTTCAGGGGCAGTGGCGTGAGAATCAGGGGATGTTGGAGTGCAGTTTGGTGTGAAAGTCAAGGGCTGTGTTGAGGCAGTTTGGCATGAAAGTCAGGGGCTGTTGGAGTGAATTTTGGTGCATTGAAGTTGATGGGCTTCTGTGTGAAGGGTAGTGGCGTGAAAGTCAAGGGCTGTTGGAATTGTTTGTTGCGGTAATGGGGAGGAATTTTGGAGTGCTTGGGCGTGGGTACTTGAAGAGGGCTAGTTCGTGGGAGGAATGTGTGCGGGTTGATGATGAAGATGAGAGAGGAGAGTTTTAGTTGCAGTGCAGTTCGTTGAATAAGGTGTGTGGCGTGTACTATGTTTGTTGATGGCATGATGGAGGGTTGCTGCCGTGAGAGTGTGTCCAGGAATAGCGTGAGCTTGTGCCTTCTTTTTAGGGTTTTGTTATGGTGGAGGCGTGAGGCAATGCTGGTTTTGTTTGAAAGGTAGTCAATTTAGCGTGATGAGGCTGTTGTGCGTGGAGGCTTCAACGTGAAGGATATGGTGGTGTTATTGTGGTATGCGTGAATTGGGGCTGCTTAGGGTCGTTGGATGCGTGAAGTAGGCTGGTTTTGGTTTGAGAGGTAGTGAACGTGAGGGGGCTGTTAGGGCATTGCATGCATGGGACGTGTGTCTTTAGGGTTTATTTGTTTGTTCCAGCCGAGAAAAGATGAGGGATGGAGGCGTGTTTAGGCTAGGGTTTCTTTGTTTGTTGTTTGGCCGAGAGTTAGAAGAGAGGAGAGGGTAGGGTTTCACGTGTACATGATCCAAGGGAACTTATGATTTTTGTTTCTTTTTATAGTGGAGAGGGAGGCTATTAAATTATTGGTTTTATTATTTGGTGCAGGGTTGGAGGGTGTCAGATCATTTATTTGGAGGGAATTATTGTTTAATGTTTTAGGTCTTGGCTTTTTTTGAAAATGGAGGTGAGGCATGTGCTTTGTTGAATTTGTTTGTGTTTTGTTGAATTTGTTTGTGTTTCACATGGGGTGGTTTGAAGAAATGGGAGGGTTTTGGTTTCTTGTGATTTGTCTTGTTTGTTTGTTTGTGACTTATTTATTTGTTTGTTGAATTTGTTTGTGTGGGTTATTTAATTTTATTGTTTGTGTGGGGTTCATTGGCTTTTAGGGTTTATTATTTTTGTTGCGAGTGGTGCGTGCATGGGAGAGGAGATGGTAGGTTTAAGGTTTGGGCCGGGGATAAATTTTAAAATAGAGACCCAACAAGCAAACCCGAAGCTAAACAAGCAAATTAAATCCAACAAGATGTCAATTCTTGACTTTTCCCTTCCGACGTCCGTTTCCCGCGACTTAAAAGGTAGTGCCTCCACACGAGGCTCATCATCGGGACTTATATGCAAAAATGCAGTGCCTACATCCATGAATCGAGCAAATTGTTTGTCTAGTTTATTTTTCTGGAGACGCTGTGGAAAAGGTGGAGGTGGAGTGAATCTTTCCAATTATGGCTACCCCCGCCCGACAAGTATATTCCTATCATGTAAGGAAATCTATTAAGGGTTATCTATCCTTAAGTGAGATCGTGAGCCATTGAGTATAAGGCTGAAACCTAAAATCCATTTCCCAAGTTCATTTTTAGTTTACCAAATCAATCTTATTAATGGCCAGTTAACAAGAAGCATTAAGCTTAAAACTCAATTAGGGGTGATCGCGGTGCGGTTCGGGTCGGTTTTTTCGTTTTTCATTTCAAATCGCGCGGGTTGGTGGTTTGGGAGATTAGAAATCGAAATCGCAAATTTGATAAGGAAAACCACGGCGGTTCGGGATGGCGGTTTAGCGGTTTGGACGGTTCGGGTCGGCGGTTTGGATTATAAATTTTTTTAAGGAAATTTTGTGTGTTTTCACATAATAATTGAAGAGAAAAAATACCTAATTTTCATTTATACATTGCATATTGTCATATAATCATTAAATATCTTAAATTTCATGGTTAAAAAAGTAGAAAAATATAAAATAATATCTAATTTGAACGCGGGTCGGCGATTTAGGCAGTTCGGGTCGTGGTTTGAGTCAAAATTTACGGTTTTAGGCAGTTCGGGTCGCGGTTGGGTCAAAACCGAACACCAACCCAAAATTTATGGTTCGGTTCCGATTGACCGAAATTATTTTTAATATTTTTTTCAAACCGCGCGGTGCGGTTCGGGTTGGTGCGGTTTGGGTCGGGTTGCGATTTGACCCTAAACCGTGGTCACCCCTAGACTCAATAAATAAACCTTTATATTACCCAAGTCATAAAATAACCCCTTATAAATCGATGATATTGGACTTCATCACAATCCCAAATATGGTATTTAGTTACAACACATATCTAAGACTAGTAAAGACATAAATAAAGTAAATGACATAAAGTAAAGCTTGGAAATTAAAAAGGTAAATAAAGCAATAAAGAAAATACTGGGGGTAAAATGATCTACTTTTATTACTTCTATTTTAGATATCTCCCTTATTATAATTTATAAACTTTGCATGACATTACCAACCGACCATATAGGCGGTATCCTGACTAAGTCAAATTTATGATTAATTCCAACCGAACATAAATGCGGTATCCAATTTAGCCAGATTAAAATCAATTTAATTAAGTCCAACCGACCATAAAGGCGGTATCCCATTAAGTCAGGTTTTAAATAGTTTATATATTATAACTAAGGGAGATTAATCTAAATATTAGTAATGAAAGCTTAACCTTTCACCCCAGCAGAGGGGAGTTACCTCCTCATACTGAAAAAGTAAAATAAAGAAAGAACTATTGCGTAAAATAAAAATTAAATACAGAAAGCTGTAAATAAACAAACAATATACAATATTCTTAGTATTCTTAAGGAAATTCCCAGAAGAAGGTATGCATTTTCCTTCTGATTTCAGCTTCAATTTATAAGCAAAATTCTGCCCCGCGCATCGGGATGTAAAACACTTGCGCGTCGCGACACGCCATTGATTCGATTCGATGATGACATGTGTCTGTTGGCAGAATTATTAGCTCGGTGTCGCGACACGTAAAGTTATGTGCGTCGAGACGCGTACGTAAGCAATGATGTCTAATGTCGATAGTATGAGATGATGACACGTGTCCGGTGCAGGATAGCAAGATTGATGTGATGTTGACATGTGACCGGCGTATTTTAGTGGTCGCGACTCAGAAGTGTTACGCGTCACAACGCATAATTCTAATTTTGCCCTTTTTCATCCGATTTTCACCGTTTAAGCCCTGATTTGATTCCAGATAGTCATGTTACTTTGTAGATAAATAAGATAACAAGACTCTCTGGAATCAAATAAGGGTTTAAAAGGCAAAAATCAGATGAAAAATGGCAAAATTGGAATTATGTGTCGCGACACGCAACACTTCTGCATCGTGACCCCTGAAATGCGTCAGCCATACGTCAACATCACAGCAATCTTGCTATCCTGCACCGGACACATGTCATCATCTCATGCTGTCTACATTACATGTCATTGCTTACGTACGTGTCGTGACACACACAACTTTACGCGTAGCGATGCCGAGCTAATAATTATGTCGACAGATACGTGTCATCATCACATCAAATCAACAGAACAGTGTTTTGCGTTGCGACGCACCATTGATTCGATGCGATGATGACACGTGTCTGTCGGAAGAGTTATTAGCTCGGCGTCATGACGCGTAAAGTTATGGGTGTCGCGATGCGTACGTAAGCAATGACGTGTAATGTCGGCAGCATGAGATGATGACATGTGTCAGACATAGAATAGCAAGATTATTGTGATGTTGACACGTGGCTGGCATATTTTAGCGATCGTGACGCAGAAGTATTGCGCGTCGCGATGCAGAATTCCAATTTTACCATTTTTCATCCAATTTTCGCCGTTTAAGCCCTGATTTGATTCCAGAGAGTCTTGTTATTTTATTTATCTAAAAAATAACACAAAACACATCAAAATATTCACAAAACTCAAGAAACTATACAAAATATTAGGTAAAAGGGATGGTAAATATTGATATATTTACCGCTTATCAATAGCAAACTGTATTAAATCTGTTTCTGTTTTATTCATAACTCTCATTTCAATGTAAAGCTTTTCTCAAGGAAAATGAAACCAAAGTTCAATAAGCTTTAATGAAAATCCATTGAAAATCATAACAAATTCTGAATAAATTCTCAACTCACAATGCTACGACAGGTCAAGTGCGGTGCACAGCGTAGGTGACCTCCGAGTTTTTCGACGCCGATCTATTGTTAAAGAAATCGTTAATTTTCTTGAAATAAATAGAAAAGTATATGCAATACATGGTTGATGTTTTATTCTTATGATAGGACTAATTATGTGTTTACACACTTATACGAGACCCTTAGAGTGCCCCTAACATCCTAGGATAAAACTGGAATTGATAAAAATTGATCCTGAAAATCTGATCGCGTGTCGCGACACTGGCCATGGGCATCGCGATGCTCACCTTATCAGGTGAGGCAGTAAGCACCCTCCATTCTCAACATTGCGACACAAGGGTTGGGCGTGACGACTCCCTCACGCGTCGCATTGTTAGGCGATGTGTGTCGTGACTTCCACCAAATTGGGTCGAGGCAGTGAATCCTCTCTATTTTTCAAGTCTCAACATTGGTCGTTCGGCGTTACGACGCTCAACTTCCAAAGCCACATCAAGACGATTCCCCAATACGCGTCACGACGTCAGGTGTGCGCGTCGCGACGCTTGTACGGGCCAAATTTGGTCCAGGAGTAGTTTCGTCATTTTGCTTCAGGTCCAATACTGGACGCACCCCTGTAGCCTCCTAATCGAACCCCAAAGACATAATGTCGGCCCAGGCCCGATGAGCACCGACATCTGTAACCGAATGACCGTCCAGAGGCCCGCCCACGTAACGCCTAAGTTCATAAACTGAACAGTTGCCAGCCTACAACGGGCAAAACATAATAAAACCCCCCTCATGAAGTCGACCGTTATCGACGCCCAACGGACAAGCAATCAAAGAGCAGTAAATGCACACAGAGGCGTCTATATAAGAGAAGAGGGTCCAGAAGAAGAGGGGGTCAACGTCTAGCTTTCCTCCCCACAGCTTTGGGACATCCTCAAGCTTACCACACCTTCGACTGACCGCCCTCACGGCACCCTACATAGTTCAAGGTAGTATCCAACCTTTGACTTCCCACCTTCTAATTCCTTACTTCCACTACTGACTTGAGCGTCGGAGTGCCCCCGGCACCCACCACACCGGTGGGTAGTCTACTCCCGCTCACTCTACATTTGTTTTGCAGGATCGCCAGTGCCCCTATCTCAATGAAATCTCGATTGTGGACCTCGGGTGAAAACCAGTGTCTACAATTTGGCGCCCACCGTGGGGCCCTAGCGATTCGTGGCATGCAAGGATTTTTCCATCTATAATCATTCCAAACGCCCCCATCCGTATGGCGTCACGCAACGAGCGAACACTAGATTTCATGATCACTTAATTAGACATCATCCAAAAATGATTACAAACACCAGAGCACATACCTTCAACCTCCCTACAGGTCACTCGCTCACTCCAACAATCCTACCATTTGATCCAATCCATTAGGATGATTGGTATCCTCGTAATCCTCGTAATCCCCAGCCATACTCCAATCAACCAATAAACTATGTAGGATGATTGCCATCATTTCCGGACTACATGAAAGAAGTGTTATCTTCTTCAGACGACGATAAGAAGATTCTCATTCCCTCCAAAAGGCATTAATAAACTGTCAATAATTTTTGACTCAATCCGACCAGTCTCTTGGACCTGCATCAGGAACAAGACTCGTCATTTCAATGAAATCAATTTTCTTTATCATTCACCTCATATGATGAAGCGATGTACGTGGCTTAAGGAGAACTGTCCCAGTCGACAATACCCAAATGAAGATTTGGCAAAGACATCCCGGTCAACACTACCAGGTATGGCTTGTATTTTTTTTAATAAAGTCATGATCGACATTAGAAAGGCATGAGACTTATAATAGGTGTCATAGTTTGGGACTTGTATGGATGTCCCAGTCAATACTACATTATATAGCTTGATAGTTATTATGGGTGTCCTAGTCGACATTAGAAAGCATTGGGACTTGTAATAAATGTCGTGATTGGTATTACAATTTATAGTATGCTGTGAACGTCCAAGTCGACACAAAAATTTACAACTAGGTAATGATTATGAATGGCTCAGTCGATATTCACAATGTCTGGTATATAAATTGTTAGGGGTGCTCTGTCCCAATTGATTACTTTATGTAGCTTGTCGCTTGCTAACGATTCTTCTCGACACCTCACATAATGAGCTTCGACACCCGCTTAAGATCCCATCCAACGTGAGATGGAAGAAGACTTAGTTTGATTGAGGTGCCATTAGATAAAACATAGCATAATTACCTAGATATTAAAATGGATTGCCAATAACTTCATACTACCTCGGTTGATTGTTATCTCCCTCAAAGAACATAATAGGATAGTCGTTTTCAACTCCACACTACTTTCTAAGATCAACATATTCATCAAACGACGAAGAACATTGTTTTTCTTCCAGATGATGTGTATGATTTATCATCCCCCTCAGACGACATAGACATCTCCTCCAAACGACATTGGTAACATGTCGTCTGCTTCTTAGGGCACTGAAAGCCAGATAAAACTGAATATAATCTATAACACTGAACATATGCCAAACGACATGTTCACTCTCTTAGTCGACCGAATTACTCGATCCCTCCAATGCGTGGATAACTTTCGTAGATCGATATGATATCACCGTGGACAACATGTCTGTTGCAACCCAGAATTCATCATTCCCCACTAGTACTTCAAAATTCTCGAATAGAACACTTTTGAAGGTGATTCTTGGCTCGGTGGAGACCCATAAAATCAAGTGAAAGATAGTGAGCAACAACACGAAGAATAAGCAATGCACACATATAACTTTACGCTACGAACAGAACCTCCATCACGATCCTCCAATTTGTCGACGTGGTCACCAACGGTGCCATGACTATGAAGCTGTGTGTGACTTTAAGCCGAGACGCCTCTGCCTCTAGGGTTCTCAAGAGCAGTCGAGTGCCAGTAAGGGCTGGACTCGCAAGAGTGGTGAATGGCAGCTGTTGACTCGAACCACTTATCTTTGGCAGCACACACTTTCTTCATAAGTAGCCTGGTTATTAGTTCCAGTGGCATGATTCATGGTTCATTTTTCTCGTCCTACCATTGTAACCAACAACGGCGTGGGGCAGAATGAATAAGACGGGTTTTGCCACGAATTATTTTGGCCGATAAGGTGGTGACCGTGGCTGCTTCATGGAGTCTTCAAGGCTCGTGTTTTCTGAAGCAGTATTCAGAACGCCTCTGTGGAATTTTCTCGAGTAGCTGGTGGACTCAATTTGGCTCTGCGCTTGAGAGTTAAAGGTCAAATATCATATCTTCTTTTACAATCAATTAGCCACAAGAATACAAAAAAAAAAAAAAAAAAAAAAACTACTGGTGTCAACTCTCTACTGAGGCCCTTTGAACCTACGCCCTTTCGAAGACCAGAACTTGAGTCTGCGCTTTAGACCACTCGGTCATCCTGACGTACCTCCCGCCGTTGCCCTTTAAGCCTACTATCTGTGGCCATTTGAGGCTTGTTTTGTTTTTTTTTGTAAAACTTGACTTAGTCCTGGATTGCTGCCCCTACCTTCATTTCTTTAGACGTAGTTCGCCCTTGGTTTGGTGGAGTTACCCTGCTCTGTTGGTAGGTCGCTCGGAGCCGTCTTCTTAATCTGTTATTCTTAGGTGAGACTAGTCCTTGGTTGGGCTTGTTGAGGCTCGCCTCTGATTCGTCTGCTTCTGGGCTCACTTCTTCAATCGTTGGGATTTCAGTTTCTGGTTTTGTTCATTCTTCATCTTGATTGTATGCATTCGAATCGAGTTTCTCGTTCGTCGGATCAGCTCGTGATAGATTTTGATATGCCCCTACTCGCCCACTGATTGCTATGCATTCTTTGAGTGCCTGCCATTTGAACATATGTTGGATCTGCATTCTTCGACTAAGTCCTGCTAATAAGGTCAATAAATAAGACCAACAGGAGAATTTGATCTCTGAAACTGCTTAACTAGTTGACTCGACGGAACTTTAATGGTGGAAGCTCATGTTGAATCTCTGAATTTATCAACTCCTTAAAGAAACCAAGAGCTATGTGGATGTATTCTTTAATTTCAACCCACGGAGAAGTCTTCAACTTTCATTCGACATCTAGCCATTGATAGACTCGTTATTTTCGGCCTTCACGGGGGTCTCTTGCATTGCATTTTGGCTTTTTACTCATTGGGAGATTGCCTGTTATTCTCAAGTAGCTACCAGGACGATGAGAATGGGTGAGGCATCTTAGGTGAGACTGGACTCTAGCATCATGTGTTATGCGTCTTCTTGCATGATGGAAAGAGAACCTTCTCATTATCCCACATCGATTGGTTTTTACCTCTTATCATCCCACAAATTTCGTCCCTAATTTCACTTGACACGACAAATAGATAAGTTGATCTACTAAAGATACCAATCAACGTTGCATGATTACACATATTGAAGGTATTACCCCGTTCGACACTACAATGATGTAGTGTCAGCTAAAGGAGAATTCTATAGATGAAGATACAACAAATGAGTATCCCACTGGACACTACACTCAGCATGAAACATGAGTCACATTACACACATGAGGCCTGATGCTAACTTAAGATCTCATTCGACATGACATTGGAAAATTATCAAATTCTCCATATGACTGGATAGATTGTCGTCTCATGGATTACTACCAATTGTAGCCTTCATTCAACCATAAAACTACACTGACGTTTGTCAAAGTGAAGAACTATACCCATGTTGATCTATGTCAGGTCTTGTAGAATATGGAAGGAAAACTCCAATTTACCTTTGACAGGTCTGTAGAGTGAAGACTTTCATAGACCTTCATCTCGTCCAAATGACATTAAAGACTCCCCTAACTCCTTGACTCGTAGGATTGAGGGATGATCCTGAACCTTCATGGTTCAGCCGACCGGGGACATCCCCTATGGACTCATGACGAGTCAAGTTGTAGACATGGATTACACATGTCGTATGACTTATATCTTCCTGGCCTCATCAAGTCCAGTCGACCGGGGACATCCCCCATGGACTCACGTCGAGTGAAGTTATACACATGGACTACACATGTCGTATGACTTATATCCTGAACCTTCATCTGATTCAGTCGACCGGGGACATCCCCCATGGACTCACGTCGAGTGAAGTTATACACATGGACTACACATGTCGTATGACTTATATCCTGAACCTTCATCTGATTTAGTTGACCGGGGACATCCCCCATGGACTCATGACGAGTCAAGTTGTAGACATGGATTACACATGTCGTATGACTTATATCTTCCTGGCCTCATCAAGTCCAGTCGACCGGGGACATCCCCCATGGACTCATGACGAGTCAAGTTATACACATGGACTACACATGTCGTATGACTTATATCCTGAACCTTCATCTGATTCAGTCGACCGGGGACATCCCCCATAGACTCATGACGAGTCAAGTTGTAGACATGGATTACGCATGTCGTATGACTTATATCTTCCTGGCCTCATCAAGTCCAGTCGACCGGGGACATCCCCCATGGACTCATGTCGAGTCAACTTGTAGACATGGACTACACATGTCGTATGACTTATATCCTGAACCTTCATCTGATTCAGTCGACCGGGGACATCTCCTCCATAGACTCATGACGAGTCAAGTTGTAGACATGGATTACGCATGTCGTATGACTTATATCTTCCTGGCCTCATCAAGTCCAGTCGACCGGGGACATCCCCCATGGACTCATGTCGAGTCAACTTGTAGACATGGAAGACACATGTCGTATGACTAATATTCTGACCTCTATTTGTCCAATCGATTGGGTACTTCCCCAATGGCTCCAGTGAGTCGAGTTCATTATCCCGACCATCATCTGGCTCGGACGACTGGGTACTTCCCCAATAGCTCTTATGGAGTCAAATTGATAACTTGACATTCTTTTGGTTCAATCTGTAGGTAGCTCAATCAACGCTCGAATACACCTACGACACATGCGCCAAGTATCTCCAAGCCAAGGACTCCTTGACTTAGAGAGTATAGGACAAACTGTACGAGCCAAATTTGGTCCAGGAGTAGTTTCGTCATTTTGCTTCAGGTCCAATACTGGACGCACCCCTGTAGCCTCCTAATCAAACCCCAAAGACATAATGTCGGCCCAGGCCCGATGAGCACCAACATCCTTAACCGAATGACCGTCCAGAGGCCCGCCCACGTAACGCCTAAGTTCATAAACTGAACAGTTGCCAGCCTACAACACGGGCAAAACATAATAAAACCCCCCTCATGAAGTCGACCGTTATCGACGCCCAACGGACAAGCAATCAAAGAGCAGTAAATGCACACAGAGGCGTCTATATAAGAGAAGAAGGTCCAGAGGAAGAGGGGGTCAACGTCTAGCTCTCTCCTCCCCACACAGCTTTGGACATCCTCAAGCTTACACATATTTGGACTGACCGCCCTCACGGCACCCTACATAGTTCAAGGTAGTATCCAACCTTTGACTTCCCACCTTCTAATTCCTTACTTCCACTACTGACTTGAGCGTCGGAGTGCCCCCGGCACCCACCACAACCGGTGGGTAGTCTACTCCCCGCTCACTCTACATTTGTTTTGGCAGGATCGCCAGTGCCCCCATCTCAACGAAATCTCGATTGTGGACCTCGGGTGAAAACCAGTGTCTACAACGCTAGGCTATATTTTGAACCCAATTATAATTTCATCTTTACTCTTGGCTTTCACAACACTTCACAAGTTATAGATATACAAACACTTCAATTATTATCAATTACATCCTCCAATTCCATGTCATAACCATCCCTTATACTTCAACTTAGTTTCATGCTTAGGAATTTTCATAATTTGGGGTTTCCTTACAAGCACTATATTCTTAACCCAATAATCAACTAATCATCATCAATCTCAAGCTATCAATATACCAAAATCACCACATTATCAAAATTCAACAAACCAAGATTTGGGTCAAGACCTTCTTACCTTAAATTTAATTCTTCTTTACCAAAAGGGTCTTCAAGCTTCTTCCTCTCCTTCTTAGGTTTGATTTGTGTGATTTACTCTAGGTTATCCTTGAGTATTGGCTAGGAAAAAGGAAAATTTTCTTCTTTCTTTCTCTTTTGGAGCTCACGGCAGGGGAGGGGAAAAATGCAAAGTTTGTTCTTTCTTTCTCTTTTGAATGATTTAAATAAATTTACGAAAACTCTTGAGATTTTTAGATTTTTCTAGAAATGAAGGACTTGGACAAAACATAAAATTCTAATTGGGCCTAGATTCTGATTAATCTTACTACAATTTATTTATAGCCCACATATATGATTAAATTATTTGGGCTTGAATTAATGTTGGGGCCCACTAAGTCATCTCGATAATTCCCGCTAATGTTCGAAGAAAACCATCTAGGTCGCCAAATGATTATTCTAGTCGAGTTATGTAATTCGTGTTGTTATAATTATCCCCCCTTAAAATGATTCGTCCTCGAATCAACACATTTAAAGGTTTAGGCGTACCTTCGTCTGTGAATAGCTGAGGATATTGCTCCCTCATAGCTTCTTCAGGCTCCTAAGTCTTGTCTCTTGTGGTGCTGCTATACCACATTGACTGAGGGAATCCATCGAGATCATAACTTTATCGTCTCTCTATCTATTATAGCTACAGGCTGTTCCAAGTACGACAGATCTTGACTAACCTCAACTATCTGGGGCTCTAGTATATGAGACTCATTGTGCAAATACTTACGTAACATAGAGACGTGAAACACAGGATGTATCATATCCATGCTGGGTGGAAGTGCCAGCTCATAAGCTTTTCCTCCAACCCTACGAAGTATCTGAAATGGCCCGATATATCTAGGGCTGAATTTACCTCTCCTGCCGAATCTCATAACTCCTTTAAAATGAGATACTTTCAAGAACACCGGGTCTTCTATCTGAAACTCCAAGTCTTTCCTTCGGTAATCCATATAACTTTTATGACGACTCAGAGCTGTCCTCATCATTTCCCTGATCAACTTCACTTTCTCCATTACTTATTGCACCAAGTCAGGCCTAGGTAATTTTTGTTCTCATGTTTCAAACTATCCCACTGGGGATCTGTATTTCCGACTATACAAAACCTCAAAAGGCGCCATCTGAATGCTTTCCTGATAACTGTTGTTATATACAAACTCTATAAGTGGCAAATGCTGGTCCCAACTTCCCTCAAAATCGATTACACATGCTCGTAACATGTCTTCCAAGGTCTGTATAGTTCGTTTTGATTGACCATCCATTTGAGGGTGGAAAGTCATACTAAAACGTAACTGAGAACCCAAGGCTTCTTGAAATGACTGTCAAACTTGGATGTAAATTGGGAACCTCGATCCGAGACTATTGAAATAGGTAACACATGCAACGACACTATCTTATCTAAATACAACCTAGCATACTGAGCTGCGGAATAATTAGTCTATATAGGTAGAAAATGCGCGTATTTGGTTAACTTGTCTACGATCACCCAAATAGAAGCATATCCTTTCGAGGTGCGTGGAAGCCCAACTATAAAATCCATAGCAATCTTCTCCCATTTCCATTCAGGAACATCTAAACTTTGAAGTTTCCCTGCTGGGCTCTGATGTCCTGCTTTAACTTGCTGACATGTGAGGCATTTTATAACAAACCCCGCTACATCTCTCTTCATACTATCCCAACAATATAGATCCTTAAGGTCATGATATATTTTAGTGAATTCATGATGCATGGTGTAGGAGGAGGCGTGGGCTTCCTCTAACAACGAACGTCTCAATTCTGGAGTTGGGGGAACAACAATCCTGTTTTGTTTTCTAAGGAGACCCACAGCATCTATATAATACTCATCATCCCCCATCGCTCTAATTTGTCTCTAACCTGTTAAAGGTGAGGGTCCACTTCTTGAGCTACTCTGATTTCATCTATGAAAGAGGATCATACCTTTATATGTGCCAGCAATGCTCCCTGGGTTGTTGTCTGAAAACTCACTCAATCTAGAACATATTTATGTATTTATCTAACTGGATGCCACTTTTCAACCGGCAAATGAGCTAAAATTCCAATGGATTTCCTGTTTAGGGCTTCTGTTACCACATTAGCCTTACTAGGGTGATACTGAATTGAACAATCATAATCCTTTAATAACTCAATCCATCACCTTTGCCTCAAGTTAAGATCCTTTTGACTCTGGATATACTTGAGACTCTTATGATCAGTGAAAATCTCAAACTTTTCACCATACAAGTAATGTCGCCATATCTTCAAGGCAAAGATTATCATCACCATTTCTAAATCATGAGTGTGATAGTTCTGTTCATAGGGTTTTAGCTGTCTGGAAGCATAGGTAATAACTTTCCCTCTTTGCATTAGCACACATCCCAATCCCACTCTAGAAGCATCGTAGTACACCATGAACCCTCATAATCCTAATGGCAAAGTCAGAATAGGAGCATTATTTAAGCACCGCTTAAGCTCCTGGAAACTCTTCTCACAGGCCTCCGACCACTCAAACTTTACATTCTTCTGAGTCAGTCGAGTTAATGTAGCAGCTATTCTGGAGAAGTTTTCTACAAACCTCATGTAGTATCTTGCTAATCCCAAAAATCTATAAATCTCTGCCACACTGGTAGGTTGGTGCCAATTTTGAAAGGCTTCGATTTTCTAGGCATCTACACCGATTCCTTCTTTTGATACCACATGCCCCAGAAATACCACACTTGTCAACCAAAATTCACACTTTGAGAATTTGGCATACAACTTATGTTCCCTCAATATCTGTAGTACCTTGAGCAAGTGCTCTACATGCTCCTGCTGAGTACGTGAATACACCATAATATCATCAATGAAGACTATCACAAATCGATCTAGAAAGGGTCTAAATACCCGATTCATCAAATCCATGAAAGCCGCGGGGGCGTTGGTCAGGCCAAACGACATTACCAAAAATTCATAATGTCCATATCTAGTTCGGAAGGCTGTCTTCGGCACGTCATTATCCTTAATCTTCAACTGATGATATCCTGTCCGAAGATCAATCTTTGAGAAGCATTACGCCCCATGCAACTGGTCAAACAAGTCATCAATCCTAGGTAATGGATACTTATTCTTGATCGTCACTTTATTCAATTGTCGGTAATCTATGCACAATTGAAGTGTTCCATCATTCTTCCTAACAAACAATACTGGAGCGCCCTAAGGTGACACGCTGGAGTGAATAAAGCCCTTATCCAACAAATCTTGCAACTGCGCTTTCAATTCCTTGAGTTCTGCAGGGGCCATCCTAGATGGAGGAATCGATATAGGTTGTGTGCTTGGAACAATATCTATCCAGAACTCGATTTCTCTATCCTGTGGTAAGCCTGACAACTCATCTGGCAAAACATCAGAATACTCCCTTACTACCAGAATCTGCTCAAAGCCCTTCTCTTCCGCCCTACTATTCGTCACATAAGCTAAATAACCCATGTTTTGATTCTGAATGAGCTTACAAGCTTGCATTGTTGATATTAAATTATGAGGCACTACACTCCTATCCCCCTGAAAAACTTTAACTGGTTTATCGGGATTATACAAAGTAACGGTCTTATTATGACAATCTAAAACCGCACGGTGCGTCGTCAACCGGTCCATCCCCAAGATAACATCATACCACAAAATATTTAACACCACCAAATCGACGTAATATGTATGCCCATCAATCTCTACTGGACAAGCCCTCACTCTCTGGGTAGCCTCTATAGGATCCCCTGCTGGTGTGGCTATAGTAAAGGTTAAATCTAACAGCTCAGACTCTTTACCCAGGTAGGTCACCAAATACGGTGATATGAAGGAATGAGTGGCACCCGAATCAAATAATACTCTAGCATGCACTGAACCAACTGGTACTGTACTTGTGATGACTGCATTAGATGCCTGAGCATCATGAGGCGTGAGAGTATACACCCTACCCTGAGCTCTACTAGAAGAAGCGAGTCATCGGTCACCCACTCGTTGACCTCTACCTCCAGTCGTCTGACCTATATCTACTGATCTCTGCTCTTCTCCTGCAATACTCATACTAGGTTATGGTTGGGGTGTAGATTGAGTAATACTGGATGGTGGCAACTGGTCTGCTGGTACTGGACAATCCCTCTTTAAATGACCCATATATCCACACCGGTAACACCCTCTGTTCCCTAACCTACAAGCTCCTGAATGAGGTCGTCCACATGTCATACACACTGGGTGATTACGCTCCGCCTGGTCTACTGATGGAGAAAAAACTGCACGAGAGGTAGCACTCTGAGTAGGTCTATGATCTGGACCTCCTTAAGTCGGGCCCATATCTCGTTGTGTCATGGGAGGGGCGGACATCTGTTACTGTTTATGCGAACCACCCTACTGTGGCCTAGCTCTCTCCTCTAATCTTAGCCTCTTCCGAGACTCTCTATCTCTTTGTCTCTCTCTAACTCATGCCTCAAATCGGAGAGCAGCATCTAAAACCTGAGTATCAGTGGTGGTCTTTGTAAAATGGATGGACCGAAATAAGTAATCCCGGAGCCCATTGACAAACCGCTTCACTTTCATTTCTTCAGTGCTAACCAAATGTGGGGCATATCAGGATAATCGGGTAAATTGTATATCATACTGAGAAACTGTCATCTGATCCCCCTGAACTAATTGTTCGAACTCTCGTGCTTTGGCATCTCTAACACTATTTGGTAGAAATCTAGACAAGAATGTTGTACTAAACTTAGCCCAGGTCAATGGAGGAGCACCCCACTGCCGACCATCTCGGAAAGCCATAAACCAAGTATTTGCTACATCTCTCAACTGGAAGCTGACCAACTCAATCGCCCTCTCTGATGAACATCCCAAGGCGATACATATACGGTCAGACTCCTCAATAAATCCACATGGGTCAGGGGCGGACTCTACTCTTGAAAATATCGGTGGACGAAGTTTCCCAAAATCATGCAACGAAACTAGCAGCTCCCAACGCTGCGGTGCTCTAGGTAAGATAGAAGGTCTTGTTTGAAAAGCTGTAGGATCTCGCCTAACTGGGGGAATTACTGTCTGGTGAGCCAATGAAGGTCCTACCGATGGAGGTGAAATGGGAACTGTGGGTTCTACAGCTCTCGGCTCTGGGCCTGAAGGCTACTACTGTCGAGCAATCAGTTGAACAAGGGCTTCTACAGAGCGCTGGATCTGTTGCAAACCCGTAACTACTGCATCATCAGTCTGTACCACTGGTCTTTCCCTATCATCACCTACACCACCCTCATGCACAGATTCCACTCTTTGTCCTCTATCTTGCTAAGAGGAATATGATATTGACCTCTGATCTGGATCCACGTCTTGAGGCGCCCTACCACACCTGGGTCTACCTTTGACTCTGGTTCTACCTTTGGGTGGCATGATATCTAATCAATCAAGAAATGAAGTGATCAATTACATTCTAAAGAAATGGTAATCAAATGAATGAGACATACCTCGGGACAAGCATATTAGAGGAATAATATTTTATATATATTAGTACATCGGGTATACTGCATATATATGAGACATCGTCACTCTTCCACTGCAGTCACTGACTTCCTAGACCATGCTCTGATACCATCTTTGTAACAACCTCGATCTGGAAGCTACCTGCAGATGATAGATTCCACTGTCACCTAAGCCACTGACTATTAACTAGAAATATTGACATTTTCTTATCTGAAATGACTTTTCTTTAGCAATATACAAACACACATACTTTAAAAATATGTATTAACACATAAACTATAAGTACATACATAGTCTGAGTACCCTGTACAAACCATAAACATGTCATGCATAAAATGAAACAAAAGAACTACATTCTAAGTGAATGTAGATCTGATATGATAAACCCTTGAGACTTCTGATTGCAATGCTGCTTTTTTCCCTGATCCATGTCTCCCAGATATGCTATGGCTCACCAGTGAAATATTCTTGTAAAAATTGGGGAGTGGGGAGGGGGAGGGGATGAGTCCTAAAGAACTCAGTGAGTAGAGCTACAAAAAAACCTAAATGAAACAAGATATTAAAGAAAGCTTAGAAACATAAAATCAATAGTTGAATTTATAAAACATAACTCAGTTTTTCCTTTCAAAACTGTAGTGACAAATCATTTTTAAAAGAAATCTATTTGTTTATGAATCTACTAATAATCTGGCGCTCGGGAGCGTCCCCCCTTATGCATAATCTGGTGGTCTTAGGGCGCTACGTCTCGCTGTCCCCCAAGCCACAAATCTGGAGTCGGGGTGCAGATCTATGCTACCCTTCTGACTCAAAAATCTAGGATTATGTGTATCAACCATCTTTAATCCGAATCTGCGTGTACACACGATATCTATAACCGTCAATTCAATAGTTTTACAAAGTTACATATGAGGTGGGTTTTTCCCCATGCCTCCCGAAAATCATGAAAAAACATGTTTAGAATTCATTTCATATTCAACGCATTCATTCGATAGTAAATTGTATTAAATCTGTTTCTATTTTATTCATAACTCTCATTTCAATGTAAATCTTTTCTCAAGGCGAATGAAACCAAAGTTCAATAAGCTTTAATGAAAATCCATTGAAAATCATAGCAAATTATGAATAAATACTCCACTGACAGTGCTACGGCAGGTCAAGTGCAGTGCATGGCGTAGGTGACCTCTGAGTGTTTCGACGTCGATCTACGGTCAAAGAAATCGTTAGTTTTTCTTGAAATAAATAGAAAAGTGTATGCAATACATGGTTGACGTTTTATTCTTATGATACGACTAATTGTGTGTTTACAAACTTATACGAGACCCTTCGAGTGCCCCTAACATCTTAGGATAAAACTGGAATTGATAAATATTGATCCTGGAAATCTGATCGCTCATCATGACATTGGCCATGGGCGTCGCGATGCTCACCTCATCAGGCGAGGCAGTAATCACCCTCTGTTCTCCGGATCGCGATGTAAGGGTTGGGCATCACGACTCCCTCACACGTCGCGACGTTAGATGATGTGCGTCACGACTTCCACCAACTTGGGTCGAGGTAGTGAGTCCTCTCTGTTTTTCGCATCGCGATGCTGGTCCTTCAGCGTCTCGACGTTCGACTTCCAAAGCCACATCATGATAATTCCCGAGTACGTGTCGCGACGCTAGGTGTGCGCGTCGTGACGCCAGGCTATATTCTAAACCCAATTATAATTCCATCTTTACTTTTGGCTTTCACAACACATCACAAGTTATAGATATACGAACACTTCAATTATCATCAATTACATCCTCCAATTCCATCTCATAACCATCCTTTATACTTCAACTTAGTTTCATGCTTATGAATTTTCATAATTTGGGGTTTCCTTACAAGCACTATATTCTTAACCCAATAATCAACTAATCATCATCAATCTCAAGCTATCAATATACCACAATCACCGCATCATCAAAATTCAACAAATCAAGATTTGGGTCAAAACCTTCTTACCTTAAATTTAATTCTTCTTTGCCAATAGGGTCTTCAAGCTTCTTCCTCTCCTTCCTAGGTTTGATTTGTGGAGATTGACTCTAGGTTATCCTTGAGTATTGGCTAGGAAAAATGAAAATTTTATTTTTTCTTTCTCTTTTGGAGTTCATGGCAGGGGAATGGAAAAAATGCAAAGTTTATTCTTTCTTTCTCTTTTGAATGATTTAAATAAATTAATGAAAACTCTTGAGATTTTTAGATTTTTCTAGAAATAGAGGTGAAATACCCCCAGTTCGGAGATGTTACCGGCAGGGAGTAGGCCATCCTATCCACATAAGCTCTGACTCTCTGACAGCTACTAATCTCATTTCATATATATAAACTCGTGCATGGGACCAATGCCCAACTCATCAATATAAATGCAAACTCAAATATATTCCTCTTTACTGTTGGTTTTTATTAAGGTCCCAAGATCAATAATAAGCATGAAAACATGTGTGAATAACAATCGAGAAGTTGCGGAATACTTACATCGAGCGGTTAAGCGACGCGGCAAGCAAAAAAATGAAATTCTGCTCCTTGACAGTGCACGGTAGTGAGCAGTGAGCTGCTCCTCCATTTTCTATTTTTGAGCTCCTCGAACAAGCTCCAAGCTTCGTCAAACGATTCCCGGCTCATGGGTGAACTTCCCTATCACCTTCACATGTCTCGTAAGTGTGCTAGCACTTGTGATTTTGCCACAAAATCCACTCTTGCTTCCCTTCACTGTCTCGGCAGTGAGCAAATTTCAGAAGAGAGAAAATAGCCCATTGGGCGTCCAAATGAGAGAGAAGAGAGATGGAGAGAAAGTTGTGTGTTTTGTTTTTTTTTTAAATAGGTATCTAATACCAAAAATATTAAAAGTCAAATACCTAAATCAAATAAAGGTAAATAGTTTTTAATTAATCCAACAACTCACATCAACCATCACACTTGAGTGTCAAACACTCAAACATCAACTCACATCAAGTCACATCAATCAATCAATGGTCACATCACTCAAAGTGACATGATTTGATGCTTGATGTGACGCTAGATGCGACTAGCGATTTGACGCTTGATTTGACTTGCGTGCCGCACTCGAATTCAAAATGCGAATGCGCTCGCAAACAATCCCGGGCTCGGGTTCGCTAATTCCAAATTAACAAATCTTCTGTTGCGTCGTAATTAAATGATTACGCCTAGCGAAATCACTATTCACGTCGCTAACGAATTAATTCTAAATTATTTCGTTCACCCGAATTAAAATCTAATTTTAATTCCGCGTCGAAATCCAATTTTGTTTAATATATCAAATATATTAATTTATAGATTAATTCCAAATTAATCGTTATCTCTCTTTTAATGATATTTTATCCCAGATAAAATATCTCCGTAATTAATCCCAGATTAATTTTCTCTCTCTTCTAATTAATCCCAGATTAATTTAGAGTGTGAGTCACACGTCATCGGTGAATCTTTGGGAAGCGACCCATGATATCCCCAGATATGTTGGCAGTAATTTCGGTCGTCGGACTATCCGAACACGTAAGTACCAAGTACTACGTTTTACCGATTTACAAGACAAGGTTGGCCTCTAGCAAAGCGCCATGCCTACCCAATTCTCCGGAAATATCCTTACATGAATAAAGAATCTATATCATGTGTAGTATACGTAGTATTGCGTATTTCTGTCCAGTATCGGATTATCACGTGCTAGGCCTGGGGCTGGAATTGTGTCTGCCCCGTACGAAGCACATGTCGGATGTCTGGTGACTAGTCTTTATAATCGGATAAACCTGACCTTGTCATTTTATCCCCGATAGCTGCAGCATTTAAGAGAACCAGTCCCGTATCCTACGTGACCATCATCTCCATGTGACTGGAGTGAAACTTCCGTCTTACATCACACCCAACACACTACACGATTCTCAATATACCCAGTATTGGCGTACACAGAACCTGTTAAAGCCCTGGACGACCTCAACCAAAGTATATTGATTGTCGCAGGTATTAGCAGTGCAAGTCTCAGGTTAAGACCAAATACACCTACCCTGATTTCGGACTTCCATAGACACATAGTCATACTACCAATGGAATTCCGAGGGGGTCTATCCAGAGCAAAGCTGTTTCCCGTACCATCGGTGTAACACAACCTCCTATTACACTTGCATGAGTATCATATACCCAAATATATGAGAACTATGTCGTTGTGCCCTCACAACGCGCACAAGTGTAATACTAGTCTTTTACGTATTTATCGATGTCCAATCTCGATAATACTCTGAATAGGGATATTTAATGATTTATCCTTCGTGGACTGATACTGTCTCATATCATTCTCCGTCCAGGAACAAATCATAGGGACCTCTCATCATTTTACATCTAGGTGATCTAGGTGATCTAATCACAAATGATAAGAGTGCAATCTCCTTTGTCACATAGTTAATTTGTACAACAACACAATGATCTGTACAAATAGTGACGCTATGGGTCATAATTGTCCAACATTTACAACTTTGTACTTGACACTTTTAGTTTATTATAATGACTTGTACACAACTAGTGTATGCATGCAACTCTGCTATGACTCTGACAGGACTGTACTCAATCCATTGGACCCAAACACCCTAGTGACTACTATCAGTATCCATCCTCTCGAACTCGTCCTCCGGATAAACCTGTAAAACAAAGAATCTGGGAGTTGGGGGTCAGATCGTTTGAACGACCTGGTGAGTAGATACAAAAAGAAATAACAAAATCATATGAAATATCCAAAACATATTCGTAAACCAATTTTCATGCATGCATCGTCAAAAACATATCAATCGTTCAACGCCCAAGTCGCGCACATAGACTGAACGAGGAATGAACGATCCCATGTCGACAAGGTAGCAGGTCATACCATTTCAGATGGATGAGACCCTAACAAGCACCCCTTCGGAAACATATGATGAGTTATAAGAACATAAAAATATGCAACAAGCGTCGGGGCGGAAACATATCATCAATCGATCATCTCAGTGGAAACATATAAATAGTTCAGAAATCATAAAAATAGTAAACAAGTGATGAGACGGAAACATATAAACATCATGCATATTCTTCATCAATTTAAAACCTCAAAACTTGAAAATAAATTTAAAGCATAAGTCAAGAAAACATAAAACAAAGCATCCACTCACAGATTCTGAACTTGCTGGTGACGCCCTGCGATGGTGGCGGAACCGCATCTCCTGGTGATAATTTAGAATTAGCAAAATTCGTTAGTACCAAGGTTGCGAATTATATCCCTACTTAAAAAAAATTATTCGTTATTCATGATAACTCATCCTCGCTATGTTCGAGGATCTCACAAGCTACTTCACAAAACTCCATATTCTGCCCTCTTTTCAGAAAATTTCAGTGCACCAACACTGATTTTGAAAATTTGGTGCACTTAATCGGGGTTGCATTTGGGGCTCAAATTTTATTAGAATACTCGCTTATGTGTTTATTTTATTTTGGCTTTTACTGATCGTGATTTCGGTTCCTACAACTCAAGTTATAGACTGAAGTTCACGGGCTATGTAACTGGAAAAACTGGGCACAGGGGCAGCAGATAGCCCGACTTCAAATATTTGGTCCGATATCATCTTAAGTCTAAAAATTCTACTACCTTATAGGTCTAGTTTATCTAAAAATCTACGCTTCATCAATCAGAGATCACAAACTTGACTTACAAGTAAATCTTTACAGCCTGTCCGGAAAGCATCCTAACCCAACATCGTTACTTAACTTTCTTATTTCAACAATGACCCCCAACAGAATTTGCAATATTATAAGTACTCTTCATAACCTATAAAACATGCTTAATTTCCTAATTTAATATGCAATTTTAGATTTTCAACTCAAACCAAAATAAACTCATATCAAACATCATTCCAAGCATACTTCATCATTAATTTTCATCAAAGTAACAAAAACACTCTCCCCCTAAGATAATAACAATTTCGATCAGCCCCATACCCTTGGGAAAAAAATGGGCATTTATAAAAAGAAGCTCAATCCATGCTCAATACTATCATGAATTTCTTAAATATGTATGTTAATAATACCTTTAATGTCAATTAAGTAATTTCAAATCCTATGGCATGCATTACACGAAATTGGGGCTTTGGTTTCCTTGCCCAAAACTGAAAAATAAAGAAAGGAAAGGGATTTAGAACCTTACTTTGTGTGCTTGAAACTTGAGAATCATCATCCTTCCATCAAATTTTGCCATGAGAAATGAAGAAAATTTGGAGAACCTTTCCCTTACCCTAACTCACGTTTTTAGCCTTTTGAGAAGATGAGGGAATAGTGTCATTTATATAGTCAATGGCTGATTTTTTTGTACTGAATTGGGTGGTCAAGATTGAGCCACATCACCATATTCTAGGTTATTCTCGAAATCTACTGTAGCAGCTATATTGATCTTGATTTTTGACCTATTTCCAATTCGAATTTGGAAAATGTTTAACACATAAGTTGTAGGTCTTGATCCTAGCTTTCCGACGATATAAATTTCATAAAAAAGAGGAGATCGTATGAAAAATTATGACCCAATTACTAAGGGTTGTTCAGAGTGATATCGGAAATGATTTCCATATCGGATCTGCAAGAGATTTACCAAATGTCCGAAAAATAATTCCTCAAACACGTACATGCTTGAATATGATTTATATCGTGTATCATGCCATCCATAACTTAGTAGTCATTGGAATTACCGGGGTGTTACATGAGGACTTGGCCAAAACATAAGATTCTAATTGGGCCTAAATTTGGATTAATCTCACCCCAATTTATTTATAGCCCACATATGTAATTAAATTAGTTGGGCTTGAATTAAGGTTGGGGCCCACTAAGTCATCTCGATAATTCCCGCTAATGTTCGAAGAAAACCATATAGGTCGCCAAATTACTATTCTAGTCGAGTTATGTAATTTCGTGTCGTTACAGTTTCGTGAGTTAGAGAGCAATTTTGAGAGTTGAGGAGAGATGATGAATGAGTAGTACCTCAAATTAAAGAAGGATATATTTACTAAAAATGATTTATTTTAAGCACATGTTAAAATTACTAAGCTATTCTCGTTATTTACAATTCAGGGGCAGAAAATGATCATTTTGACTCAATTCTGGTCAAAATTTGGAAAAATATTCAACATAAAAGTTGTAAATCATTGTTTAATATTTATGACCATATAAATATCACTGAAAATGGACATTTGTAGTTTAAGTTATGGCTAAAATATTAAAGATTATCTGGTATGAGATAATAAAATAATTGCGTACTGGAAGCGTAAATATTTCAAAAATAATTTCATGAATACTAATACACTTATACATGATTTTTATGGTACTTAAAAAAACTAACATGCTAAAAAGAGTTACCGGCGTTGCCCCGAAATGGTTGGGGTGTTACATTAGGTTTTTAGTCTTAGAAACCCTAAATTCTTCAATTCGTGCGATTTGTGTTGATTTTGATATTTTTGGTTAAATTTGTATGTTTTTTAATCATTCTAGGACGTTATTAGAGCCAGTCCCACAAGCTATTTTGTATCCATTTAGTCTATCTTACAATCTTTTTATATATGATATTTTGATTTTGGATCACATGATTATTGTTTATGTAATTGAATGAAGTTTTTAAATATTTTACGAATGATTTAAATTGTTTGATTGATAAATTACATATTGTGGATAATATGATGACATATTAAATCTTATGGCCTTATGAGATGAATATGAATATTTGGATTTAATGATATATCTTATGATAATTGAAATGTAATTGATTTTTTTTCCTTGTATACATGATATTTTCTTAAAAGGGAGAAATAATATAATTTATTTATTTTAAATTGGTATCACTTTAAGGAGAAGAAAATAAAAATTTTGTTTTTTTGACGATTTTATCATTCATTGGTATCATATGAATTTTTGGTTTCTAGTGAAAATTTTTAAAAATTTGTATCTAAATTGGAAGAAATTATTCTTGCTATATAGATAATATGTTTTCATTTGTTGCTTATATTTGATCATATGAATGGAAGGTGATAACATGAGATTTTTGGTACTTGAAAACATTCATTTTGATTATTTACACAAAATTGTCGCGTATATCTTTTGATCTTGTGTTTATTTATTTAAATATTTATGATCAAACACTTGAGTGATTTTGATGAAAAATTGATAGTATGCATAATTGATGCCTATTTGATTCATTGAAGTGATTATATGCTTGAATTGATAACATGAGTAGTTATAACTTGATTGATGATATGATTGATTATATTTACATGTTATATCTATTGATGTTGTAAACATAATGGATATTGTGAGTCAATTAATTATAATATGTACTTAATATTTTTATCATTGATGAAATATGATCATTGATTAACATTAAAAAGTACATATTTATTAAAAGAAAAATCAATAATTTTACACTTGTAGTTTCATTTATCCCCTTAATTTAGCATAATAATTAAATTTATATTTATATATTTTTATTGTTATTTTTATTTCTTATGTAGATAAAATAATACTTTGGATGTATAATTAGAAAATTGGAAATGACATTTGGATTTTGGAGGCTAAAAACTTGAAAGAGCGTTCTAACAGTGTACAAATTCAGAAATTTCAGCCCTGCGTAATTTTGGTATTTTGGACATAACTTGTTACTCCTATATTGGATTGAAGTGATTCCAATTCTAGAAGAAAGAAGATTCAAAGATCTACAACTTCGCTGCTGACAAGAGTCTCTAATTCCGAAGTTTTCAATACCGAAATTGACGAAAGATCTAAAATGTGTCATTTGTAATTAAAAAATAATTAAACAAATATTTGGTGGAGGATCACATCCACCTTTCGGTGGATACCCCTCCACCTTGACAATTGCAATACAATTGTCATGAGGTGCTAAGCACCTCTTGCTATAAATAGAGGTGCTCAACACCTTATTTCCTCAGTTTCCTTCACATGATTCTCTCTGTAATTTTATGAAGGGATCAAGCTCTTATGTGTTTTATTTTTATAAGCTTTTTTCTTGTAAATTTTTTTAAGTAATAAAATTATGCATGTTTTTATTCAAATTATGAGTAGATGATTTCTTTTTGCTGGGAAAATGGTGAAACTTTTAATATGAAAATTTAGATTAATCTCACTTATATTATAATATATAAATTATAATCTAATGATTAATATTTAATTTAATTATGGATTAATTATTGACAAATTTCATTACCGCCTATATGAATGGTTTTATTTATTTGGCAAAATTGAGTACCTAACTGGAATTGTTACAGACAAAAATTATCATTGCCTTTATCGCTGATTTTAAATATTTGGCATAATTAATTCCTGAAATAAATTAATTAGATAATAATGACAATTTATTTATTATAAAAAGTGAGATTTCTAAATTTTAAATATTAAAAGTGGATCCCCTAGCCCCCATCATTTTATTTTATTATTGCAGTTAAATTTAAAAATTTCCAATCACTTCAAAAAATTCAATCTTCTTCTTTTCACTCAAATTATTATTTTATCTTATTAAATCTATTTCATGTGGATCGATCCCGGACTTACCGGGTTATTTTATTACTTCGACACTCTTATACCTAGGAGTAAAAAATCACTCTTTAAGCATGTCAAGTTTTTGGCGGCAACATAATTTAGTAGGTAGAATAATAATTTAACATCCCTGTATTTTTTTTCTTTTTTTATTTTGTATTTCCTTTTTTTGTCATTTATTTTTACTTTTTTCACTTGTTTATTATTTATTCTTTTTGTAAGTATTGCATTTGTAAATTTTAACATATAGTTTGCATTTAGATTGCATGAAACATCGGTCTCGATCAACCAGCGGAAGATTAAATAGAGAGCCTCCATTACCTTCATCGTTAGTCAAAATGGCCGAGATTCGAAATGAAAATCCACCAGGCCGAGATGAAAGTCCAGTTGATCAGGTAGAACGTGAGTCTCAGCATGACGATCTTAATCATCCAAGGACACTAAGAGAATTCATGAATCCCACCAGGACATGATCACCATCTTGTATTGATTTCCCCCCAGATGCATCACGTTTCAATTTCAAACCAAGTATCATCCAACTTTTACTCGCATTCCATGGTCTTGAATTAGAAAATTCTTATCAGCACTTGAAGGAATTCGAAGAGGTATGTAATATTTGCAAATATTAAAATTACATCATGAATATAATTCGACTCAAGTTTTTTCCATTTTCTTTAAAGGATAAAGCTAAAATTTGGCTGCAAAATCTTAGGTCGGGATCCATTAAAACATAGGATAATTTGCAAGAACAATTTCTGAAAAATTATTTCCCACTCACATGACAAACTCCTTTAAGAGGAGAATCACAACTTTCACACAAGAGTCGGGGGAAACACTTTACCAATATTGGGAGAGATTTAAAGAGATATTAAATATTTGTCCACATCACGGGACTGAAAAATTGAGGCTTTTTTCCTACTTCTATGAGGGTTTAACACCCCAAGGTAGACCATTAGTGGAAATGATGTGTAATGGTGAGTTTATAGATAAAAATCTCGAAGATGCACTAGACTACCTAGAACACATAGCAGATAATGCACAACAATAGGATACAGTTGGCACTTACGAGTCGCCTGTAAAACCACAGTCATCTATTAGAGGTATGTTTAACCTTAGGGAATACCATGATATTTCTGCTAAGTATGCATCTCAAGCTAAAAAAGTTGAGGCATTGGAAATAAGGAATAGTGATCATGTCAAGTCAATTCAAGAAGCCACGTGTCATATCTGTAATTCAAATGAACATGTCACACAAGTTTTCCCAACCTTACCAGCCCGGCATGAATGTATCCATGACCAAGTCAGTTCCATAAACACCTTCAAGAGACCAAATCCAAACTCATACTCTCAAACCTACAATTCTGGTTAGAGAAACCATCCAAACTTTAATTGGAGGAATGATAACCAAGCAAAACCCTCGCAACAACCTCTCTAGGTACACCAGAATTTCCAAACTTCTCAGAATTATGTACCATATGTCCCACTGCCTAGGAAAACCTTGAGGATACCTTGCATGTATTCATTGAGAAATAGGAATGTAACATCCCCTAATCCGAGAGATGCTACCGGCAGGGAATGGGCCGTACTATCCCCATGAGCCTCTGACTACATATCTCAACTTTAGTAATAAACTTTTATAAGTCTTTACATGTACATTCTTTACTAACAAACTATATGATGCATGACATTTTTTGACACTAACTTGACTGAACTCTTACTCAACCTTGTGGACTCAATACCCTAGTGACTGCCTTCAGTATCCATCCTCTCGAGCTCGTCCTCCGGGTATACCTGCAAAATAAAGAAACTGAGAGTGGGGGGGTTAGATCATCGTACGATTTAAGTGAGTGGATAATTTAAAAGTAAATACTAAAAACCTCTTTCTTTTGATTTTAAAACCTCTTTATTTCTGGAAAACTTTTCTAAAGTTTACTTTTTTTTGAAAATCTGGTTCAAAAAACCTGTATCTAGAAGGTCTGTTCTGAAAGTTATTTCTGAAGTATATGTTAACTGTTTCTGTAATCTGAATCTGAAAAACTATTTTCTGAAAACTGATCGTTGTTTGTGAAAAACCTGATGTATGGGGGCATTACGTATCGCCCTCCCCCATACGCCTAACTAGAGCCAGAAGTGCAAATCCATAACTTTGGGGCGTTACGTATCGCCGTCCCCCAAAGCATGCCACCCATGTCCCTGAAACTAGTAGTCTTGGGGAGTTATGTATCGCTGTCCCCTGAGCCATTGAACTATAACTGGGGGTGCGGATATATGCTACCCTTCAAGCTCTGAAACTAGGATCTAGGGGCATCTGTCATCCCTATTCCTGAACTAGGATCTGGGGCGTTACGTATCACCCTCCCCCATACGCCTAACTAGAGCCAGAAGTGCAAATCCATAACTTTGGGGCGTTACGTATCGCTGTCCCCCAAAGCATGCCACTCATGTCCCTGAAACTAGTAGTCTTGGGGAGTTATGTATCGCCGTCCCCCAAGCCATTGAACTATAACTGGGGGTGCGGATCTATGCTACCTTCCAAGCTCTGAAACTAGGATCTAGGGGCATCTGTCATCCCTATTCCTGAACTAGGATATGGGGGCGTTATGTATCGCTGTCCCCCAAAACATGCCACTCATGTCCCTGAAACTAGTAGTCTTAGGGAGTTATGTATCGCCGTCCCCCAAGCCATTGAACTATAACTGGGGGTGCGGATCTATGCTACCTTCCAAGCTCTGAAACTAGGATCTAGGGGCATCTGTCATCCCTATTCCTGAACTAGGATATGGGGGCGTTATGTATCGCTCCCCCATACGCCTAACTAGAGCCAGAAGTGCAAATTCATAACTTTGGGGCGTTACGTATCGACGTCCCCCAAAGCATGCCACTCTTGTCCCTGAAACTAGTAGTCTTGGGGAGTTATGTAACGATGTCCCCCAAGCCATTGAACTATAACTAGGGGTGCGGATCAATTGCTACCCTCTAAGCTCTGAAACTAGGATCTAGGGGCATCTTTCATCCCTATTCCTAAACTAGGATATGAGGGTGTTACGTATCGCCGTCCCCCCAGTCATCTGCATGTGCACATCTGCTACCCGTCAATTCCATGTCTGAATCAAGTTACATACTGAGGTGGGATTTTCCCCCATACCTCGAAAACGTAAAACTCATGTTTTGAAAATATTTCTTTTCTAAATCATTTCTCAAAACATGTTAAACCAAATATAACTGATAATAAAATTGGCTAACGCCCTAATAGCGAAAAGTAAGTCTGATATGAACAACAAAAAATGAAAATCAATTTAAAATAAAGTGTCCACTCACTGGTCTGAAATTTGGCTAGTGATATGCCACTCGTCAAATGAAATCATGGCTCATGCGATGATCTATAATTGAAAAACTCAATTAGAATATAAGTCGTGGGGTATGCTTCGGAATTAGGTTAAATTTAATCATTTAACCACTTATTATCATTTCAAGATGCATGACATCTAAACTACGATGTAATGTATGTATACGGGCTAACACGAGTCCATTAGGATGACCCTTAACACGCTAGGGTGAATCTGGAATGAACTAGAATTGATTTGGGGAAATTTTGGTCTTCGCATCGCGTCGCAGACCAAACCAGAGACGAGTTCATCCATATTTCCAGTTCGTGTCGTGACGCGGGCGATCCAGAATCAGTTCTTCACCAATTTCCCAGTATGTGTCACGACGTAAGTCTCTGCGCGTCGCGACGCGCACCGATTTTCCAGGATTCTACTATTTCTTCTTCAAGTGTAACTTACCCAAATGTATCACTAACACTTCAATACTAAAAACCAATGTATATTACATCATATTTCTTTAACTTAACACATTTTAAATCAAGTTAACATCTTCAAACACTTCATTAATCTCATTATTCTTATTCTAAGCTTAAACCCTTAAGATTTATCAAACTTGAGTACTCTATGCTACAACCAATTTCTTTACTTATAAATCATCACCATGCAATCCCTAACATGCCAATAGCCATATTTTATCATCATTCTTTCAAAATCTTGATGAGCGGAAAATATATCACTATTTACCGCCCTTTTGACCTAATATTTTGTATAATTTCTCGGGTTTTATGAATGTTTTGATGTGTTTTAGTTTATTTTACAGATAAAATAAAATCGAGACTCAATGGAATCAATCAGGATGAAATATGGAACAAATAAGGGCAAAAACTAGACTTGACATTTGAATTTTAGAGGTTGGAAACTTGAAATGGCGTTCTAATAAAGTACAATTTCGGAAATTTCAACTTTGCGTAATTTTTGTATTTTGGCCATAACTTTCTACTCCGATATCGGATTGAGGTGATTCAAGTTCCAAATTAAAGAAGACTCGAAGATCTACAACTTTGAAGTTCATAATAATTTCTAATTCTGAAGTATTCATGACCGAAATTGATAAAACAAATATAGAAGTGTGTTATATGTAATTATTAAAGTCATTTTCAAAATAAAAATATAATAAAATAAAATAAAAAATGAAAATGAAAATTGTCAAACTTCCACATGTTTGGTGGAGGATTTGGTGCCATATTGTGTGTCATGTTTGGTGCCATGTTTGGTGGAGAAATTGGGGGAGAAATTTGTGGAGAAATTGGTGGAGGTAAACTTTTGCCTATAAATACCAAGTCATTTCATTTGTAAATTTCATACTTTCCTTGGTTTCTTGAATAATAATTAAGGATTGTATCTTGTGTGTTTTATTTTTTAGTTTTGCAATGTATTTTTATTTTTATTTTTAGTAGTAATAATAGTTTGTTTATTTTATCTTTCTTTTATGTTTTGTAGTTAAATTTCCGCTGGGGGAAAGGTGAAACCTTTAATATGATAAGGTAGATTAATCTCACTTAATTTATAATATGAAAATTATAATTTAATAATATGGATTGAAGTTGATACCGCCTTAATGGCTGGTTTATTTATTTGACATAATGTGACACTGCCTATATGGTCGGTCTTTAGGTGACAGATGATTACCGTCTATATGGCTAGTTTATGGACAAATAATTACACCGCCTTTATGGCTGGATTGACTTAAATGGGTAAAACTGACAATTTCCATATTATAATAAAGTGAGATTTCTACATTTGAAATATTAAAGATGGATCCCCTAACCCCAGTATTTTATTTTTATTCTAGGGAAGTGATGAAGCACAATATTCACGAGTTTTATAATTGATTTTCTTTATATTATGTTTAATACTTTAGTTTGTTTATTGAATCTTAAGCTTAATGCTTCTTGTTAACTGACCATTAATAAGATTGATGTGGTAAACTTAATATGAACTTGGAAAAGAGATTTTAGGTTTCAACCTTAGATTCAATAGCTCACGATCTCACCTTAGGGTATGGTGACCCTTAGGTAGATTTCATTTCAGGATAGACATATACCTGTCGGGCGGGGGTAGCCACAATTGGAACTTGAACTTAATGAATTGATGTAACTTGGTTAACATAGACATATGATTAATTGAGTTATACTGGGTGTTTACATCTGACCATCGAAAGAGGCTTTTGCATATCTTCGTGTTCCAGGTTAGCAAACTGATTTATTACACATATATAAGAGAATCAATTCATCATTAGAATTATATTGTGTGGAATCACAGCCGTAGATATTTGTGTCTTTTGTTTATTTTCCTTAGTATTTTCTTTTATGTTTTTTTATTTATTTATTTAGCAAATTCATATTCAAACAACCAATTAAGCAATCATTCCTTTCTCACCCTAATTAGATACCTGTAAATAAATAGAATCAATAATTAATAATAACAGTAGAAATTAAGTCCTCGTGGGATCAATATTTTTATACTACTTGAGCGATACGTGCGCTTGCGTTACGTGTGTGTTTACCACTAGTCAAGCTTTTGGCGCCGTTGCCGGGGACTTATTTTTCTTGAGTTATTAATTTTGAAGCTATCTATTTTACTTGTATCTAATTTTCTTTATTTTTTCTTTTATTTTTCAGGTGGTCGAAAATGGAACATTATTGGGAGATGGAAGAATTACGAGCTTTACAAGGTAAAGATACACCCCAGATCAGGGAGCAACAGTTTGGTTTTCCGAGGCCTGTTGTCCAGCCCAACAACTATCATTGGATGTCAGAACCAATCAATACAACATTTGCTCATCAGAACGCATTGGGTAGATGTGAAATATGTGATGGTAATGTTAGTGTTCCTAGAACATGCCAAGGATCTCTAAGAGTGATTCGTGTGTGAATTTTACCAAAGGAAGTTGCAGAATACTTACATTGGTTTGCATGGATTTGAAAAAGCTTCTTTGAAGATGGAAGCTCCAAGCCTTCTATTAGTGTTCCAACACTTGGGTGAGTCTCCCTATCACCTTATTTCACTCCTTAATGTGCTAGCATACTTGAATTTTGCAACAAAATCCATGGGAGAGAAGAGAAGCTCACGTTTTTTTTGTGAGGAAGAAGAGAGAATAGGTTTTTGTGAATAGTAACCATTACACTTCCAAAGTCAACAAGTTAATTTATACTTAGGTTGTGTGTTGAATTTGGTTTGAGTGTAGTATAAGTAAAGTCAAGCCTTACTTACCAACAAATCAAACCCAAAATCAAGCCTAACCACTTCCATCAAATGTCCAAATTTGATGTAAGTGAAGTGGGTCCCACCACTTTTAAATTCCAAATTTAAGTCGGCTAATCCAACACGTAACTTCACTCGGGCCCGGGTTCGTTTAATTCCGAATAAATGAATTTATCGCTGCGACATAATTAAATCCAATTTAATTAAATAATAATGTCTAGCAAAATTATTACGAAAGTCGCTTGCGAATTAATTCTAAATTAATTCGTTTGCCCGAATTAAAATCTAATTTTAATTCCGCTTTGAAATCTAATTTCAATTAATATATCCAATATATTATTTTAGCCCAATTAAATAAATTAAATAGTAAAATCCAATTTAACTATTAAATTTACTTTGCCGATTAATTCCAGATTAATCGCGTTCTCTCTCTTCTAGTCGAATTAATCCCAGATTAATTCTTACCGTAATTAATCCCAGATTAATTTCTCTCTCTCATAATTAATCCCAAATTAATTCTGTTCGAGTCAAATGTCATCGGTGAATCTTTGAGAGGCGACCCAAGAGATCCCTGGATATGTTGGCAGTAAATACGGTCATCGGACTATCCGAATACGTCCGTACCCGGTACCACGTTCTTATCGATTTACAAGACATGGTTGGCTTCTAGCAAAGCACCGTTCCTACCCAATTCTCCAGAAATATTCTTTTAAGGAATATATAATATATATATATGGTGTAGTATATATAGTATTGTGTATTACGATCCAATATCGGATGTCACATGCTAGGCCTAGGGATGGAGTTGTGTCTGCCCCGTACGAAGCATATATCGGATCACTAGCAACTAGTCTCTTTATGATCGGAAAGTCATGACCTAGTCATACTTTCCCGATGGCTATAGCACTATAGAGTACCAGTTCTGTATCCATGCGTGATCATCATCTTCATATGACTGAAGTGATACTTCCATCTTGACATCACACCCAATACACTATGATTCTCAGTATACCCAGAAGAGGCGTACACATAACCTGTTAAAGCCCCGGACGACCAAAACCAAAGTATATTGATTGTCGTAAGTATTAGTGATGCAAGTCTCAGGTTGAGACCATATACACCTACCCTGATTCGGATTCCCATAGACACATAGTCATACTACCAATGGGATTCCGAGGGGTCTATCCAGAGTGAAGTTGTTCCCGTACCATTGGCAAACAGAACCTCCTATCACACTTGCATGAGTATCCAATACCCAAATATATGAGAACTATGTCGTTAAGCTTCCATAACGCGAACAAGTGTAATACTAGCTTATTCCGCATTATCGATGTCCAGTCTCGATAATACTACGACTAGGGATATTTAATGATTAAACCTTACGTGGATTAATACTGTCTCATATCTTATTAATCTGGTACTAATCATATGGACTTTTATCATTTATATATCCAGGTAATCCAATTACAAATGATAAAAGAGCAATTTCCTTTGTCACATAGTTAATTTTGTACAAGAATACCATGTTCTTTACAAAATAGTGATGCTATGAGTCATAATTATCCAACAATCTCCCACTTGGCCTATAGCCAATCACTCAAGTGTCTAACACCTGAACTATGTACGGGTCGCTCTAACTTCTGCTGAGAAATAATTTTCATCAGCGAATTTGCAAGGTTATCATCTTATGCGATTTATTCGATCATCACATCGCCACGATGTATGATCTAACGAATCAGATGAAACAGTTGAAGTACATACTTGGATCATTAATGAGACCGCGGTTCCTTAGCCTGTGCTGTAGCCCAGCTCAGCTGCTAACAAAACTACTCCTAATCCAATTAGAAATTTATAGATCCAAAATGCTTCTTTTGCTGCCTCAGCTGCAGCAATATTCCGCTTTTATTGTTTAATAGGCAACATTATCTTGCTTGGAAGATTTCCAGCTCACTGTTTCGTTATTCAAACTAAATATGTACCCTTATTGTGACTTACAGTCATCTTTATCGGTTTGGAAACTTGTAGCGGTGAACCCAGTCACCTCAAGTTCTCTTTTCCCCATATTCTCAGAAAGTATCCTTAGTTCATCCAATTTACTCAAGGATGTTCTTTACTCAACCCAGTGACCATCACCTGGATGGGCCTGATTGTGACTGCATATGCTCAAAGCATATGAGACATCAGGTTGCGTACATATCAAAACGTACGAACTCTGGGAGAGTGTCAACAGCTTTCTAGATCTATCCCAGTAGATCTTTATTCCTAGAATAAAGCCTTCTTCTCCCAGGTTTTTCATGGAGAATTTTATGAAAGCCAAGCTTTCTCTGATTATAGCATGGGAATGTCATTACCGAGAAGCAATACATCATCAATATTTAGGACAATGATTATCAGTGCACTCCCACTAACCCTCTTATATACACAAGAATCATCTTCGTTTTGAATTAAATCATATACCATTATGATTACATCAAAATGATGGTTCCAAGAATTCAATGCGTGCTTCAATCCATAAATGGAATGATTTAACTTTCAAACCTTGTTGGCATGTTTTGGCACAATAAAACTGTCAGGATGTTACATACAAGCATCCTCCAAAAGGTTTCCGTTAAAGAAAGCGGTTTTGGCGTCTAGTTGCCATATTTCATAATCGAAATATCTTTACATCCTCAGGTTGACACATATGGAGCATGCATTTCACATATGACAGATGAAGAGCTGAACAAAGGAATCCTAAAATACATCTGTGAATAAAAGGTGGAGAAAGAAGCAGAAAAAATGGAAGAGCAAATGTCTGACCATATTGAAGATCTCATGCATTCAGGAGAAACATCACTGTATTGGGGAGTACAAATGAAAGACACCACCCAAGAGCTTGACAGAATGGAACCCACATTCCAAGTCAAACATCATACGAGACTTCCTAATTTTCTTTCTTTCTTTTCAGGAATCACTGGAGCGACAAAGTTTAAAAAGGTGGCATAAGCACAGAATAAGACAAAATTCTTTTTGCTATTTTACCGTTGGAAAAGACCCTTCAAAAGCAACGCTCATGGGATTGTCTCTAATCAGACATCCAAAACCACGTTGAGACCTCATTGACAGGTGGACTTCAGTAACGTCTGGCTGAAGATGAAAAATTTAAGGCTAGTAGGGAGACAACCCATGTAATTTTTATTGTTGGGATTTATGTTTTATTTTGTGTATATATGTTGTAGAGTTTTTAATTTTGTGTTATTTTTGTAGAGAAAAGCAAAAACGGAGCATTTAAGGCATAACAAGACAGGAGGAATGGTGTTTAACAATCACAAAGATGAGATTTAACTCATTAGGGATGGCTGAGTAAGGAATGGATTCTTGAGACGCATCCTAATGAATTTATATACTAAACAAGTTTCGTATTGCATACATAATTCTGTTGCCTTAAATAATTGCTTTGATTTGATTTTCTATTGTGATTTCCTTTATTTTCGCCGACAAGATCTATACTTTTTGACTTTCACGATTTATTTTAACTTTCATCTAATAATTTTCATTTGGCAGGTACTAGTTCTATTATTACTCACCCTTTTCAGGATCTATAAATTCAGCTCGTCATTCTTCTCTTCGACACATCCAGATAAAAATTCAGATAAGAGAGAAATGGAAACTACTTTCAAGCGACGAGTTACTCATATCTGTGTGCTTTGTGGATCTAACTCTGGGTCCAAACCAGAATTTATAGAGGCCGCAAAAGAATTAGGGAGAGTTATTACAGAATGAAACATGCACTTAGTATTTGGCGGTGGCAATCTTGGATTAATGGGATGTGTTTCAAAAGCAGTGCAAGAATGTGGCAGCCATGTTTTGGGAATCATTCCAAAACCATTAGTAGATACAGACCTTATTGGAGACTCAAATGGAGAGGAATGCATTGTCTCAGGCATGTCCGAACAACTTATTGAAATGGTCAATCATGCTGACGCTTTCATTGTTTTACCAGGCGGGCTAGGCACGTTGGAAGAAATATTCACTGTTGCATCATGGGAAAATTTGAACATCCACCAAAAACCCATTGGATTATTTAATGTGGATGGATTTTTCGATTTTCTTTTTGTATTTCTTGCAAATGCTAACAAACTTGGGCTCATTTCGAAACCGGTAAAAGACATATTCCTAACTGTGAGAAAAGCCGATGAATTAATTGACCAACTCTTAGCCTATGAACCAAAAATTGACCCCATTGTTTCCAAGTTGAACTGGTCTGATAGCGATCGTGGCAAGAAGCGTAAATTGTATTTAGATCTTAATCGGTAATTTTGTATAGCTACAATTGTCAAATCTGTGCTAACCAGTTGACATCTTCTGAACCCTTCTTCTTCTTTTTCAGACATTGTGGACAATGTCTCAATTAAGTTTGGGGGAAGGAATATTTGATTTGCTTTTTTTTATTTGTTCTGTTATTTTTATTTTGTTGTTATTTTGTGTAAATTTGAATTTTTTTTTTTTGAAATTTTCGACTAACCATGTGGAATTGTGTTTGAAATAGTTGTGTAAGAAATTTCCACTCATGAGACGTATCTCAACCTATTTCGTAACAAGTTAATTTTTGTTTATTTCCTTTTGAATTATTTAATTTTTGAATTCTCCATAATACTGACTAAATTGGATCTTCATATGCTCAGTTGACAGGTATTATCAACATACATGGTAACATATAGCCATGAGTTGTAAGTGAAAAGTTTGTAATATTCAGTGCTCTAGTGTAATTGGAGGAAATATCTAAAAAAGCAATGGAATAAAAAAATGTGTATATTAATAAAACAAACATTTGAGATCTGAGTAATTAAGTCCGTATGGGTGTTTTAACACCTAGTGCCCTAAAGCCAACTGGCTTGGGAGTCACTGACTCAAAGCTCATTACATGGATTGAAGATGTTCATAAAAAAAAAAAATGAGACATCCGAGATCCGAGTAATTAAGTCTGTAGGGGTGTCTTAACACCTAGTGCCCTAAAGCCAACTGGCACTGACCCAAAGCTCGCTACATGGATTGAAGATGTTAATAAAAAAAAAAGACATCTGAAATCCGAGTAGTGTCTGTAGGGGTGTTTTAACACCTAGTGCCCTAAAACCAACTGGTTTGGGAGTCTCTGGCCCAAAGCTCGTTACATGGATTAAAGATGTTATATAAAATAAAATATAAAAAAATCCATTGCTAAAAATGTGTGAATTCTAATATAACTTTAGGAAAAAATTTTACTCTCTTTTCAAATGCACTTATGAATATTGTGGGCACAATAATTTGATTACCTTGTTGGTTGTGTATATGGAGAATGGTAAAAATAATCGGAGAATTTACTTATTTGGTAATTTAGAAAGAAAGAAAACATCTATTAACTTGGATAATAGTTTCACTTGTTTAGTCACTAACTTGTTTGATCTTTTTTCTTTTGTGTTCATTTGACGTTTGTGGGTATCGTCAATGTAAGCCCTCACGAGACTACAACTCGTCCACTAGGGACCACCTATGGGTTTAAAGGTTTGTTGCATACGCTAAATGCAATCGTGATCCCTACGAAAGTGGCCTAGTTTAATTTAGTTTTAGTTATTTATTTTATTTTATTGTTTTGATCGAGGACTAGCAAAATGTTAGGTTTGGGAGTGTGATGAGCGGAAAATATGTCACTATTTACCGCCCTTTTTGACCTAATATTTTGTATAGTTTATCGGATTTTATGAACGTTTTGATGTGTTTTAGTTTATTTTGCAGATAAAATAAAATCGGGACTCAATGGAATCAATCAAGACGAAATATGGAACAAATAAGGGCAAAAACTGGACATGACATTTGGATTTTAGAGGTTGGAAACTTGAAATGGCGTTCTAACGAAGTACAATTTCGGAAATTTCAACTTTGCGTAATTTTTGTATTTTGGCCATAACTTTCTACTCCAATATTGGATTGAGGTGATTCAAGTTTCAGATTAAAAAAGACGCAAAGATCTACAACTTTGAAGATTATAGTAATTTCTAATTCTGAATTTTTAATGATCTAAATTGATAAAACATCCAAAAAAGTGTTAAGTGTAATTATTAAAGTCATTTTCAAAACAAAAAATAAAATAAAATAAAATAAAAAATGAAAATTGTCAAACTTCCACCAAACATGCTTGCATGTTTGGTGGAGGATTTGGTGCCATGTTTGGTGCCATGTTTGGTGGAGAAATTGGATGAGACATCGATGGAGAAATTGGTGGAGGCAAAATTTTACCTATAAATACCAAGTCATTTCATTTGTAAATTTCATACTTTCCTTGGTTTCTTGAATAAGAATTAAGGATTGTATCTTGTGTGTTTTATTTTTTAGTTTTGTAATGTATTTTTATTTTTATTTTTAATAGTAATAATAGTTTGTTTAATTTATCTTTCTTTTATGTTTTGTAGTTAAATTTCCGTTTGGGGAAAGGTGAAACCTTTAATATGATAAGATAGATTAATCTCACTTAATTTATAATATGACAATTATAATTTAATAATATGGATTGAAGTTGATACAGCCTTAATAGCTGGTTTTATTTATTTGACATAATGTGACACTGGCTATATGGTCGGTCTTTAGGTGACAGATAATAACACCGCCTTTTATGGCTGGTTCAACTTAAATGGGTAACACTGATAATTTCCATATTATAATAAAGTGAGATTTCTACATTTGAAATATTAAAGGTGGATCCCCTAACCCTAACATTTTATTTTTATTCTAAGGAACTGATGAAGCACAATATTCACGAGTTTTATAATTGATTTCTTTATATTATGTTTAATACTTTAGTTTGTTTATTGAATCTTAAGCTTAATGCTTCTTGTTAACTGGCCATTAATAAGATTGATGTGGTAAACTTAATATGAACTTGGAAAAGAGATTTTAGGTTTCAACCTTAGATTCAATAGCTCACGATCTCACCTTAGGGCATGGTGACCCTTAGGTAGATTTCCTTTCAGGATAGACATATACCTGTCGGGTGGGGGTAGCCACAATTGGAACTTGAACTTAATGAATTCAGGTAACTTGGTTAACATAGACATATGATTAATTGGGTTATACTGGGTGTTTACATTTGACCATCGAAAGAGGCTTTTGCATATCTTCGTGTTCCAGATTAGCAAACTGATTTATTACACATATATAAGAGAATCAATTCATCATTAGAATATTATTGTGTGGAATCACAACCGTAGATATTTGTGTCTTTTGTTTATTTTCCTTAGTATTTTTTTATGTTTTTTATTTATTTATTTATTTAGCAAATCCACATTCAACCAACCAATTAAGCAATCATTCACTTCTCACCCTAATTAGATACCTGTAAATAAATAGAATCAATAATTATTAACAACAGTAGAAATTAAGTCCTCGTGGGATTGATATTTTATACTACTTGAGTGATACGTGCGCTTGCGTTACGTGTGTGTTTACCACCGGTCAAATCTAAACAACCAAGTTTTGGGTCAAGTTTCTTTACCTTCACCTTTTGATTTTTCTTTCCATTTCCAAGCCTTCAGTAGTTGATAATTTTTCCTCTTAGCTTGGTATGTGAGTGTTGATAATTCCCTCTTCCTCTTTTCTCTTCTTCTTCTTCTTCTTCTTCTCTTCTTCTTCTTCTTCTTCTTCTTCTTCTTCTTCTTCTTCTTATTATTATTCTTCTTCTACTACCATAGGTTATCCGGAGTGGATCATCGTATCATCTAGTATCGGAATCTCAAAAAAAAATTCTGATCATTCCCAAAGTCATGTCATGAAAGTATATATGTGCAAACATAATTTGTATTATATAACACCCGTCCCACAGTGTAACAGTAGCCGGGATCTCAGTAGTCAGAATTTCCGATCATTACAAGAAAGCAATCAATAATCAAAATGTGCAAACATTTATTGATTTGAAAGATACTTCTCCGAAATCACATATGCATTGACCATTAATGAGAAAGTGAAGTTTCTTGCACAACAACAACCAAACCCCAAGAGTCGTCAAAATCCTCACGATGGTAGCTCTGGTAGTGAACACATAGACCAAGTTAAGTTTGTTATTACTCTTCGCAGTGGTAAAGTCATCCACAGACCTATTCTTGAACCTCATGAAATTGAAAATAAATTAGATTCAGAGGGTAAAGAAGGTGTTGATGAACCATTACCCATCAATGATGATAATAATTTATCTCATGCACCCCCATTTCCCGAAGCATTAAAAACAAAGAAATTGAACCATTCCTCATATATATATGAAATATTCAAACAGGTAAAAGTCAATATTCCTTTGTTAGATGCTATCCAACAGATACCATCTTATGCAAATTTCTGAAAGACTTGTGCACTGTTTAAGGGAAACATCATGTAAGAAATAAATCTTTTCTAGCTGAACAGGTAAGTCTCATTCTCTCAACCAATAATGCATTAAAATACAAGGACTCTGATTGTCCAACTATTTCTTGTAATATTGGAAATCAAAAAATTGAACATGATTTGCTTGATCTTGGAGCCAGTGTCAATTTGCTTCCATTTTCGGTTTATAAATAACTTAATATTGGCGAGTTAAAACCAACTCCAACTACTCTTTTACTTGCCAATAGATCAGTCAAGGTACCAAAAGGAATTGTGAAAGACGTGTTATTACAAGTCGATAAATTCATATATCATGTGGATTTTATTCTCTTGGAAATATAACCTATAGCAGACAGTTATAAGCCAATTCTTATAATACTTAGTCACTCATTTTTAGCAACAGCTAACGCATTAATTAATTGCAGGAATGGAATCATGAATTTTTCTTTTGGTAATATGATGTTGGAGCTTAATGTTTTTAACATGTGTAAACAACCATGTGATGATGACAGCGAAAACGAAAACATAGAACTAAATGAACCAATTTTAGAGGAGCATATTCATGGGAGTTTATATGATCCCATGGAAATTTATTCTTCTAATTTTCTTGAATCAAGTACGCAATTAAATTCGGATATTCCTAATAATTTTTCACTTGATTCTACACAGATACTGGAAGACGATGGAGAAAAACAAAAATTTGGATAAACTAGGAACACTAGAAGAAGAAAAAGATGATGAAGCAACCAATTTGGAATTAAAGACTTTGCCAGAAGGATTGAAGTATGCATTTCATGGAGATGAACAAACTTACCATGTGGTAATTTCTTCTTCTCTCACAAGCAATCAAGAAGGTAAGTTGTTAAATGCGTTGAAAAAACATAAACTGGAAATTGATAAGCGGTAAATATATCAATATTTACCGTCCATTTGACCTAATATTTTGTATAATGTCTTGAGTTTTGTGAATATTTTGATGTGTTTTGTGTTATTTTGTAGATAAATAAAATAACAGGACTCTCTGGAATCAATTCAGGGCCAAAACAGCGAAAAACGGACAAACAGGACAAAAATATAAATTTCCTGCTAAAATGCGCTGATTACTAAAATGCACATTGCTAAAATGCACTGTCTGCTATCATGCGCCGCTAACGTGTGCCTGCCATGTGTCAACATCACAGCAGACTTTCTAACATGTGCACTTGCTAACATACGCCTGCCATATGTCACCATCGCAGCAATTGTGCTAACGTGCGCCGGACATAAGTCATCATCCCATGCTGCCGACAGAACATGTCATTGATTATGTCAGCGTCGCGACGTGCATAACCTTTTGTGTCGCAATGCCGAACAAATAATTCAGCTGCCGACACCACGTGTCACCATCTCCGTGAAGCCCGTGCCACGCGTCCAAAATCTACGACGCGTGGCGACGCGCAATGTTCCATGCGTCGCAATGCGTGAGGCCAAACTTTTCCTATAAATTGAGGTGGATTTCAGAATTCCAATTCGTATCTTCCTAAAGTTCCTAATAGGGGACTAAGGACTGTATCTTATTTGTTTAAGTTTTTTTAATTTAATTTAAGTATTTTTTACTTTTAGTAGTAGTAGTAGTACTTTCCTAAGGTTCTGAATAAGGATCTAAGAATTTTATTTTTGTTTATTTACTTTTTGCACTTTTATTTTCATTATTAGTTTTATTTTATTTACTTTTTATTTCTTTTATGTTCAATAGTTAATTTACTGTTGGGGAATGGTGAAGCTTTTTATTATTATAATTTAGATTAATCTCCCCCAGTTATAATATATAAATCATCTTAAAACCTGACTTAATTGGATACCGCCTTTATGGTCGGTTGGACTTAATTAAATTGATTTTAACCTGACTAAATTGGATACCGCATTTATGGTCGGTTGGAAATAATTATAACTTGACTTAATCAGGATACGCCTATATGGTCGGTTGGTAATTATTGCACAAATTTATATATTATAATAAGGGAGATTTCTAAATTAGAAATAGTAAATGTATATTAATCTCACTTATATTATAATATGGAAATTGTAATTTAATAATATGGATTAAAAGTTGATTCCACCTTAATGGCTGGTTTTATTTATGTAACATAATGTGACACCACTTATAAGGTCGGTCCTTAGGTGACAGATGATTACCGCCTATACGGTTGGTTTATGGATAAATAATAACACCGCCTTTATGGCTGGTTCAACTAAATTGGGTAACACTGACAATTTCCATATTATAATAAAGTGAGATTTCTAAAGGTGAATCCCCTAACCCCCAGCATTTTATTTTTATTCTAGGGAAGTAATAAAACACAATATTCATATGCTTAATAATTGATTTAATTATATTATAGGTAACTCTTTAGTTTATTTATTGAATTTTAAGCTTAATGCTTCTTGTTGCCTGATCACGAATAAGATTGATGTGGTAAACTTAAAATGAACTTGGAAAATGGATTTTAGGTTTCAGCCTTAGATTCAATAGCCCACGATCTCCCTTAAGGATAGATAACCCTTAATAGATTTCCTTCCAGGATAGACATATACCTGTCGGGCGAGGGTAGCCACAATTGGAACTTGAACTTAATGAATTCAGGTAACTTGGTTAACATAGACATATGATTAATTGGGTTATTTGGGTGTTTGCATCTGACCATCAACAGACTCTTATGCATAACTTCGTGTTCCAGGTTAGCAAACTGATTTATTACACTTATATAAGAAAATCAATTCATCATTAGAATAATATTGTGTGGAATCACAATCTTAGATATTTGTGTCTTTTGTTTATTTTCCTTTGTATTTTCTTTTGTGTTTTTATTTATTTATTTATTTAGCAAATCCACATTCAACCAAACAATCAAGCAATCATTCCCTTCTCCCTATAATTAGATACATGTAAATAAATAGTATCAATAATTAATAATAACAATAGAAATTAAGTCCTCGTGAGATCGATATTTTTATACTACTTGAACGATACATGCGCTTGCGTTATACGTGAGTGATTTCACCGATCAAGTTTTTGGCGCCGTTGTCGGGGACTTATTTTTCTTGCGTTATTAATTTTGAAGCTATCTAATTTACTTGTATCTAATTTTCTTTATTTTTATCTGTAATTTTTTTCTTTTATTTTTCAGGTGGTTGAAATGGAACATTATTGGGCGATTGAGAGATTACGAGCTTTACTAGAAGAAGATACACCCCAAATCATGGAGCAACAGTCCAGTTTTCTGAGGCCTGTTGTCCAGCCCAAAAATTATCACTGGTTGTCATAACCAAGCAATACTACATTTGCTCAACAGAACTCAATGGGGAGATGTGAAATATGCAATGGTAACCACCTGTTGGGTTCTCTAAGAACATGCCTAGGATCAAATTAAGCATAAAACATGTGAATACTCGAAGTAAGATTGCGGAAAAATACTTACAACGATCGGTTATATGGATGCGGAGACAACAAAAATTCCAAGCTTTTGTGTAGAGATCCAAGTCTTCCTTTGATTGTATGTTGAGCTCCAAGCTTGATCTTTTGAATTCCAAACTCAATGAGATGTTTCCCTATCACCTTTGTAGACTCTTTAATGTGCTAGCAATTGGAAGTTCTTGCAACAAAAATTCCCTTGTTCATGAGAGAGCAACTCTCGGCAATATCAAAGAGAAAGAAGGGAGAGGTTCACGCCAAAATGCAAAAAAAAAAAAGTGAATGATTTGTGTTGACTTGTTTAGATTTTCCAAAATCAAAAGACATATACCAAAAAATCCAAAGTTTGGTAAAAGTCATTCACAAATCAAGCTTAAGTATTTTACAAGCCATCACCAACAACTAACAACTTCCATTAAACAAAAGTTTGATAAAGTTGACTAGGTGATGTGACTTGTGGGCCCCACTTAAATTCAAAATCCGAGTGGGCCCGCAAAACACATATCGGGCTCGGGTTCGTTATTTTCGAATTAACGAATTTTCCGTTCCGACGTAATTAAATCAAATTTAATTAAATAATTATGCCTAGAAAAATTACTATTAAAGTCACTCGCGAATTAATTCTAAATTAATTCGTTCGCCCGAATTAAAATCCAATTTTAATTCCGTTGTGAAATCTAATTTCAATTAATATATCGAATATATTATTTTATCGATTAATTCCAAATTAATCGTTCTCTCTCTTCTATTCGAATTTTATCCCAGATAAATTCTCGCCGTAATTAATCCTAGATTAATTTTCTTTCTCTCATAATTAATCCCAGATTAATTCTGTTCGAGTCATACGTCATCGGTGAATCTTCGGGAAGCGACCCATGAGATCCCTGGATATATTGGCAGTAAATTTGGTCGTCGGACTATCCGAATACGTGCGTACCTCGTACCACGTTCTTACCGATTTACAAGACATGGTTGGCTTCTAGCAAAGCACCGTGCCTACCCAATTCTCCAGAAATATTCTTTAAGGAATATATAATCTTTTTCAGGCGTAGTAACGTAGTATTACGTATTACGATCCAATATCGGATGTCACATGCAAGGCCTGGAGCTGGAATAGTGTCTGCCCCGTACGAAGCATATATCGGAACATTAGCAACTAGTCTTTTTAATCGGATAATCATGACCTTGTCATATTATCCTGATAGTTGCAACATAATAGAGTACTAGTTCTGTATCCCTGCGTGATCATCATCTCCATATGACTGAAGTAATACTTCTATCTTGACATCACACCCAATACACTACGATTCTAAAAAAACCCAGAAGAGGCGTACACAGAACCTGTTAAAGCCCCGGACAATCAAAACCAAAGCGTATTGATTGTCGCAAGTATTAACGATGCAAGTCTCAGGTTAAGACCAAATACACCTACCTTGATTCGGATTCCCATAGACACATAGTCATACTACCAATGGGATTCCGAGGGGTCTATCCAGAGCGAAGCTGTTTCCGTACCATCGGCAAACACAACCTCCTATCACACTTGAATAAGTATCCAATACTTTAATATATGAGAAATATGATGTTACGCTTCCATAACACGCACAAGTACAATACTAGTTTATTCTGCATTATCGATGTCCAGTCTCGATAATACTACGACTATGGATATTTAATGATTGGACCTTTGTGGATTGATAATGTCTCATATCTTATAATCCTGAACTAATCATAAGGACTTTTATCATTTATATATATTCAAGTAATCTAATTACAAAATGATAAAATAGCAATTTCCATTGTCACATAGTTAATTTGTACAAAAACCACAATGTCTTTTACAAATAGTGACGCCATGGGTCATAATTGTCCAACAATCTCCCACTTGGCCTATAGCCAATCACTCAAGTATCTAACACCTGAACTATGTACATGTCGCTCAAACTTTTACTGAGGAATATCTTTCGTCAGCGGATCTGCAATGTTGTCATCTGATGCGACCTTCTCGATCTTCACATCGCCACGATGTATGATCTCACGAATCAGATAGAGACGTCGAAGTACATGCTTGGATCGTTGATGAGACCGCGGTTCCTTAGCCTGTTCTATAGCCTCGTTATTGTCATAATACAATGGAACGGGCTCACCTGCTAATGGAACTACTTCTAATCCAATTAGGAATTTATGGATCCAAACTGCCTCTTTTGCTGCCTCAGCTGCAGCGATGTATTTCGCTTCTATTGTTGAATCGATAACAGTCTCTTTCTTGGAAGATTTCCAGCTTACTGCTCCGTTGTTCAAATAAAATATGTACCCAAATTGTGACTTACAGTCATCTTTATCGGTTTGGAAACTTGCATCGGTAAACCCAGTTACCTCAAGTTCTCCATCTCCATAGATTAAGAACGCATCCCTAGTTCGTCTAAGATACTTAAGGATGTTCTTAACCACAACCCAGTGACAATCACCTAGATCGGCCTGATAGCGATTACACATGCTCAAAGCATAGGAGATATCAGGTCGCGTACATATCATGACATACATGATCAATCCGACTACATAAGCGAACGGGATCCGACTCATGTTGTCTCTCTCATCTTGAGTTTTAGGATACATGTCCTTAGATAGAGTGACACCATGTGACACTAGCAACAGTCCCCTCTTAGACTGTTCCATGTTGAATCTCCTCAACACTTTGTCAATGTACGTGCTCTGGGAGAGACCAAGTAGCTTTCTAGATCTATCCTGGTAGATCTTTATTCCCAGAATAAAGGCTACTTCTCCCATATCTTTCATGGAGAATTTTAATGAAAGCCAAGCTTTCACCGATTGTAGCATGGGAATGTCATTGCCAATAAGTAATTCATCATCAACGTAAAGGGCAATGAATGTCAGTGCACTCCCACTAACCTTCTTATATACACAAGGATCATCCTCGTTTTGAACGAAATCATATTCTTTTATGATCTCATCAAAATATTGGTTCCAAGAACGCGATGTTTGCTTCAATCCATAAATGGATCGATTTAACTTACAAACCTTGTCCGCATGTTTTGGTATGAAAAAACTGTCAGGCTGTTACATATAAATATCCTCTAAAAGGTTTCCGTTAAGGAAAGCTGTTTTGACGTCCATTTGCCATATTTCGAAATCGAAATATGCAACAATAGCAAGCATTATCTGAATGGATTTAATCATGGCAACAGGTGAAAAAGTTTCGTTGTAATCGACACCATGTCGTTGATGATACCCTTTCGCTACAAGCCTAGCTTTGTACATTTGTATGTTTCTATCCATGTCGGTCTTCTTCTTGAAGACCCATTTTCAACCAATAGACTTTACGCCTTCTGGTGCATCAACCAGTGTCCAAACTTGGTTGGTGTACATGGAATCCATTTCGGATTTCATGGAATCTTGCCATAAACCGGAGTCGATACCGTGTATCGCTTCCTCATACGTAGCCGGTTTGTCTTCCTAAATTAGATTAATATCCACATGAGGTGAGATCAGAAAACCATACCTCTCAGGTTGTTTTCTGACTCTCTCCGACCTACGCGGTTCTTGTGTATTCGAAGATTATGGTACAGTCTCATCTCTGATGAACTGTTCATGTTCCGTTAAGGAATTGGTGCCAGGAACAGTATCACTCCGATTTTCATCGAGTTCTACTTTCCTCCCACTAACCACTGCATTTAGGAATTCCTTCTCAAGGAAAACCGCATGTAGAGCAATAAATACTTTGTTCTCTTGTGGGTTGTAGAAGTAATATCCTTTGGTTTCCATAAGATAACCTACAAATAGACACTTATCCGATTTGGGTTCAAGTTTGGTACCATCCAAACATTTAACGTATTCCTAACAACCCCAAATCTTCAGGAATGAGAAACCTGGTTTCTTTCCTGTCCATATTTCATACGGAGTCTTTGACGGAACCTTATTCAAAATAAGTATTGCATTGTTCAATGCATATCCCCAAAAGGAAATAGGTAGCTCTGTGCGACTCATCATTGAACTTACCATGTCCAACAAAGTTCGGTTTCTCCGTTCAGACACACCGTTTAATTGAGGTGCTTCGGGAGGAGTCCATTGTGAAAGAATACCATACTCTTTCAAGTAATCGAGAAACTCATTGCTCAAGTATTCTCCACCACGGTCCGACCGTAATGTTTTAATACTTTTGTCGGTCTGTTTTTCTACTTCGTGTCGAAACTCTTTGAATTTCTCAAAAGTTTCCGACTTGTGTCTCATAAGATACACATAACCATAACGCGATCCATCATCCGTAAAGATTACGAAGTATTCATATCCACCTCTAGCCTGGCTAGACATGGGCCCATATACGTCACTATGAACGAGGGCTAACAGTTCGGTGGCACGTGTACCTTTACCGCTAAAATGTGTTTTAGGCATTTTTCCTAATAAACAAGATTCGCAGACGTCATATGAATTTGGATCAAATTCGTCCAAGTACACACTCTTCGAAAGTGTGGATATGCGAGTCTTGTTAATGTGTCCCAGATTACAATGCCACATATAAGTTTCATCTTTGTTACTTAATTTAAGCCTTTTGTTTGTTACATTATATGTTTGAGATTGATTTATATTCAAAATATAAAGACCATTATACACATCAGTATAAAACACCCAGTGTTTCTAAATACAAAAGTATACCCACATTGGGTTAAACAAGATACAGAAATAATATTCCTAGTCAAACTAGGTACATAATAACAGTCTGATAAGTTTAGTACAAGCCCCGAGGGAAGTTCCAAAATATAAGTCCCAACAGCCAAAACGGCGACTCTAGTCCCATTTCCAACTCGGAGGTCAATCTCTTATGAGGTCAGTCTCCTGCTAATCTGTAGATCCTGCACATCAGTACATATATGAGTACCATAACCAGAATCAAAAATCCAATTTTTAAAACTAGAAGTAGACATGTTTATTTCTATAACAAACATACCTGAAGCCGGTGTCTTGCCCGCTTTGATTTCCTTCATGTGCGCCTTGTACTCACCGCAGTCATGCTTCCAGTGACCCTATTTGCCACACTGTAGGCAGACATATTGGGATTTGTCCTTAGCCTTCCCATAAGACTTTGATGATTTGGCATTGCCCTTCTTCTTCTTCTTCTTTACACCTCCAGTAGCCTTTGGCCAAGCCTTGGCATACTGAGATGTTGAAGCGAAGTGCGCCTCGCACTTTTTTCCCTTCAATAGCTCTTTTTCTGATTCACGCAGCATTGCCATCAACTCTCCAATAGTATGGTCTTAGTTCATCATATTGTAGTTCATGATGAACCCGCTCCAGCTGTCAGGAAGAGACTGCAAGATCAAATCTATAGAATTCTCAGCCTCAAAGGTTATGCCTAGCTGACCCAGCTGTTCGATGTCCGCAATCATCTGCGACACATGGTGCTCGACAGATGTACCCTCTGACATTCGAGAGCGAAAGAGCTTTTTCTGCAATTGATACCTTTGCGATCTAAGGTTAGATCGATGAAGGTCCTTCAATTTTGCCATCATAGTATAGGGATCCAATCCCTTGTTCTGGAGACGAAATTGAGGGGTCATTGCAGCGAGCATGACAGATTGAGCAGTTGAGTTGTCATCGCTGTGAGTCTTCCAAAGCTCAAGCTCAAGCCGCTGGTCAATTCCGGGCTTAGGCCCGAGAGGTCTCTCTATCGTATAGAGCATCTTCTCGGCCCCCAGGACAATCCTGAGCTTCATATCCCAGTAAGGAAAGTTCGCACCATTAAAGACATTTTCGCCCATGATAATGTCCATAACGTTGATCTTTCCCGCCATCTTAATTACAATAGTCTAACTATTCAATTAACGATTTTTGGGTACAGTCCAACTGTTACAAGAAAATAATAAAATATTAGTCCAACTAATAAATACATAAAATGATGAAATAATTTGAAAGCGCGTATTGGCAAGTATTTGAACAAAATTGCAAATTCAATACTAGCCTCCCACTATTTTTCGGCGAGTCTCTAACCCTCTGTTGAGTACTCGGGAAACCTAGTTTCCTAGTGGGCTAGGATCCCGTTAAATAACACACAACCTTGACTTTGGCCAACAAGCTGTATGATATTTAACTAGGTAGATCTCTAAGATCAATTGGATCTCATCAAATTCCTAGATCCGGTAGGTGGACCTCCAAGTCTGAAATATATATACAATATATCCAATATATTTTCCTAACCTTTTCCTCTGAATAAACTAAGCCTTGGCTTTGGCTCAACAAGCTTAATGATTCCAGTTAAACGGGACCCATTGACTTTGGAAAACTTCGTGATCAATGTCAATGAACAATAAGTGACCTTGACTTTGCCAACAAATCACAACTTGCCCAAGACATGCGATATGGAACAAAGTTTTCATGGTTCAAACACATCCGCGATGGACATTGATCTTGACTTTGGCCAACAAACCAATGTCAATCTTGGATCTTGAGAAAAAACCACTCAATGGAAGAAATTCGCTTAATATTTGTTTGAGGGTTTTTCGCGTAAATTGGCAACCAATTTATTATATTTGATTAGGTCTCATCATACACCCTTAAGAATGCATTCTAAAAGCATAATAAGGCACGAATAAAATAATAATGATATGCGGATGGATACTTAACAAATTATTCCTAGAACAAATCACTCATTTTCCTCTCCCCAGCTAGCACTATTCTAACTTCTACCCAATTACATAATACAATAAAGAAACCTCATTACATTGAGGGGAATTGGTGAGAAGAGAATTACAAAGAGTCAAGAGATAAAGGCTGGACATGCAGGTCCAATTTAATAAATTCTAAATTTATTACAACAATTTCCAAAATTGCCCTCACCCGTCTAATATCCATCTGATATACATTATTCATACAATACATCCATGTATTCACACAAAACATGTTATTCAATCAATCTAATCCAATTAATTAATCTTTGAATTAAGTGATCATCCAATGTTCAAACAACGATTTGATTTGTGCGAGTCCAACTCGTTTAAGAATAAGTACTCAAAGTACGTATTCTTGAATTATATCGAACTACAATTTTAAATCCAATTTAATTTGTATTCAATACTAATTCTTATTTAATTCCAAATTAAATAATTACACTTTATTAATGTGCCTTTTAGACGTATATTCTAAATCCAATCTTAATGTGTCTCAAAGGCCCAATTACATCCAATGTCAATTTAATTAAAGTCCAATGGGCTTTTAATTAATTCATAAGGCATGGACTTTGGCCAATATGGGTTAAACCCAAATTCCAAGGCCCAATAAAGGAATCACCCTATTTGCCATAAAATTAATTTCGGCCCATTAGGCCCAATTAAATTTAAAAGGGCCATTTATTATATTTGGACTTAACGGAATGGTTTTAGGCCCAATTTGGATCCAATCCAATTGTCCTAAACCAACTTGGCCCAACCAAGCCCATTAGGCCCAAATATAACAATTTTAGCCCAATTCCAAATTAAAGCCTAATTAATTAAATTCCAATATTCCAAATATCACAATTTATTTACCTAAAGTGTATAGTCATAATTAATTAGTTAAATTAAAATTTCCAAAACACCAATTTAATTAATTAATCATGCTTTATTATATTCAATTCATGTCCAACACAATTGAAACAAAATCAAGTCATTACATGCTCATTAAGCTCACGGCATTTCATGCATTTTATCATCAATTTTGATTTCAATCTAATTAAATCACAAATCAATATATCTCATGCATTTTAAACACATCCAATGGTCTAAAAATCAAAATCACCATGAGCTACAAAGGGTCCAAACTTTCGGCCAAGCTAGGGTAATAAGGAAAAGATTTTCTAATCAATTTTTCTCCAAATTAATCATGCATAACTCTAAGCTTGAGTATCTTACAAGCCATCACCAACAACTAACAACTTCCATCAAGCAAAAGTTTGATGAAGTTGACTAGGTGATGTGACTTGTAGGTCCCACTTAAATTCAAAATCCGAATGGGCCCGCAAAATACATATCGAGCTCGGGTTCGTTATTTCCGAATTAAAGAATTTTCTGTTACGATGTAATTAAATTAAATTTAATTAAATAATTATGCTTAGCAAAATTACTATTAAAGTCACGCGCGAATTAATTCGTTCGCCCGAATTAAAATCCAATTTTAATTCCGTTATGAAATCTAATTTCATTTAATATATCGAATATATTATTTTATTGATTAATTCTGAATTAATCATTCTCTCTCTTCTATTCGAATTTTATCCCAGATAAATTCTCACCGTAATTAATCCTAGATTAATGTTCTCTCTCTCATAATTAATCTCAGATTAACTATGTTCGAGTCATACGTCATCGGTGAATCTTCGGGAAGCGACCCATGAGATCTCTGGATATATTGGCAGTAAATCTGATCGTCGGACTATCCGAATACGGGCGTACTTCGTACCACGTTCTTACCGATTTAAAAGACATGGTTGGCTTCTAGCAAAGCATCGTGCCTACCCAATTCTCCAGAAATATTCTTTAAGGAATATATAATCTTTGTCAGGCGTAGTATACGTAGTATTGCGTATTGAGATCCAGTATCGGATGTCACATGCAAGGCCTGGGGCTGGAATAGTGTCTGCCCCGTACGAAGCATATATCGGATCATTAGCAACTAGTCTCTTTAATCGGATAATCATGACCTTGTCATATTATCTCGATAGTTGCAACATAATATAGTACTAGTTATGTATCCCTGCGTGATCATCATCTCCATATGACTGAAGTGATACTTCCATCTTGACATCACACCCAATACACTACGATTCTAAAAAAACCCAGAAGAGGCGTACACATAACCTGTTAAAGCCCCGGACGACCAAAACCAAAGAGTATTGATTGTCGCAATTATTAGCGATGCAAGTCTCAGGTTAAGACCAAATACACCTACCCTGATTCGGATTCCCATAGACACATAGTCATACTACCAATGGGATTCCGAGGGGTCTATCCAGAGCGAAGCTGTTTCCGTACCATCGGCAAACACAACCTCCTATCACACTTGCATAAGTATCCAATACTTAAATATATGAGAACTATGTTGTTACGCTTCCATAACACGCACAAGTGCAATACTAGTCTATTCTGCATTATCGATGTCCAGTCTCGATAATACTACGACTAGGGATATTTAATGATTAAACCTTCGTGGATTGATACTGTCTCATATCTTATAATCCGGAACTAATCATAAGGACTTTTATCATTTATATATATTCAAGTAATCTAATTACAAAATGATAAAATAGCAATTTCCATTGTCACATAGTTAATTTTTACAAAAACCACAATGTCTTTTACAAATAGTGACGCTATGGGTCATAATTGTCCAACACCACCCGAGCGATCAATGTATATACCTTTCAGGGTGGCAGAATTATCAGAATTATTCAAGGTACGAAGAACCAACATATTTCACAGAACCACATTTTCCATCTTATCCACCTACGATCTTCATCAAGAACGAGAACCATCAGAGGAAGATTAGTTGATTCACATGCTCAAAGATTGGCTCAAGGAACGGGAAGCTCAATTTGATGTACAATTTCAGAGTCAAGCGGAATCCATACAGAGAATGACAGATCAAATTAGAAAATTAACAGACAACTTGAATTACGTATTTCACGGAACAAATTCAAATGACACTGACGAATCCTTCGAGTACCAAGCATTTCACGATGACACTTTATCAGAGGAAGAGGCTGAGCAGTATCAAGAACCAGAGGTATCAGTTCAGGAGTCTAAACCAGCAAAGTCTCAATTTGATTTCTATTATTCGGACTCTGACGAGGATCAAGAAGCAATGATATTTGCACCAACTGCACCAACAAGTGAGGATGAAACTCTACATCCTCAAAATGAAGATCTTGGAGCATGCATTGCACTGATGTTTGAAGAAGATCTACCTGAACCATTCATACTAACCACGGAGGATAAAGACCTATAATCAAACATATCTTTACAACCTCAGGTTGATACATATGGAGCATGCATTTCACAGATGACAGATAAAGATCTGAACAAAGAAATCCTAAAATACATCTGTGAAGAAAAGGTGGAGCAAGATGCAGAGCAAATGTAGGAGCAAATGTCTGACTATATTGAAGATCTTAGGCATTTAGGAGAAACATCATTGTTTTGGGGAGTACAACTCAAAGATATTGCCCAGAAGCTTAACAGAATGGAACTCCCATTCAATTTCAAGCATCATACGAGACCTCCTGATTTTATTTCTTTCTTTTCAGTCTCCACTGGAGCGATAAAGTTTAAAAAGGTGGCACAAGCACTGAATGAGACAAAAAAAAATTTGCCACTTTACCGTTGGAAGAGACCCTTCAAAAGCAACGCTCACGTGATTATCTTTAATCGGACATCCAAAACCACGCTGAAACCTCCTTGACAGATGAATTTCAGTGACATCTGGCTGAAGATGAAAAATTTAGCGCTAACAGGGAGGCAACCCATGCAATTTGTTGTAATTTCTGTTTTTATATTTTGTGTATACATGTTGTAGAGTTTTTAATTTTGTGTGATATTTTCAGGGAAAAGCACAAACAAAACATTTAAGGAAAATAAAAATAAGAGGAATGGTGTTTGGGCAATCACAAAGATGAGAGCTAATTCATTAGTGATGGCTGAGTAAGGAATAGATTCTTGAGACGCATCCTAATGGATTTATATACCAAACGAGTGGCGTATTGCGTACAAAATTATGTTGCCTTAATAATTGTTTTGATTTTCTTTTCTATTGTAATTATCTTTATTTTCGCCAACAGGATCCAGACTTTTTGACCTTTCATGATTTATTTTATTATTTAAGCTAATAATCGTCCTTTGGAAAATACTAGTGCTATTATTACTCACCCTTTTCAGGTGCTATAAATTCAACTCATCATTGCACTTTTGAAGGCATGGTAAGAAGCGTCGGATAAATATGGATCTTAACTTTTAATTTTCTTTTTAGATGTAGAATTTCAGCTAACCAGATACTATCTTCTAAACTCTTCTTCTATTTTTTAGACATTGGGGACGATGTCTCAATTAAGTTTGGGGGAGGGAAATAATTGACTAGTATATTGTTTTTATTGTGTTGTTTTTATTTGATTTTTAGACAAAAATTTTTAAAAAAAAATTAAAAAATTTATAAAAAATATATATTTTGTTTTGTGTTTTTAATTTGATTAATCAGGTGAAATTGGTGTGAGATAGCTGTGTAAGGAATTTCCATTCCTGAGACGTATCTTAACTTATTTCGTAACAAGTTAATTTTTGTTTATTTCCTTTTGAATTATTTAATTTGTGAATTCTCCATCATACTGACTAAAATGGATCTTCATATGCTCAATTGACAGATATTATCAACATACATGGTAACATACGGACATGAGTTGTAATTGAAAAGTTTGTAATATTCAGTGCTCTAGTTTAATTGGAGGAAGCATCTAAAAAAGCGATGGAATTAAAAAAAACGTCCGAGATCCGAGTAATTAAGTTTGTAGGGCTTTTTTAACACCTAGTGCCCTAAAGCCAAATGGTTTGGGAGTCACTGACCTAAAGCTCGCTACATGGATTGAAGATGTTATATATATATATCTGAAATTCGAGTAATTAAGTCTTTAATAGTGTCTTAACACCTACTACCATAAAGCCAACTGTTTGGGAGTCACTGGCCCAAAGCTCGCTACATGGATGGAAGATATTGTATATAAATAAATAAATAAATAAATAATCAGAAAAATATTCCATTGCTAAAAAAAGTGTGAATTCTGATATAACTTAAAGACAAAAATATTACTCTCTTTTCAACTACACTTATGAATATTGTGGCCACAATGAGCTGATTAATACTTTGTTGGTTGTGTATATGGAGAATGGTAAAAATAATCGGAGAATTTACTTATTTGGTAATTTAGAAAGAAATAAAACAACTATTAACTTGGATAAGAAGTTTATATAGACACTGCATTTTTGCATAAGTCCGATGATGAGCCTCGTATGGAGGCACTACCTGAAAAGTCACGGAAGTTGCGGGAAGCAAATACCGGAAGGAAATAAAACCTCCAAAATTAACCCCTCTTCGAATTCGGACTCACTAGCCGGCCTTGGATTCGCTCAGCCGCTGTTTCAAACCTTAGCCTCGGACACGGCCCATTACCCTGTAACCCATCCACATGGCCCATTACCATGCAGCCCTTCCATCCACACGCCCATGTAAGCCCATGCAACCCACACGCCCATGACCTTCCCAAATAAAAAAATCCCATGCAAAACACATGTTAAAATCCCCTCAAAATCACCTTCCAATTTAATGAGATTGTGAATATCCTCCTCACCAAATTTACAAAAATTCTTTCCCAAAATATATCCCCCAAATTTATTTGATTTGTTTCCTTGATTGAAGATCCCATGAAAATATTATAAAAATGAGACTTGACCAAACCCTAGAGAAGGCTAAGCTCTGGGTGTGGACACACACACACGGCAATTCACAATCAAAGAAACCTAGGCTTTATTTCTTCTCCCTTTTCACGACAGACACCACACACGGCAATTTGAGTTGGAAAACCCTAGACTTTCTCTCAACCTTACACGACAAACACACAAAAACAGTGAAGAAACCCTAGACTCTCTTGATCAACAACAACAACAAATAACCATTCAACCATGCAGCCCTGACCGAAACAAACAACAAAAAAAAACCCTTCAATCACCAAAAAAAACCAGCAACAAAAACCTTTCAATCACCGACAAAAACCAGCAACAAAAAACCTTTCAACCACCGACCAAAACCAGCAACAAAAGACCTTTCAACCACCGACCAAAACTAGTAATAAAAACCCTTCAATCACCGACCAAAACAAACCAGCCCCAAAGACCTTCAATTATCGTGAAACACACACAAAACAGTGAGAAAACAAACCAACCCCAAAGACCTTCAATTACCGTGAAATATGATGAGTGGTAAATATATCACTTTTTCCCACTCATTTAGCCTAATGTTTTGTATTGTTTCTCGAGTTTTATGAACGTTTTGATGTGTTTTGTTGTTATTTTGCAGATAAATAAAGTTTGGAAAGCATTGGAGGCAATTTGGGGCAAAAACGGACAAAAATGCGTCAACATGGATATTTTCGTCTTTTGCGCGTCGCGACGCTGACTCCCTGAGCGTCGCGACACCCAGCATGCGCCGGACTTGCTAACTTGCCCCGTGTGCCACGTGTCGAAATCTGATTGGTCAAAATTTGCTAACGTGCGCCGATCATGCTAACGTGCGCCGATCATGCTAACGTGCGTTGTGCCACGTGTCACCATCACAACGATTCTGCTACCATGCGCCGGCCGCCACGTGTCAACATCTCATTGGACCAAACCAAGCGCGTACCACGTGTCATCTCACCATTGGACCGAATTATTAACGAATCAGGTGCTGCCACGTGTCAAGCCGCTATTGGACCGAAATTCCCACCTATCAGCGCCTGCCACGTGTCGCCCTGCTATTCGACCACATAGCCAGCCAACCACAGCGTGACACATGGCTCAATTATTGCTGCCGACAGATGCGTTGTCAACACGCGTGGACTCTGCGTGGACTGTTGCCAGCGTCGCGACGCTAGTGCATTTCCAGAGTCGCGACGCTGGACCAAAATATGCCTATAAAAGGAGGCCGCCAGATTCATTTTTCTTCATGCTTTCCTTGGGAGCTTTTCCCTGTTTTTAGAGGATTGCATCTATTTTTGTATATATAAATAATATTTTTAATTTATGTATTTTAATTTTCAGTAATAGTAGTTCTCTTCTTCTACCTTTCTTTAATGTTTAGTAGTTAATTTACCGCTGGGGTAAAAGGTGAAACCTTTAATATAATTATTTAGGTAAATCTCACTTAATTATAATTTATAAATTATAATTTAACCGGATTAATTAATGTCAGACTTTATTACCGCATATATGGCTGGTTTAAATATAAATTACCTTACCGCCTATATGGCTGGTCTTTATGTGACAGATAATTACCGCCTATATGGCTGGTGTAATTGGACTAAATGGATTACCGCCTATATGGCTGGTTTTAAATGTTTAATATTATTAATTCCTGAGAAAGCAGAATATAAAATAATTTATATATTATAATAAGTGAGATTCCTATATAAGAAATATTAATTGTGGATCCTCTAACCCCAGCATTTTATTTTATTCTAGGGAAGTGATGAAACACAATATCCACACTTAATAATTGATTTTCTTTTTATGGGTAATTCTTTAGTTTGTTTATTGAGTCTTAAGCTTAATGCTTCTTGTTGTCTGATCACAATAAGATTGATATGGTAAACTTAAAATGAACTAGACATAGAGATTTTAGGTTTCAACCTTAGATTCAATAGCTCACGATCTTCCTTGAGGATAGATAACCCTTTAATAGATTTCCTTACAGGATAGGAATATACCTGTCGGTCGTGGGTAGCCATAATTGGAACTTAACCTTAATGAATCCAGGTAATTTGGTTGACATAGGAATATGGTTCAATTGGGTTATACTGGGTATTTGCGTCTGACCATCGACAGAGGCTTTTGCATATCTTTGTGTTCCAGGTTAGCAAACTGAATTAGTACACATAAATAAGAGAATCAATTCATCCTTTTAACAGTATTGTATGGAGTCACGACCCTAGATCTTTTGAGTCTTTCTATTTATTTTCCTTAGTATTTTCTTTTGTTTATTTTATTTTTATTAAGCAATTCCACATTCAACCAACCAAAGCAATCAATTTCCTTCTCCCTATAATTAGATACCTATAAATAAATAGATTCAATAATTAATAACAACAGTAGGAATTAAGTCCTCGTGGGATCGATATTTTTATACTACTTGAACGATACGTGCGCTTGCGTTATACGCGTGTGTTTGCACCGGTCAAAATACACACAAAATAGTGAACAAACAAAGCCAGCAAATAACGCCAAAAAGCATTTATTTTATTATTTCACATTTATTTTATTATTTATCTTTATTTTATTATTTCACATTTATTCTGTTATCTATCTTTTTATTTATCGCATTTATTTTATCATTTATCTTTTTACCGTTGTTTTATTATTTTGCCTTTATTCTATTTGTCCACGTTGGTGATTATCCGCATATGCATGGGTGTATTTTTATGTCCGTTTACATTGCATTGATGACTATGTGTGTTATTATCCCTTGTGGTATATCGAATGGAAACCCAGACGTAAATTCCATTGCCGAATTCGAATGAATGGTAGTGCGATCTGTATTTGGGATACAACTCCACGTACCACTCGGGAAATAATCATATATGTATGATTATCCCCCCTCTTTTTGTTTACTATTTATTTATTGATGCTTTATTTACTTTTGATTATTATGATTCTTGTTATCATACCTTGTATTCCTTAATTTAATTCGCTTTTATTTATATTAATGTTTATAGGTGTGCAAATTTGTGTGTTCATTTGAATTATCTTGCATGAACTGCATAAGACTTGGCTATACCATTGTGTGAACCCGTCCATTATACTGGCATAAGTAAGGGACCATTCCGAACCCAACGGTTTGAGATCTTCCCTTGCGATGGGTGAGTGCGGCCTTAAATATTTTCCCAGTTCACACTGGGTGGTGACTCATTTATTCTCTGATTTAGTCCCCCGCGGGCTACTCTGTACTCTCTACGGGATGCGAGCCCAACAGTGTCGTGTTCGTTGAGCATCATAGGCATAGCGGTAAACCCCGCTTCGCTCCTACAGATGGCGACTCCATTGGGGATAGAGAATCGGCCCCGAAACAGTGACTTATAGTGTTCGTGGCTTTAGCTTTGGTTACCCAAGTCTCATATATTTTGCATACATTTGTACCCCGATGGCGTCATGTATCGTGAAGTCGCTTTCTCTCAAGGCGGCGGAGCGTTATGTGATGACCATCACTCGTTGGCACATACCCTAGGGTATAAAAAAGGTGCGCTCACTTGGTCGCTCGAACCCTTGATTGGGGAGACCTAGTTGTGAGCAACCCTTCGTCGGCGGGAGCCTTTATCCATACCCATATAAGCCCACATATGAACCGTAGTTATATGTCATATAGAAGCTACCCATATGCTTGTGTTTGGGACCATTATCATTTGGATCCATTTGAGCCTCTCGTCATAGGATACGAACTTGTTGGGCCACTTAAACTGTGACGAGTTTGTATCTTATGATGGTAGGGCCAAAAGGTTTCAAAATGACGATGGGCCACCTTGTGTTTGGGCCCCCTGTCATTTGAAGTTGTTTAGCCACCTTATCGCAAAAGTGTAAACCTGTTGGGCCTTTTCAACTGGGACAAGTTTGCACTTCGTGATAATTTGATTGAATGTTTTAAAATGATAAAGGGCCAACTTGTATGAAAACCTTAATGGGCTTAAAAGATCCAAACATGATCCGAATATGCCAAACGCATGGGTCCAATATCCGCACTGGCTTTCATCCAAGAAGGATACGCCTTGTTATGGCATATTTGTATACTTTTGGATATCTCCAAGTCTATCCCCACAACCGTGATTACCGAGGGCCCAATTCATCATTTTTAGACAATGGCACGATCCCTATAATAGGCTTAGTCAATATTGTAAATGGGCGGTCTTTGTCTGTTACTGATGAAAAGGGAATGAGGTAGCCGAGGTTCACCCCTGTAGCGTAGGAGAGAACGATTTTGTGTACCCCATATTGGTGCATAAAATAAGCCATACCTAGGACATAAATGGACTTACCACGAGTGCGGGAGGAATAAGATCGGAAGGATATATGTTGTTTTGATAACCACATGCATCTCATGCATCTCATGCATACAAGCATCATGTTAACCCCTTTTTCTTAAAAGTCATCATAGATATATGTTGGGTTAGAGAAGAAGGAAGACTTGTCAAGAAGAGGTTAGCAAACTTGGATGCGTCAGGCAGTGAAAATTCCCGCATAAATCAAGTGGAGTCCAACATCACCAGAATTACCGAGCAACTACAAGCTTTGACCAACGCTATGGCCAGTCTGGCAGTACCTCATACAGTGAGAAACATAAAGTTTTACAGCCATAATAGAAAGTCTATTGGGGGGCCTTCAGGGACCAAGCCCGCTCCTTATGGGGTCGCCGCTATCAGAAAAAGGTGATTCTCAATTTTGGTAGACCTTTGTCAAAGGTGTTTGAAGATTTGAAGAGGCAAGAACCCCAAAATCCCTTAAAACCTAAACCACTTTGAAACCATGTGCCACACTACCTCGACCCAAACCTATATTGTTACTTCCATCAGAAAAAGGCCACGAAACTGATAACTGCACCCACCTTAGGCATGAGATCCAGGACCTCATTGACGCCCATAAAATACCCGACCCGGAAAAAGAACAACCCAACACACACATAAACCCTCTACCCAACTACTACTCCGTTCCACCACCCACCTACATGATCAACTCTGGCCTACCTGAAATCTCTGTCCTCCAAACTCTCAACCATCACGCTTCTTGCATGGGGATACTAGATAGCAGCAGTGAAGATGAAACAGAAAAGAAAAAGGAAATTCAGCCAGAAAAAAAAAATATTGTTTGTTTTTAGTCCTTAATAGTTAAGCATAAGTCCAATGATGAAATTGTTTGCTTTAGGGTGAAATCTTAGAAACGATAAGTTCTTGATGTACTTTTATCTAATACTTTGAGTAGTTGATCTATGATAGACTCGTAAGCACTTAAATATAGGTTTTTAGCAGTGAAAACCTGAGTAGTTGGCAAAGTGACTAGTTGAAGAAATTGCAGGTCGATGAATGACCGTTTACTTAGATATATATCCTGATTTGCTTGTGTTATGATGTGTGGTATGGTTGAAAATAAAAGAAAAGTCTCTAAAGAAAAAAATTAAACCACCTATAACCGATAAGCGTGAAGCTACCCATGGGCGAGTATTAGGACCACCATGAGAAGAAATGCTACCTTAAAGGGTAGGTGTGTTGGAAAACAAAACAGAGATACAAAAGAAAAGAAAAAGAAAATCATACCACATTGAGCACAGAAAAGCAATTGCATAGCATAATTGAGACATCTAGGTTGGTTTGACCCGTCGATCCCAATTTTTAAACGAAATCATTGAGTTGGCTTACCTAGGAATCAAGCTGTAAATGAACTTTTACATACACACACTGTAAGTCTAACTTAGATGATATGAAGACAATAATATGAGTAACTATTGGGACTATTTCATAGCCCGTAATATAGTATGTCGATACATAATGCCACATCATATAGTGACGGACAATGGAGTCCAATTTCAGAGAGATGACCTATTTCGAAATCTGGAAATCATAAGACATGATTTTCAATATCCCAAAAGGATGAGGCCGCTTTCAAAAAGGCATAACCCATCTTGACCCAGTGTAGGTAGCGGAGAGCAGAAAGCTAAGCCAGGTCTGGGGGCGACCAGTCTACCACCCCCACGAATAAGGGACACAACAGGATCTTGAGCCATGGGACCAAAGAGAACTGAGCAATCACCGAAGTAGAATTGACATGAGGAAACTGTAAGCAGGCCAAGGGGGCAGCCAAAGACTTCTATAGGCAAGGGGCACCAACGAGAGCAAGGAAGGCCTAACCGAGGATAACATCAAGCCAATAGGACAAAGAAAACCCATCGGAGTAGGAAATGCATCCATGCATACATGCATACATGTAGCATATATATAATTTTTGTTTTCTATTCGCAGGCTCTGAAGAAAAAAGAAAAAGCAGTAAAGACGAGCAACTCCTCGGGAATGAGGACGAGCAAACCGGGAATGGCACTCTGGGAATGGAGAACAACCTTGGGAATGAGGACAAGCAACTCCTCGGGAATGAAGACGAGCAAGCCGAGAATGGCACTCTGGGAATGGAGAACAACCTCGGGAATGAAAATGAGCAAGCCGAGAATGGCACTCCGGAAATGGAGAACAACCTCAGGAATGAGGACGAGCAACTCCTCGGGAATAAGGACGAGCAGGGGACGAAATGCCTCACCACCATTATCAACAGTTTTGGGAATGAATCCCAGGGTCAAGTCCCACATTATCAATAGTTCAGGAAAGAATCCCAGAGGTCGAAGCACCTTATCATCATAGAAAAAACTCCCCAACGGATCGAAGAGTCACGCAGATGGACCGAGACGATATCAACTCAACTCAGTTCGGGAACAAATCGCAGAGATCGAAGCATCTCACACTCGGTGGTTCAGGAACAAAACCCAGAGGTCAAAGCACCTCGCCATCAACTCAACTCAGTTCGGGAAAAAATCCCCGAGATCGAAGCATCTCACACTCGATGGTTCGGGAATAAAACCTAGAGGTCAAAGCACCTCGCCATCAACTCAACTCAGTTCGGGAACAAATCCTAGAGATCGAAGCATCTCACACTCGGTGGTTCGAGAACAAAACCCAGAGATCAAAGCACCTCGCCATCAACTCAACATCAGTTCGGGAACAAATCATAGAGATCGAAGCATCTCATACTCGGTGGTTCGGGAACAAAACCCAGAGGTCAAAGCACATCGCCATCAACTCAACTCATTTCGGGAACAAATCCCAGAGATCAAAGCATCTCAAACTCGGTGGTTCGGGAACAAAACCCATGGGTTGAAGCACCTCGACATCAACTCAATTTAGTTCGGCAACAAAACCCAGAGATCAAAGCATCTCACAATCGGTGGTTCGGGAACAAAACCCAGGGGTCAAAGCACCTCACCATCAACTCAATTCAATTCGGGAACAAATCCCAGAGATCAAAGCATCTCACACTCAGTGGTTCGGGAAAAAAACCAGGGGTCAAAGCACCTCGCCATCAACTCAATTCAGTTCGGGAACAGAACCCAGAGATCAAAGCATCTCACACTCGATGGTTTGGGAACAAAACCCAGGGGTCAAAGCACCTCGCCATCAACTCAATTCAGTTCGGGAACAAAACCCAGAGATCAAAGCATCTCACACTCGGTGGTTCGGGAATAAAACCCAGGGGTCAAAGCACCTCGCCATCAACTTAATTCAGTTCAGGAACGGTTCAGAAATGAACCATCTCAGACTCAAAAATGGTTCGGAAATTAACCATCTCACACTTAGGAATGGTTTGGAATTGAACCATCTCACACTCAGGAATGGTTCGGAAATGAACCATCTCACACTCAGGAATGGTTCGGAAATGAACCATCTCACTCTCAGGAATGGTTCGGAAATGAACCATCTCACACTCAGGAATGGTTCAAAATGAACCATCTCACACTCAGGAACGGTTCGGGAATGAACAGCAGAGATCGAAGCATCTCACACTACTCAGTTCGGGAATAAATCCTAGAGATCAAAGTATCTCGCAAGGATAAAGCCCAGGGGTCAAAGCACCTCGCATCTCATACTACTAAGTTCGGGAATAAATCCTAGAGATCAAAGTATCTCGCAGGGATGAAGCCTAGGGGCCGAAACACCTCGCCATCAAATCAAATCAGTTTGGGAATAAATCCTAGAGATCGAAGCATCTCGCAAGGATGAATCCTAGTGGTCAAAGCACCTCGCCATCAAATTAACTCAGTCCGGGAATAAATCCTAGAGATCAAAGCATCTCGCAGGGATGAAGCCTTGGGGTCGAAGCACCTCCCATCATATCATCTCAGTTCGGGAATAAATCCCAGAGATCAAAGCATCTCGCATGGATGAATCCCAGGGATCAAAGCATCTCGCACCAGTGGCGAAACAACAGGTAAGTCCGGCAAAGGCCGACGAACCAGGTAAGTAAAAATGCATACCTGACTTTGATAGGGTTGTCACTGTCACACACTGCACAAGCCCCATCAAAGTGGGGGCGACTGCAGACACTGTATTTTTACATAAGCCCGATGATGAGCCTCGTATGGAGGCACTACCTGAAAAGTCACGGAAGTTGCGGGAAGCAAATGTCGGAAGGAAAGAAAACCTCTAAAATTAACCCCTTTTCGGATTCAGACTCACTAGCCCGCCTCGGATTCGCTCAGCCGCTGTTTCAAACCTTAGCCTCGGACACAGCCCATTACTCTGCAACCCATCCACAGGGCCCATTACCTTGCAGCCCATCCATCCACACGCCCATGCAAGCCCATGCAACACATACGCCCATGACCTTCCCAAATAAAAAAATCCCATGCAAAACACATGTTAAAATCCCTCAAAATCACCTTCCAATTTAATGAGAATGTGAATATCCTCCTCACCAAATTTACAAAAATTATTTCCCAAAATATATCCCCCAAATTTATTTGATTTGTTTCCTTGATTGAAGATCCCTTGAAAAAATTATAAAAATGAGACTTGACCCAACCCTAGAGAAGGCTAAGCTTTGGGCGTGGACACACACACACGGTAATTCACAATCAAAGAAACCTAGGCTTTCTTTCTTCTCCCTTTCACGATAGACACCACACACGGCAATTTGAGTTAGAAAACCCTAGACTTTCTTTCAACCTTACACGACAAACACACAAAAACAGTGAAGAAACCATAGACTCTCTTGATCAACAACAACAACAAATAACCCTTCAACCATGCAGCCATGACTTAAACAAAAAAAAAAAAAAAACCCTTCAATCACCAAACAAAACCAGCAACAAAAACCCTTCAATCATCGACCAAAACCAGCAACAAAAAACCTTTCAACCACCGACCAAAACAAGCAACAAAAGACCTTTCAACCACCGACCAAAACCAGTAACAAAAACCCTTCAATCACCGACCAAAACAAATCAGACCCAAAGACCTTCAATTACTGTGAAACACACACAAAATAGTGAATAAACAAACCAGCCCCAAAGACCTTCAATTACCGTGAAACACACACAAAACAGTGAACAACTAAAGCCAGCAAATAACGCCAAAATAGCCCAAAAATAGCAGCCAAAAAATCGCAAACAACAACTAAAAAATAGTGAGCAAAAACGAAAAACAGCAAGCCAAAATTAGCAACCAGAAACTGCAAAACAGCGAGTAGAAACAGCGAAACAGTGAAACAGCAAACCAATAATCCTTCCGGCGACGGCCTAACGCACTTTCAAGAAAGCAACTTAAAAGGTAAGACCTGAGGGCACCCTATTTATTTTTATAGTTCCGGAGATGGCATGTCTGGCGGGACGTGAAATACGTCCAGCCGGGTATGCGAAGTCCTACATCAAAGACGGCCAAATTTCTGGTCGCATTATTTTTCTTCTTTGGCATTTCATTATTCATTTATTTGTTTATTTACTTATCCACTTTCATCATCATTTTATTATTTCGCATTTATTTTATTATTTATCTTTATTTTATTATTTCGCATTTATTTTATTATTTATCTTTATTTTATTATTTCACATTTATTCTGTTATCTATCTTTTTATTTATCGCATTTATTTTATCATTTATCTTTTTACCGTTGTTTTATTATTTTTCCTTTATTCTATTTGTCCATGTTGGTGATTATCAGCATATGCATGGGTGTATTTTTATGTTTGTTTACATTACATTGAGGACTATGTGTGTTATTATCCCTTGTAGTATATCGGATGGAAACCCAGACATAAATTCCGTAGCCGAATCTGAATGGACGGTATTGCGGTCTGTACTTGGGATACAACTCCACTACCACTCAGGAAATACTCATATATGCATGATTATCCCCCATTTTTGTTTACTATTTATTTATTGACGCTTTATTTACTTTTGATTATTATGATTCTTGTTATCGTACCTTGTGTTCCTTAAGTTAATTTGCTTTTATTTATATTAATTTTTATGGGTGTGCAAATTTGTGTGTTTATTTGAATTATCTTGCATGAACTGCATAAGACTTGGCTATACCATTGTGTGAACCCGTCCATTATACTGGCATAAGTAAGGGACCATTCTGAACCCAACGGTTTGAGGTCTTCCCTTGCGAGGGGTGAGTGCGGCCTTAAATCTTTTCCCAGTTCACACTGGGTGGCGACTCCTTTATTCTCCGATTTAGTCCCTCGCGGGCTACTCCGTACTCTCTACGGGCTGTGAGCCCAACAGTGCCGTGGTCGCCGAGCATCATAGGCTTAGCGGTAAACCTCGCTTTGCTCCTACAGTTTCACATGTTTAGTCACTAACTTGTTTATTCTCTTTTCTCTTATCTTTTTGCTTTTGTGTGCATTAGATTGACGTTTGTGGGTATCGTCACTGTAAGCCCTCACGAGACTACAACTCGTCCACTAGGGACACCTAGGGGTTTAAAGGCTTGTTGCATAAGCTAAATGCAACTGTGATCCCCACAAAAGTGGCTTAGTTGAATTTTATTTTAAAGTTATTTATTGTATTTTATTTTGTTGTTTTGCTCGAGGACTAGCAAAATGTTAGGTTTGAGGGTGTGATAAGCGGTAAATATATCAATATTTACCATCCCTTTGACCTAATATTTTATATAGTTTCTTGAGTTTTGTGAATATTTTGATGTGTTTTGTGTTATTTTGTAGATAAATAAAATAACAGGACTCTCTGGAATCAATTCGGGGCTAAAACAGTGAAAAACAGACAAAAAAGGCAAAAATGTAAATTTCCTGCTAAAATGTGCCGATTGCTAAAATGTGACGTGCTAAAATACGTCGTCTACTATCATGCGCCGCTAACGTGCACCTGCCACGTGTCAACATCACAGCATACTTGATAATATGTGCACTTGCTAACATGCGCTTGCCACGTGTCACCATCACAAAATTGTGCTAACATGCACCGGACACGTGTCATCATCTCATGCTGCCGACAGAACACGTCATTGATGACGTCAGTGTCGTGACATGCATAACCTTTTACGTCACGACATCGAACCAATAATTCAGCTACCGATGCTGCCGACGCCACATGTCACCATCTCCGCGAAGCCTGTGCCACGCGTCTTAAATCTACGGCGCGTCCTGACGCGCAATGTTCTATACGTCGTGACACGTGAGGCCAAACTTTGCCTATAAATTGAGGCTGATTTCAGAATTCCAATTCATACATTCCTAGAGTTCCTAATAAGGGACTAAGGATTGTATCTTGTTTGTTTAAGTTTTTGTAATTTAATTTAAGTATTTTTTATTTTTAGTAGTAGTAGTATTTTCCTAAGGTTCTGAATAAGGATCTAAGGATTTTATTTTTATTTATTTACTTTTTACACATTTAATTATGCACTTTTATTTTCAGTATTAGTTTTATTTTATTTACTTTTTATTTCTCTTATGTTCAGTAGTTAATTTACTGTTGGGGAAGGGTGAAGCTTTTTATTATTATAATTTAGATAAATCTCCCTCAATTATAATATATAAATCATCTTAAAACCTGACTTAATTGGATACCGCCTTTATGGTCAGTTGGACTTAATTAAATTGATTTTAACCTGACTAAATTGGATACCGCCTTTATAGTCAGTTGGAATTAATTATAACTTGACTTAATCAGGATACCGCCTATATGGTCGGTTGGTAATTATCACGCAAATTAATATATTATAATAATGGAGATTTCTAAATTAGAAATAGTAAAGGTAGATTAATCTCACTTATATTATAATATGGAAATTGTAATTTAATAATATGGATTAAAAATTGATTCCACCTTAATGGCTGGTTTTATTTATGTAACATAATATGACACCGTTTATAAGGTCAGTCTTTAGGTGGCAGATGATTATCGCCTATACGGCTGGTTTATGGATAAATAATAACACCGCCTTTATGGTTGGTTCAACTAAATTGGGTAACACTGATAATTTCCATATTATAATTAATTGAGATTTCTAAAGGTGGATCCCCTAACCCCATCATTTTATTTTTATTCTAGGGAAGTAATAAAACACAATATTCACATGTTTAATAATTGATTTAATTATATTATGGGTAATTCTTTAGTTTGTTTATTGAATCTTAAGCTTAATGCTTCTTGTTGTCTGATCACCAATAAGATTGATGTGGTAAACTTAAAATGAACTTGGAAAAGGGATTTTAGGTTTCAGCCTTAGATTCAATAGCCCACGATCTCCCTTAAGGATAGATAACCTTTAATAGATTTCCTTCTAGGATAGACATATACCTGTCGGGCGAGGGTAGCCACAATTGGAACTTGAACTTAATGAATTCATGTAACTTGGTTAACATAGACATATGATTAATTGGGTTATTTGGGTGTTTGCATCTGACCATCGACAGAGGCTTATGCATAACTTCGTGTTCCACATTAGCAAACTGATTTATTACACTTATATAAGAAAATCAATTCATCATTAGAATAATATTGTGTGTAATCACAACCTTAGATATTTGTGTCTTTTGTTTATTTTCCTTAGTATTTTCTTTTGTGTTTTTATTTATTTATTTATTTATTTCGCAAATCCACATTCAATCAAACAATCAAGCAATCATTCCCTTCTCCCTATAATTAGATACCAGTAAATAAATAATATCAATAATTAATAACAACAATAGAAATTAAGTCCTCGTGGGATCGATATTTTTATACTACTTGAACGATACGTGTGTTTGCGTTATACGTGTGTGATTTCACCGATCAGCAATTGGATGGACTTTAAAAGACATAAAAGGCATTAGTCCATTGATATGCACACACAGAATACATTTAGAAGATAATGTTAGGACATATTGTCAACCCCAAAGAAGATTAAACCCCCAAATGAAAGAAGTGGTAAAAACATAAATCCTAAAACTTCTTGATGTAGGCATTATTTACCCTATCTCTAATAGTAAGTGGGTAAGTCCTATACAAGTTGTACCTAAAAAGTCTGGAATTACTGTTGCAAAATATGATAAAGGAGAATTAATTCCAACTTGCATCTCATCTAGTTGGCGTATGTGCATTGACTATAGAAAAATAAATGACGCCACTAGAAAATATCATTTTTCCTTCACCTTTTCTTGACCAAATTTTAGAAATAGTAACAGGACATTCCTACTATTGTTTTCTTAAAGGTTACTCAGGTTATTATCAAATTACCATTGCTTTAGAAGATCAGGAAAAGACCACATTCACATGTCCTTTTGGAACATTTGCATCTAGAAAAATACATTTTGGACTTTGTAATGCACCAGCAACATTCCAACGATGCATGATAAGCATATTTAGTGACATGGTTGAACATTGTTTAGAGGTCTTTATGGATGATATAACTATTTTTGGGGACTCATTTGATAATTGCTTGAATAATTTGGAAAATATTTTGAAAAGATGTGAAGAAAAATGACTTGTGTTAAACTGGAAAAAATGTCATTTCATGACTAATTCAGAAATTCTTTTGGGTCAGGTTGTATCATCTAAAGGTATTGAGGTTGACAAGGTAAAAATAGAGCTAATCTCTAATTGCCGCCACCAAAAACAGTCAGGGAAATCCGTTCTTTCTTAAGACATGCATGATTTTATAGGAGGTCCATTAAAAACTTTAGTACCATATAAAGACCTTTGTGTAACCTCATATTAAAAGATGCAATATTTGAATGGACATAAGAATGTCAAAAATCATTTGAAAAAATTATCAGTCTTTTGACTTCTGCTCATATCATGCAATCCTCTGATTGGTCTTTGTCTTTTGAGTTAATGTGTGATGCCAGTTGATGGTCGGGATAATGAACTTGACTCTACCAGAGCCATTGGGGAAGTACCCAGTCGACCGAACTAGACGATGGTTGGGATAATGAACTTGTCTCTATTAGAGCCATTGGGGAAGTACCCAATCAATTGGACCAGATGAAGGTCAGGTTATAAGTCACACGACATGTGTGTTTCATATATACAACTTGACTCGATATGAGTCAATGGGGGATATCCCCGGACGTCTGGACTTGATGAGGCCAGGAAGATATAAGTCATACGACACGTGTAATCCATGTCGAAAAACTTGACTCGACGTGAGTCCATGGGGGATGTCCCCGGTCGACTGAACCAGATGAGGGTTCAGGATGTAAGCCATACGACATGTGTAGTCCATGTCGAAAAACTTGACTCGACGTGAGTCCATGGGGGATGTCCCCGGACGTCTGGATTTGATGAGGCCAGGAAGATATACTCTCGTTTGGTATCAAATAGGGACCAAACTGAGTCTACATGTGACTGGACCAGAGGAAGGTCAAAGAGCTAACACTTGACTCTATTGCTAGTCACTTGGGAGGTGATCTCGTCGACTGGACCAGATGAGGCCAGGATAATCTCCAGCCCACTAGTCCCAAAGAAGAACTAGATGGGGTCTTTATGTTTGTTTGGACCGAATGGAGGTCCATGTATTAAGTTGGACGATATTTCCTGTGAATTCCAAAACCACGAATATGGTATTTAAATGGGAAGAGAATATTTATACCTATTATCTGGAGAGCAAGTCGCCTGATACAAATGATCTCTTTGATAACTGAGGAAAGTTACTTCTCTTATCTTCCAGATTGTCCCCTGGATCTCATAAGGCTTCTAAACCGGTCTCTACTTTATTAACCTGATGAATGTTAATAATTGTCTTTATTCTTCTGGACTTGATGAAAGTCAAAGGAGTCTACGAGACTGGGAGCATGCACGTTGGCTGACCATGCATGGTTCGTCTCTTTCTACATGAGGAGGTGTAGCGTGGGTTTATGTCGACATATACCCAAATTATTTACTGGTGTTATTCCTCAATATATATTGACGGGAGCAAGCAATTCCTTAGCTCATGTCGAGCCCAACGATATATGTAAGTAAAAATGATGAAGTAACAAATTCCGAAACAATAACATCGTGTGGAGAACATTTACTGTTTCAGCACACTACATATTCTCAATTGATGCAGGAAGCACGTTACAAACACAAACATGAAGCAGGTCATGTGCACAGGAGGAGCCCAAAATCTGAATCAAAATTCAAGCCCGCCACAACACCATCCAGTCAGCCCACTTAACCAAAAATCCAATCAGAGGACTCACACTCACCGATTGCACAGCGGGAATCAAAAGGCATTAGACCAAAACATGCACTATCAAATACATAGCCCACGTAAAACCCATCAACCCACACAATTAGCGATGAGTCACGAGGACTTATTTCCAGCAGCCCACGAGCAAAACACCAAAAATTTATATAACAATCGACATTACTGAACCCGGCCCAAGTAGCAGGCCCAAAACTTATGAGTAAATCCACGGGAGCTCACACCATTGCATATCACACTTCAATTGCCCAAAGTTGAGAAACCCAATCAAAAGCCTCAGATCAAGCGCCCAAAGTCGAGTTGCCCAAAAAGCCAGACGCCAAAGCCAGATCATAACCAAGAAAGACACAATCATTCCATTGGGCCTAAAGGTATTTTATAAGGAGCCCATGAAGTAAAATAAGCCAATTCCCTTAGTCCCATATCGCCTGGGAAAATACCAATCTCCAATCTCACACAAAACATTGAGTTTACAAAGCAAACAAGGTTAAACCTAAACTAGAAGGCCTCAGCTTAGCATGGGAAAAGTTTTGTCGCATGCACATGGTTTGTCCCCATGCGTGATTACCTCTAAGGGTCGGCAGCAAGCACAGGATCTGAGGTTGAAAGCGAGGTAGAGTGAAGCACAGTCGACAGTAACTAATTGGCTTCAGGCGATTCACTTCGTTCCTGATAGTCGGTCGAGTGGCCAATATTCCTTTTCTTTTTAAACGCCTCTTTCCTTGGCCTTATCTTTTGAGCTTCTTATGACCAAGTGTGAATCAAATGTGTGTGGGTGACCAAAACAAATTCGAACCCTCGACCTTAGCCTTGGCAAGGCTATTCTCTTTTGAAGGTTGGGTCCATCACCACCGTCAGATCTTCTGATGATCAACAATTCAATTCTGAGCTCTTCACTTTTTCATTTGATGCGGACGACATCTGTTAGGTATGAGATTGTGGACATCATTTCGTTCAACTCACACTGCTAGGTTGGGAAATAAACGTGAATAAAACCGAGTGGACTACTTTTAGCATGGTGTTTGTCCTTATTTCAGGCTTTTTTCAAGTAACAGACTGTCGTATGGACTGACGCTCTCTCAAACAGGTTCCATGCGACTGGAGGGCTCGGGTTGGCTGGGCTGATTTATCTTTTCAAATAGGTTTGTTTGGTGTTGTTACTTTTGGATAATGCTACTCCTAGATAGTTGGATTTTTCTCTTGGACGAATTTTGGGCTGGTTACTTTGCTATTGGGCTTCTGAAAGCCTTATTTTGTTGTAGCTGACTGACATTGCGTAGGCTGATGGCTGGCGCAGGCTTATGACCTGCGCGAATGATCCAATTGGGGCTCGGAAGCACAATTTTATGATTGAGCTTGTTTGCTGTAGGCTGCAAGAGTTTCTAGCTTATGTCGTGTCTTGATTTGGACTATGAAGTATGAATTAGGATGGCCTAAATCATGAGTGTTAAAAGTGTGGATTGGCGTTCGACAACTTTGCATCTGGCTGGTGATGGCCACCTATGGGGTGGTGTGTAGGCTCTTTTCATTCTAGGAGGAAGCTGCAGTGATTTTATAAACCTTTCTCTTGATGAATATAGTTTGGGCTTGCTGAAGGGACCAATGTCTTTGGTACGCGTGGGGGAAATTATTTAGAGTCATCCCTTAGACTTGGTGAACATTAATGAAACCACAGTAGATTGGGTTTGACGTGTGTCCATGAAGCCATAGTTGATTGGCCCAAGTGAATGTCCATTTGATTCTTATTTTCAAAATGTCCTCAGCCGACCAGACCTGTGATGAAGGTCTCTCATGTCTTCTGGAGGAGATGGGAACCCTCTTAACGTCGACTGAAGAAAATGACACTTTTCTCATGTAGTCTGGATGAGACGCCAAAGCTTTCATGCAGTCTGGAGGATATGAAGTCGAGTGGGACAATATCCTCATGATATGTATTCATGCAATGTTGATCGAATCCTTAGGTAGCTCAGCCTACCTAACTGTCATGTTGAATGGATCTTCAGCCAAGAACTAATCATTCCTTGATGTTTTACAGATTAGAACCTTAGCCTCTAGCTAAGACCTCTTCCTTGTTGTGTCGAGTGGAGTCTTAATCTTTAGATGGGATTTCTTCATTGTCGTGTGGAAAAGAACCTCTGCCCTCTAGCTAGGATTTCTTCCCTCCCATGTCGAATGAGATTTAGAACAAGTGTCGAGCCTCATATGTAGAGTGTCGAGTGTATTCCTTAGCAAGTGACAAGCTACATATAGTAAAGCTGATTGGGACATCCCCTACTACAAACTAATATCAAATGGGACATCCCTAACAAGTCCTACGCCGGACATTGTAAATGTCGACTAAGGCATCCATAACGATTACCTAGTTGTAAATTGTATTGTCGACTGGGACACCCATAACAAGTCTCACACTATAAATTGTATTACCAACTGGGATATTTATTACAAGTCCTAAACAACATATTGATGTCGACTGAGACACCCATAACAATTACCAAGTTGAAAATCATAGTGTCGACTGGGACACCCACAGTTAGTGTCGTACTACAACACTTATTATAAGTCTCATGCCTTACTGTTCTCAACTAAGACATTCTTAAAAGTATAAGTCATACCTGGTCATGCTGACCGGGGTGTCCACGCCAAATCTTCACTCGGGTACTGTCGATTGGGACAATCTCCTTATGCGAAGTACATTGCTACATCATATGGGAATCCTCCTACGTAGTCTGAAGGGAATGACATTCTATTTATACCATCTATGGTAGATGTTAACCGCCCCAAGCAGTCTCGAATATATGTCAATTATGGAGAATAATTCTTGGTTGATTGGGTATGCCAGAGATTATGAGGGTATCCCCATGTCGTCTGGAGGAAGTGTGCAGAATAATTCAAATGATGGTCCATATTTGGGGTTTGCTCCTGCTGTCGATGCCGTATGAGTAGAGGTGTTAGGAAGGATCGTAAGTGGAGAGGTTTTTGCACGCTATGAATCGCAAGGGCCCCACGGTGGGCGCCAAATTGTGGACGCTGGTTTTCACCCGAGGTCCACAATTGAGAATTCGAAGGAAGGGCACTAGCGATCCTGCAAAACAAAGGTAGAGTGAGCGGGAGTACTGCCCACCGGTGTGGTGGGTGCCGGGGGCACTCCGACGCTCAAGTCAGTAATGTGAATAAGTCGGATGTACGGAGAATAAGGCCTGAAGTTACCTCAGTCACCGTTTGTTTGCCGTGAGGGCAGGATATTATGATTTCTCTGATGACAGGGAGTAGTGATGTCTCATCCCCCCACGGTGGGTGCCAAATTGTAGACGTTGGTTTTCGCCCGAGGCCTACAATTGAGATTTCGTGAGGATGGGGCACTGGCGATCCTGCAAAACAAAGATGTAGAATGAGCGGGAGTACTGCCCACCGGTGTGGTGGGTGCCGGGGGCACTCCGACGCTCAAGTCAGTGAAGGTACTAAGGAGTTTGAAGGTGGGAAGTCAAAGGTTGGATACTACCTTGAACTTTGTAGGGTGCCGTGAGGGCGGTCAGTTGGAGGTGTGATGAGCTTGAGGATGTCCCATAGCAAGGGGTAGGAGAGCTAGCCCCCCATCCCCGTGAACAGGCTTCTCTCTTTATACATGCTCTTGTAACGTGTGCCTTTATTGCCTTTGATTAATTGTCCGTTGGATTATGGTAACAGCTGAATTCATGAGGAGCTATTACTGTGTTGTAGACTGGAATGGATGGGTTGTAAATAGCATTTATGAGCCTGGGCTTTATGTGAACTGGAGTAGGGTGAGACCCGATTATGCTTTGAGCACGTGGTATCTCATTGGGCATGGGCTTGTGAATTTCTGGGCCTCTATACACTTTAAACATCGAGGCTTCCTTTTGAGGTAGAAGCTCGGGCTCAGAGTAAAAGGACAAAATTGCCCCTGGACCAAATTCGGCCCATACACCAGTAATTATGCAGTAGGCGCAGTATTAAGACAAAGAAATGAAGGTAAGCCGTATGTAATTTATTACGTAAATTGAACTTTAAGTAGTGCACAAATGAATTACACTACCACGGAAAAAGAACTACCTGTTGTAATATTTACATTGGACAAATTTTGATCATATTGAATTGATTCCTCAATCATTTTTTATTCTGACCATGTTGTTGTTAGATATTTGATGTCTAAATAGGGTGCAAAGCCAAGATTACTACAGTTGATTTTGCTGCTTTAAGAATTCAATCTCATAATCAAGGAAAAGAAATAAGCAGAGAATATAGTTGCAGATCATTTATCGAGACTCATAAATAAGTCATCAATTGACACAACTCCTATCAATAACTCTTTTCCTGATGATTTTCTATTTTCTGTAAATACAATGCCTTGGTATGCTAATATTGTCAATTTTCTTGCAACAGGAAAAATACCTCCAGATTGGAGCCATCAAGACAATAAGAAATTTTTGACTGAAGTCAAAATATTCTACTGGGATAATCCATATCTGTTCAAGTATTACCCTGATCAAATTTTCCGACGATGCGTACTGGACGATGAGATAAGTGGTGTTATTCAGTTTTGTCATTTCGAAGCATGTGGAGGTCATTTCTCATCTAAGAAAACCGCTACAAAAATCTAGCAGTGTGGATTTTATTGGCCTATCATTTTTTAAGATACCCATGTTTTTTTCAAAACTTATGAAAATTGTCAAAAGTTGGAATCTATTTAAAAAATAAACATGATGCCTTTAAATCTCATCTTTGTCATCGAAATCTTTGATTGTTGGGGGATAGATTTTATGGGTCCATTTCCACCATCATTTGGATTTTTATAGATTTTAGTTGCAGTTGATTATATCTCAAAATGGGTTGAGGCGATTCCTTGTCGAAATAATGTTCACAAAACTGTGATTAAATTTTTAAAAGAAAATATTTTAAGTCGATTTGGAATCCCTCGGGCCATTATAAGTGATGGAGGTAAACACTTTTGTAACATGCCTTTTGAGTCCTTAATGAAAAAATATAGAGTTATACATAAAGTTTCCACCTCCTATCACCCTCAGACAAATGGTCAAGTTTAACTAGTAAATAGGGAAATCAAACAAATTTTGGAAAAAACAGTCAACCCAAATCGCAAAGATTGGTCTCTTTCATTAACTGATGCACTTTGGGCATACAAAAAATCTTTCAAAACCTCTTTGGGAATGTCTCCATATCGTCTAGTTTATGAAAACCTTATCATTTGTTGTAGAACTTGAGCATAAGGCATATTGGGCTATTAAAGCATTCAATTCAAACCTTGAAAATGCAAGTCAAGAACGTAAACTGCAATTAAATGAACTTGAAGAGTTAAGGAATGATTCAAATGAGAATACAAAAATTCTTAAAGCTAAAACTAAGGCCTTTTATGATAGTCAAATTTCACAAAAAATATTTGAAATTGGTCAAAAAGTTTTGCTTTATGATTCTCATTTTCATTTATTTCCTGGAAAAATAAAATCCAAATAGAGTGGCTCATTTATTGTGAATCACGTTTATCCATATGAGACTATTGACATTGAGAATCCTAGGGATGGTGATGTATTTAAAGTGAATGGACAATGTCTGAATCCATTTTTAGAGTGTTCAAATTTTCAAGAATCTTTTTTCCTTTCAAACCCAGTGTACTGTGATTGATATATTTTCTTTTCTTTTCTTTTGTATTTGTCTAATTTCCATTTTTCTTGAGTTTTGTAGCAGTTTTTTTTTCTTTTTGACAGAATCTTGCACCCCGGTTAAACAGCGGATAACAGTACTCCGTGACTCTAAGTCAGTTTTTTCAGTTTCCTAAAATTATTGATACCTTACAATCAAGGCATGGAAGAAACTCTCGCAAAAATCCACAAACATTTTCCTTCTCTCCCCCAAAATGCTCTGATGAAAATTTACAAAGCACGCACTGAAATAATGAGGCTTCTTATGATCCATGGTATTCCTAGTGATATTCGTTGGGTAATTGAAACAAGGATTCGCTTGCCAGGTTAGTCATCTGACTCTTTCATTCTTTTCATGTCTGGTTTAGGAAAAAACACCTATGCTAAGAAACAAAGAGCTAAACAGTTTGGTGTTTGTTATAAATGTGCACGCTGGACGTGCAAAACTCATTGTTGTTCTTTAGGAATGGTGTTTGACAATCGCGAATATAAAATTCAATTTATTATAGATGTCTTGAGTAAGGAGTCTTTAGATGATATATCAATGACTCTTGAGACGCATCCTAGTGGACATGTTCATCGAGTAATTCGCAATTTGCATACAGAATTTCAAAAAGAAAGACAATTATACAGTCCCGAGAATCTGACTTTAAAAGACCATATTTGTCAATTTATAAGAAAATTGGATGGGAAGCCTATCTCCGACATATAGAGGGTTCAACCCGTTACTGGACGTAAAACCAGATGAAGATGTGAGCCATAATCACAACTACCAGTACATATTTTTCAATTTAATGCTTTGATTTCCTATACTTTTGCCGACAGTATCTAAACTTTTTGACTTTCACGATCTATTGTACTGTTCATCTGACAATTATCATTTTAGAGGTACTAGTGTATTTATTACTCGTCCTTTTTCAGGATCTATAAATTCACCTCGTCATTTCTCTATTCGTCACATCCAGATAAGAAAGAGAGCAAAAATGAAGAAAACTTCAAGACGATGCGTCACCAATATTTGTGTCTTTTATGGAACTAGCTCTGGAACTAAACCAGAATTATTGAGGCTGCACGAGAATTGGGTAGAGTTATGGCGGAAAGAAACATGCACTTAGTATATGGTGGTGGCAATCTTGGGTTGATGGGTGTGTTTCAAAGACCGTGCAAGAAGGTGGTAGTCAAGTTTTGGGGATCATTCCAAAACCTTTGACAGAGGAAAACCTCATCGGAAAATCAAATGGAGAAGAATGAATTATCTCGGGTATGTCTAAAAGACTTACTGAAATAATCAATCATGCTGATGTTTTTATTGCTTTACTAGGTGGGCTGGGCACGTTGGAAGAAATATTCACAGTTGCATCATAGGCGAACTTGGACATTCACCAAAAACTCATTGGACTACTTAATGTTGATGGCTTTTTCGATTTTCTTTTTATATTTCTTGAGGATGCCAAAAGAAATGGGTTTATTTCAAAATCGGTAAAAGACATCTTCCTAACTACAAGAAAAGCTGATGATTTTATTGACCAACTCTTAGCTTATAAACGAAAAATCGACCTCATTCTTTCCAAGTTAAACTGGTCTGGTAACGATCGTGGCAAGAAGTGTATAGTGGACTTGAATCTTAATTTGTAATTTTTTTTCTTTTAAATAATCGTAGATTCAATTGTCAATTCCATACTAATCAGGTGATGTATTCTAAACTCTACTTCTTCTTTTTCAGAAATTGGGGACAATGTCTCAATTTGGTGGGGGGGAGAGGATAGTTGACTAGATAGGTTTTATTTTTTGTTTCATTGTTGTGTTTTTCTTTAAAAAAATGTTTTTTTTTGTTGTTGTTGTATGTAAAAAAAAGTTTTATTATGATGTTTTTGCTTTGTTGTTATTTTGCGTGTAAAAAAAAATTTTGTTTTGATTTTCTTTTGTGTTTTAAAAAAAATACACACAAACTAACAATAAATTTTTGACTAACCAAGTGGAATTATTGTTCAGAGGTGGCTGTGTAAGGAGTTTCACTCCTGAGACGCATCTCAAAATAATTCGTAACAAGTTATTTTTATTCCTTTCTTTTTGAATCATTTAAATTTATGAATTCTCCATAATATTGATTAAATTTGATTTTCATATGATCATTTGACACATATTATCAACATACACGGTAACATATGATCGCAGGTTGTAATTAGAAATTTTGTAATATTCAGTTCTCTAATTTGTTGGAGCTAGCACCTAAAGGCAGTGAAATTTATTTTTTTATTCAAAAAAACTAATCATGTTTTTACTTAGTAACCGGACATCTTGCCTCATCAAGCAGTGATTGTTCATGTAAAATGGTAGAGCTTGAGTTAGTTCTAAAAAAATGATAAAGCTTTTACTTAGTAACCGGTCATCTTGCCTCAGTAAACAGTGATTGTTCGCGTAAAACGGTAGAGCTTGAATTTGTAAAAAAACAATCTGTTAATAAATTCCATTTCGTAACCTCTCTAACCCGAGCAATTAAGTCTGTATGGGTGTTTTAACACTTAGTGCCCTAAGGCCAACTGGTTTGGGAGTCACTGACCCAAAGCTCGTTACATGGGTTAAAGAGAAAGCTTAAGGAAATCAGACATTTTTTTTAATATCCGATCAATTAAGTCTGTAGGGGTGTCTTAACACTTAGTGCCCTAAAACCAACTGGTTTGGGAGTCATTGGCCCAAAGCTTGTTACAAGGATTGAAGATGTATTATTATTATTATTATTAATATATATATATATATATATATTATATATATATATATATATAAACTTTCATTGCCAAAAAGTGTGAACTCTAATGTAATTTTAGAACAAAAATATTATTCTCTTTTCAACAAGACCTGTGAATATTGTGGGCACAATGAATTGATTGATACCTTGTTTTATGTGTGTATGGAAGAAGGGTAAAAAGTACATGAGAATTTACTTGTTTGATCATTTAGAAAAAAAAACAATTATTAATTTGGAAAAGAATTTATCTTTTTAAAATTTTTCGCTTAAATTACTAGGGGAGGATGTGATGAACACTAAAAAGTCCACATTTATTAAAAGAAAAATCAATCATTATACACTTGTAGTTTCATTTATCCCCTTAATTTAGCATAATAATTAAATTTATATTTTATATATTTTTATTGTGATTTTTATTTATTATGCAGATAAAATAATACTTTGGATGCATAATTAGAAAATTGGACATGATATTTGGATTTTGGAGGCCAAAAACTTGAAAGAGCGTTCTAACAGTGTACAAATTCAGAAATTTCAGCCCTGCGTAATTTTCATATTTTGGCCATAACTTGTTACTTCGATATTAGATTGAATTGATTCTAGTTCCAAATGAAAGAAGATTCAAAGATCTACAACTTTGGGCCATAACTTGTTACTTCGATATTACACTCTGGGCAGCCCTTAGTGTTTGGGTCGTAACGTTTTCATACGAACTCCGATTTTTATGAATTTTATATCGCCGGAAATCTAAGACAAAGATCTATAACTTTCATGTTGAACATTTTTCAAATTTTGAGAAGACCTAGGTCGAATTTGGTCATTTTCTCAGACTCTCTGCACAGTGGCGAAAATAAGATATAAAGAAGGAATTACTCTTTCAAACCCAAGCCCAACACTTTTCTCATTATGGCCCAATAACCCTAAAATATCCCACAAACCCCCTAGACTCCTCCAGAAAGAACTAAACAAATCAAGTAGAGAAATGTGATTCAATAACCCCTAGTATATAAAGGCTATTATTCTTGCTTCTCCAAAAAAAAAGAATAAGAAGAAACGTGTGAAGAAGGGAAAAGAAGGAAGAAAAAGAAAGTGGAGGAAAGCCATTTCCTCACCAAAATTAAGGAAGAAACAAGTGCAAATCAAACCACCACAAGCTAGAATGGAGAAAAATCAAGCCAATAAGACTTGAATGGTGAAGGATAACAAGTGAGATAAGGTAATGAAGCTTTAACCCAAGTTTAAATATTGATATTTTGATGATTTAATGATTAAAGGGTATTGTTGAATTGTGGTTAATGATGTTTATGTGGTTTTGGTGTTGAGAAAATAAGGAATATAGAAACCCAAAATTAAGAAAACTTTAAACATTGGAATTGATTGGAGTATATGGAATTAGGTTTTGGAACTTAATGATATTAGATAATAGTTGTGTTGGGTTGAGGATATGAGATGAGTTTCAAAATATGTTGAAATTAGATGATAGAATGGGGAATTACTTTGAGCATTGTCATATTGAAGAATCATGTTTGGGCCTAAAATTAGTATAGCGTCGCGATGCTAATGGACCAGTGTCGCGAAGCGTAGCGAGAAGATGGCTTTTGTATCAGTTTTATCGTGGGGGCGTCACGACGCCAATAGGCCAGTGTTGTGACGCAAAAAGCAGAGGAAGCTCACTGTCTCATCTCTGTTTGATGGATGTCGCGACGCTCAGCACTTAACGTCGCGACGCGAGTGGGAGTCGCGACGCGGAAGCATGAGATGCTCACTGGTTCAGTAGCATGTGTGAGTGTTGCATCACCCAAGGGACAACATCGCAACGCGTGACTAGAATTTCCCAGAACCAGATTTAGTTCATTCCAGATTCACCCTAGCATGTTAGAGGCCACCCTAATGGTCTCGTATTAGCTCACATACATACATTACATCATGATGCAAGTATGATACGCCATGTAGTGATAGCAAGTACTTGAATGAATAAACTTAGTCTAACTCCGAAGTATATTCCTCGACCTATATTTAATCAAGTTTACCAATTAAAGATCATCGCATGAATCGTAAATTCCTTCGGCAAAGTGAAGCAATGTCAGTTTGACTCCAAATCTGTGAGTGGACACTCTCTTCTAAGTTGATTTTTCATTTATATTGTTTCTAGTAAAAACTTATTTTTAAGCACATAGGGCGTTAGCCGATTTTATTATAGTTATTTCATGAAAAATAATATTTTAAAAAGTATGATTTTAAAAACATGATTTTATGATTTTTGAAGACATGAGGGAAAACCCCACCTCAAGCTGTAACTTATGGAATTGACGGATAACATGTGCACATGTAGAGCAGGACTGGGGGGACGGCGATACATAACGCCCCCAGATCCTAGATTCAGGACTAAGGGGATGGCGATATGTAACGCCATAGACCCTAATTTCAGGGTCAGGTAGTAGCATGGATCAGCACTCCTGGCTCTAGTTTAGTGGTTTGGGGGACGACGATATGTAACGCCCCAAGACCACTAGTTTAGGCATATGGGGGGACGGCGATACGTAACGCCCCCATGCGTCAAGTTTTCAGCAAATTTTCAGATACAAGTTTCTCATAAACAAATTTTCAGAAAAGATATTTTTAAGAAAGAGTTTTCAAGAGAAAATGTTTTATAGAATCTCAGAGTTTTATAGACAGACAACGGTTTCCATAAAGGTTTTTCAGAAAAAAATAGTTGTTTTCAGATAAGAACATGGATTTGAGAAAAGATGATTTCTTTGAAATGATTTTGGTTTTAAAACAATGAAATTTCATAAAGTATTTCAGTCTTCCATTTTAAACCGTCCACTCACTAGATCGTTCAAACGATCTAACCCCCAACTCCCAATTTCTTTATTTTGCAGGATACTGGAGGACAGACTCGAGAGGATGGACTGATGGCAGTCTCTAGGGTGTGGAGTCCACCAGGTCAAGTTAGGAATATGACCAGTCAGTCAAAATATAGTTTTGTGTCAGACAATAGTACCGTCAACTTGTATGATATATGTGTTAAAGTGTCCATGACATGATTGTAAAACAATTGTATTTTGAGTATATAGATATGAATGTTAAAGTGGATCTTGTGATGTTGAGTCGGGCTATGGTCCTAATTACGAGATCATGTTTAAGATGAGTTTAGTGGAGTTGATCAGAGTTAAAAAGTCAGAGGCTAAGGGGATAGGGTGGCCTATGCTCTGCCGGTAGCATATTCGGAAAGGGGGATGTTACAGTTATCGTCCATATGGCTGGTTTTATTTATTTCGCATAACTGAGTACTTAACTGGACTTGTTATAGACAAAAGTTATCACCGCCTTTATGGCTGGTTTTAAATGTTTTGGCATAATTAATTACTGAAATTAATTAATTAATTAATTAATAATGACAATTTATTTATTATAAAAGTGAGATTTCTAAATTTGAAATATTAAAAGTGAATTCTCTATCCCCCAGCATTTTATTTTATTATTGCAGTTCAATTTAAAAAATTTCAATCACTTCAAAAAATTCAATATTTTTCTTTTCACTCAAATTATTATTTTATCCTATTAAATCTATTCACTGTGGATCGACCTCGGACTTATCAGGTTATTTTATTACTTCGACACTCTTATACTTTGGAGTAAAGAATCACTTTTTAAGCGTGTCAATCATAATGTGCTTATTATTATGTTGCATAACTAGAATATATGCATATTTTCCTTTTTGAGGATATCCATGTTTGATCACATGATTAAATGTTGTAATGATATTTATTTATCATAAATGAAAAATGAGTGTCATAGCTTATGTGTTATTTAGATATAAGTATATTTGGCTATGAACCTTCATTTTTTGATATTGATATCTTTTCATCATATTGGATAATTATTTGAATCGTTGAAGATATTATATGAAATTTTTTTTATGAATGATTCAATTGCTTAATTTATATATCTCCATGTGTGTTCATTTTTTTTAAGTAACAATGAGGGAAATTGTTAATCATGATATTTCTCTTTAAATTCATTGGTTGATTATCAAAGGGGAAGATATAATCTCAAGTTCTTTGTTTGCTTAAATAAAGAGGGAGCAAATAATTTCTAGAAAAGCTTATGTTTTTGAAATGTCTTATTCATTTTTAATAATTTTTTTTTGTTTTTATTTTTACAAGTTTGAATCATGTTCTAATTGATGAAATCTTATTTGCTTGATTCAAAGATTATCAATTTTAGCGACTTGGTTTCGATGATGTCAAAACGTCTAAATAATAATGAATCAAGTTCAATGAGGCCAAAGAAGTAAAAAAATGATGATGAAGCCAAAATAATGATGAAGAGCTAAAATGAGCTAGAAGATGATCAAGAGAGTAAAGATAATAAAAAGCTAAAAAGAGGATGAAAGAGCACAAGCAAGATGAAGATCAAATATGATGATTAAGAGCTAAAACTGAATGTAAGTGAGTTATTATCTAAATGTTTCTAAGCTCTTATGACTTGTGCATTTTCACATGGAATATTTAGGGTCAAGTGCAAAATTGCTTTAAAACGTTTCTTCCATGTTTTGAGCACTAAAATCGGCATATCGGTGACTAGGAGCCGGAAACATAACTTCTGGAACCAGTATACCAGTGACTGTCTAGGAAACACAGCTACTAGAACCGGCATACCGGTCACACCTGTAGATTGTATACTCTCCGAAACCGACATGCACCATACCGGTGTCCATACCGGTCACTGTGTAATATTCACAATTGTCATATTTTCAGAAGCCGTTTCTTACAGTCAGACAGGCATACCGGTCTCATAACTGCATAATGGCTATATTCAATATTAAGCCTATAAATTGAAGCTTGGTTTCATTTTTGCAAAGGGGAATATATTGAGAAAAATAGATACATAGCAAAAATCATCTTCATACATTTTTTTATTACACAAACAAGCTTCAACTATTTTCAGATAGAATTTTTCAAATCTTCTACATTTTACACTCTTTACATTTGAAAAAGCTCATATCTCATCTTCATATTCATATTAGTGAGTTTTGAAATATTTGGGTTGAGATACTCATATTTTAATATTCTTTCTAATATTTTTTGAGTACCCAAATTGTTGAGATAAAATTTTCATTATCAAATACTTGTGTGAGATTCCCTTGTGTGAGTGGTGATTAATCTCAAGGGATAAATTTTTGTTAAAGGTAAAGAGAAGCCTGGGAAGAAAGATCTTTGTTGTAAAATGTGAATTCATTTTACATAATGGAAAGCTTCAAGCGTGGTTTGGAATAGTGAACTTGGCCGAGCCATTATAAATCCGATGTCAATTTCTCTATCTCTATCTCACTTATTAATTGCAAGTTTTATATTATTTTTTCATATCATATATTAAACTTGTCATTGTTAAAATTAATATTGATAATCACTTTTAGACAATTAAAGTAAAATCAATATTTTATTTATTGTTCATAATTTATAAATTAATTATATCCATTGATGAATATATTAATTGTGGAAATTGAATTTTAAGCATAATCGGTAAAGCTGCTAACTAAGTAGTTAATATTGAAAAGATTTTTAATTTCGCATTATTTATTCATATATGAAATTCACCCCCTCTTGGGTATCATGTTGTTTAAGACTTGTAGGCAATTTCATAGACATATATAAAGATTATTTTTTCCAATTTAATTGATACTGATCAGACCACTCTGGGTGTTCGAATTAGTCATTAATGTACCTTTTAATATGGAGTTTGATGATTTTATAAGATAGGTTATGCTCTCAGTATAATACTTATAAATTAGCTTATACTCTCAATTAATACTCTACCAAACAAAGGATAATAATCGGCTTTATTAGTATTATTTGGATTTTTTTTGGAAATGTTGGAAATTTCGCCGCCAAACCACTCGACCCAGGCTTAAACTTAGCAAGTAAAACTTCCAGCCGTCCCAAATTCTTACAAGAAATGCACCCCTATACTCGAACTTAGGACCTAACAATCAAATTTGAAGCATTTTACCATCAAACCATACCTCTTTGTGGCATATTATTTGGACATGCATTGCGAACACTTTCATTTTTAACATCTCATCTTCTGTAGAGAAACGAAACTTGAACATATAGAGCAGATGATCCAAAATGACTTGTAGACACTATCATTGTCTTTTAATTTAGAATTTCAAAATATAAAAAATATTAAATTGACTAGGTTAGAAAATAAACTCTGTAACATTGGAGACGCCAACACTATTTTTTTCAGCTCTATTATTCTGTTTTATTTTCAATTTGTTTTTATTCTTATTTCTTAAAAAATATTATCTTTGACGTGGTTTTTATTTTGGAAAAGAATTGTAACTTTTTGTTTGTTTTTACTTTTTATTGGTTTGATAGCAACTCAATTATGAAATTCAAAAACTAAAAAACCGTATTTATTCATATATTAATACTAGTTGAATGCACTGGGTATTGGTCTCAAACTCTCTACCCTTGGAGTGAGATTTTGAAATCTAAACTCCTTAACGTGAAAGGTTGAAAAATAAAGAATGAATCTAAGTGTGTGCTGTTGGATATGAAATATTTTAAAAGTGTGATCGAGATTATAAATTCATCCAAAATTTAATGGGCCTCTAAATAGACCCCGGAAATGATAGATTAGAAATATTGGGAAAATAAATAAATAAAAACTATGTTTTTTTTTCAGAGGAAAAATAAAAACTATGTTGAATGCCTAAGAAGTAAATTTAAAAACGATATTTTAATTATTTTCTTAAAAAAAAAAAAAGGAGAGCAGCGAATTGCCTTATTATTTATTTTTATTTTTACAGACGGACCCCGCCAAGATCAGGGTGTGCATAAAATTTGTACAGATGCATGGTCCAATAAAAGATCACCACATGTCAAGCAGCAGTAAGTAAATAAAGGACATTTGTAAAATATGAATTTACTGGGTGGCCTATGAATGAAAACCCAAAGCCCAAACTACGTTACAACTTACAAGTATGTGACAAATTCTCCTAGGAATTATGTTTTTTTCCGGCTTAATTTTCTTAGCATCCAAACACAAAGAACAGAATGAAAAAACTTGCTCTTCAGAAAGTGCTTCCAAATTCTATCCTTAAAATTTCAAAGCTTTATCCTTGCAGTATTACTAACAATATCACCATATTTTAATCATTTAGAATGAGTCAAATAATTTAATCTCACACACATTATTAGCCATCTCCTTTTCAATATTAAGGCCTCAAATTCTAAAGACATTAGAGTTAGGCTTGCATTTGTCAGTCCTGCATTGGAATATAAGCAACCAAACTAGCCTTTGTCAATGACTCAAAAGTCAAAAATCGATGAAGGTTCCATCACAATAAGTCAACAAATCTCTTAGATAGTGTTTAAGTACTATAATATGACTATAATCAACCACTAATGATTCTATATATAGATATCGGTTGATATAAAATATTGATTGATAATATAAGTTAGTTTATAAGTATTATTGTGAGAGTATAAATTAATTTATAAACTCATCAAATTTTATATCAAATGGCACAATAATAATAATGGCAGAAATCCACACGAAATGGCTCTTGACACTTTGGCTTGTAACCACTCTTTAATCCTTAGAGCTACATGCTCCCTTGACTTGACTTGAAGGCTATGTAAAAAATAAAAATAAAAAATCAACAGCTTAACATCGGGTTGGGTATATATATCATTTCTTTTTTGGAAAAGTGATGGGGATATATATAAAATAATAGACAATATGAGGATTTAAATAGAATTTGTAAAAGTATATAAAGAATTTAGAGAATTTAATAATAGTGGTAGGTAGTCTATTTATCATTAATTTGTTTGTCCTTATAAATATAATTTATAATTTCACTGTAAGAAAATGATATTGGAAGCTGTATATACTTTTATTTAAAATAATTTTTTTCTTGTCCTAGGATTATGAGGACGGTGATGAATTTGTTGACGATTTATATATTGTAATTTGTGTAATTGACTTACGTTGATGGTGATTTTCAGTCCCGAAGAATTCTGAAAACTGAAAAATGGTATAACGGAGTTTGCACTTAACATATGAGAGGTCCAAGGTCATTGTGAGGACGAGGTCAGAGAGAGGGGCTCGAGCCCCAGGCGCAGAAGGACCTGAGGGAAGAACCAGTTGAGGAGGATAGGTTGGGATACTGACCCGACCTGGTAAAAATATATCAGAATATGTTGAACTTAAGCATCTGCGAAGGCGAACCCGACGTTGTCCATGACTACTGACCCGACCTGGGAAAGAAGTGAGAAAGAGGGTCCATAATCATTTACCTCGGCATGCTGACCCGGGGACCGAAGTGGGGTTCGCAGTATCTTGTGCTTACGTATGAATGACGTAAGCCCTACGAGAAAGTTTGAGCCCCCATAAGGCTGATACGATGGGAGCAGGTCGGAGGCTTATCCCCTAACACATGGAACATCTTGGGAGTGGTTGAAATGCAAGCGGTTGGTTGGTTGGCTCATTGGTTTGCAATTTTGATATTTCACAACTTTTAAAAGAGCACTTAAGGCTTAGTGATAAAGAGAGAAAGCTGATTGGGTTTGACCCGAGCTCGTAATAAAATTTCTTTTCTTTTCTCCCGTTAATGTAGGTTGAAGTCATTCTCTGCCAAATCACGTTAAACATCTGCTTTCTCTGTGATCTTTTCTGTTTGCTTGCCAAGTTTGCTTCGGTTCTCAACTAACCAAACAAATTCACTGCTTGGGAGAGATTTGTTCGATGAGTAGAAAAGACGAGAAGATACATGAACATAAACAGAATATGAGGATGAATACGAGAACGTTGATCCCCTCCCCTCCCCTCCCCTCCCCTCCCCTCCAATCCACTCTAATTATATGTTTGGTTTTAAACAACTAGTGATTCGATTTACATATAGTATGACATTGTCATGAGGCATAATATTTTTTAATGATCGTAGCTCAGTAACAGGCTCAAGTCCCCATTATTTCAAAAAATTATAAATATATTGGCTAGGAAGTAGATTATGCTATATTGACGGGCTCGGGAGTAGATTTTCGGGTTCATGGTCAGCTTACATTTAGATTGTAATATAAATGTATTTACCTTGTATCCACTAAATTTTTAAATTGTAAATATTTCGTTGAATTATAACAATTTCAACAACAAAAAATAATAGTTGATAAAACGGTTGTCATAAATTTCAACAAAGATGATTAATGGAAGACTTTCTACAAACAGTTGTTTGAGTCTTCCACTCATTGTGGTGATGGTAACTGGTAACTAAACTTGCCAGTCAAGAATGTCAGCTGTTATATCCCCACACACATTTATCAATTATCACTTCCAATTATTAGTAATATTATTATTATTATTATAAGAAGAATCTCAGAGTAATGGAGTTTCAAGTGAATCACAAGCAAAACCATGGCTTTGCTACACAGTCTTATTCTCTTACTATTTCTATACACTTGTGCTGCAGATCCTTTAGGGGAGTTTTGCAACAAAGACTCAAACATAAGTAGAAGTAGCAAGATATCAGCAAATATAGATAACCTGTTGACTGAACTGGTTTCCACAACTGCGAAAACCAGATATATTGCTACTTCAAATGGCAAAGACAAAGACATAGTCTATGGCCTGGCACAATGCAGAGGAGATGTGAGCAGCAAAGATTGCGGTGCTTGTATTCAAGATGCAGCGAAGCAAATCCGCCAACGTTGTGTAAACCAAGCTGATGCCAGGATTTGGTATGACTATTGCTTTTTGCGATATAACAGAGATAATTTTATTGGGGAAGTTGATACCTCGTTTGGTATTTTCTACATCAATGTTGAAAATGTAACAGATCCTGAAAGGTTTAACAAAGAACTGGGAGCTTTAATGGACAAGATTAGATCACAAGCTGTTGTGCCAAAGAATGAAGGGCTTGGGAAAGGCAACACTACACTTACGCCATTTGTTACACTTTATGCTTTGGTGCAGTGTACAAGGGACATATCTCAGATAGATTGTGCTCAGTGCTTGGCTATTGCTGTTGGAAATTTTCCCAACTTCTGCAATAACAGAAAGGGGTGTCGCGTTCTATACAGTAGTTGCTATGTTCGCTATGAGCTATATCCATTTTTCTTCCCTCTTGATTCAAACAATACCCTCACTGATACTACTATCAAGGCAGTGGCCTATCCTTAAAATTTCCAGCTTAGTTTGCCATACTATAGTCAGTTTCTTAGAAGAACAGGATGAATGAACTTTAAGACAATGTCATTTCAATAAGTAATTTTCTGCATTTACATTTAGAAGTAAGCATAAAACAATACTAGTATGATTATGTATTGTACACCTCCCTTGTTTCATGCCTCCATATGTATATTTTTCATAATTTTTCATCTGTCAGCAAACTGGGAATTGGGAAGTTCGACATAGAATATCTCCTTTTCAGAGTGTATTTTGTTGGAAATCCGACTAATTGTTGGCTTTCCCCAGGCTTCTAGGAAAAGGGATAGCATCTCTAACATCGGTGAGGCCAGTAGTGAAGAGAACCATGAGGTCAAATGCAAAGCTGAACCCAGCGTGCTTGACTGTTCCATGCCTGTGTAGATCCAAATACCATTCGTACTGTTCTCTTGGCAATCCCAATTCCCTGATCCTGAAAACAAGATAATCAATATAAAGATTAAGATTTTATTTTTATTTCGATGCATATCTATATAGATGTGAGAATGGAACACATAAAGTGTGCTCCAAGTCCAAGTGCTTGCAAACTTTTCCCCTCATTTTCAAGGTTCAAAGTATCACTCATTAAAAAGTCCATTAAATTTAACTCTTATCATCTCTGAATTTATATTGTACAAGATGAGCTAGGATTGGAATATTGGATTACCTTGTATTCAGCATATTTATGCGTTCCTCATTTTGGCTACCTGTAATCAATGTTCCGACCTGCAAGCATACACATTCCAGTTTTATAATTAGCATTCTTCGATATAATTTGTAACAGAGGTTTTTCATCTGTTTAGAGATATTTTTAGCTTACCTTTGGTACAACTAAATCAAACGCTGCAACTGTGTTTCCATCATCATTCAGGCGTACATGAAATGGCTTAACTGCTTTAGGATAATTGTATATTGTTACAGGCTTCTTATAGATCTCATCAGCCAAATAACTGTCATTCCATGAACAGAAGGTAAGCGTTAACATTCATATAAGGCCTTAGCTTCTGTACTTCAGACAGAAGCAATTTTAAATTTTAAATCAGAAAATGAAACCTTAGATGTTCTGCAGTGAGAGCTACACCCCACTCCAGTTTTGTTTCAAATATCTTCTCTGTAACCTGGTTAACAAAAATCCTTTATGTTTATAACATTCCTGAAGTGAATAAGTTTTCTGTTCTAAAATATCCAATGAATATGTTCAACTTCACCTTTTCCAAAACCTTCACTGCTTCTGTGTAGGTAATTTTTTCAAAAGAACTTGATATCACTGACTGCAGACGATCGATACAGGTCTTGTCAATTCGTTTCAAGACAAATTCCAGATCATTTGAGCAATCTTCCAATATCCATTTGCAGAGAAACTTGAAATAGTCATCCGCACAATTTAGGGCATCCTGGGAAATCCATAAAGTATAAGTTTAAAGTTTTTAGTATGTATGACAAGTAAAGTAAATTAATGGCATTAGAATGGAAAGAGCCATATGTGAGTATGGAAATTAAAATCGTAGTGTACTTCAAAGTTCAAACAAAAGGTCAAGGTTTCATACCCCTAATTGTGAAAAAGCTATTTCAGTCTCTACCATCCACATCTCGGCCACATGTTTTGAAGATTCATTTTTCTCTGCTCGGAATCTGGGTCCAAACGAGTAAACATTTCCAAGGGCACATGCATAACTCTCCAAATGAAGGCGACCGGAAACAGTGAGGTAAGTTTGGCGAGAGAAGAAATCTTCAGAAAAGTGAACTCTATCAGTCTTAACTAAAGGCGCTTGTTTCAGTTGGTCTCTTGATTCTAATTGTGATGCTAGTTCAATTGTTTTCTGTAAATCCTGAAGTGCAGCAGCAAGCGCTTCCCTATTGCTTTCACTTCTCTTGAGTTGTTCAACTTGGTTGCTTTTTCCCTTTATAGCACCCTCTAAAATGTCAAGGTTAACTCCTTCAACATCTTTTGCAGTTTTTGGCTCCTCTTTCTCTGCCTTGTCAAAAAGAGTGGTAACCTGGAACTTCTCACTAAATCCTTCAAAGTCTGTGGTTGTGATAATGGGTACTTGAACATGCAGAAACCCATGGTTTTGGAAGAATGTGTGAGTTGCATGAGACAGGGAACTACGGATACGCATAACAGATGCCACCTGCAAAATGTGAAACATGCTCAATCAGATGCCTCTTGTGTTGGGAAAACTAATCAGTTGGATGAGCATTTATATAGTTAAAGCTAAACAAGCACGATTTCATATTTCCAAGCTACATATATTTTTTCTACAAAACAAATAAAATGAGACAGGACAGACAGAACATGAATTGATGTAAAAGTTACCGTAGTTGTACGAGGCCTAAAATGGGCAGAATCACGCAACACATCTATGGGAAGTCGCTTCCTTGATAATGGATATTTATCATGATCAACTGTCCCAATGTGAAGAATGTTCTCTGCTTTCAGTTCAACAGCATGTTTTCCTTGAACTGGCGGCTGCTTCAATACGCCTTCTACTAATATACAAGTACCAGTAGGCAGGATCTTGCTTGGGGCAACAGTAGCGGATTCCACCACAACCTGAGAATTTTCGATACCAATTACAAGAGTGAATACGGAAATATGCATGAAGTAGCTATCTCAGAATCTAACAGCTTGAGAGTGTTGTAGCTTTATAATTTTGACAAAATAATAAACGTTATATAGGGTATTATCGAATAATTGTGGAGTAAAACTATTTAATTTCCAAGCTATATCTGCAAGTGTGTACCAAATAACTTAAAACTGAGACTTAAAGCCGCATGCTAAAATTAATATGCATTTCAACAAGCAGATAAGGGACATTGCATACACCAAAATAGTTTTATTGTACCTGAAGACTTGAGACACAAGAACCATCACTGACTTGCAAGAAAACAGTGGAAGGCGGCGGGGGCTTAGGAACCAAAGCCTCCAATTTCTCGCGAATTGGGACATTGTTGGCAACACCAGAAGTACCACCAAGGACCTTGATGATTGTCCTGAAAAAAGGGATTCTTGATTGAAGAATCTCCACACAGCTCACGTCTTTCTCTTTCTCTGTCTCTGTCTCTGTCTCTTTAGGCTTAGGCCCTGAAGCCGCCGCTGAAGCACCATGAACGTCAGACGATGGGGGTGGCACCGCCACCGGCTCTTTCTTCACTTCTTTTGAAGACTTAACCCACCCACCAATCACGACTCTCTCATTAACCAATCCCAGCCCTCCATCACCGCTTTCAATAATAGTTTTTAGAAGTACCCGGTTAGAGTACTTCCACGTGGGAGTCATCGGCGTGGCGACGGCCATGGCAGTTTCTTTTAGAGAATCCATTTTGGATGATCGTGATGAATGAAGAAAGAAGTTGATGATCGAGTTGATTATTATCAAACGAGAAATGGGAAATGGGATTGTAAAAAAGGAACATGGTGGTGATGTTTAATAGAAAAGAGATGGATGCTTTTCTTTCGGAGTGATTTGAGAGAAGGGAGAAATTGGAGGTGAAAGGAAAGGGATTGTTTGTTTGACGATCTAGAGAGAGACAGTGTGTCTGTGTAGGCGGCAAGGTTTTGGTATTCTTCAAGAAGCGGGAAGCCCAACTGTTTTTTCTAAATCTACGTTGATGCAAACGATGAGGCAATCTTTAGGATATAAAGAAAGCTGGGCTGGGCCTGTTCATGGGTTTGAAGTTTGAATATTTGTGGCCCATATTTTTATTTTTCATTAAAATAGGAAAATTATATATTCAAAATTTCAAAAATGTTTTTTTATCCTCATTCTTCTTGAGTATTCAAATTCAAGTCTTCTCATGTCTAAGTTGTGGAATTTATTTAATTTTCCAAATATTTGAAAATAAACAATGTGTCATAATATATAAAAATATGTAAGATATAAAATTTGAGCTGAAATTCTAAGATAGAATTTTTGGATGCCTATCATTACTCATATAGAATCAAATGGTTATTATTATTTTTTTTTTTTAGTGAAAAAAAATTATTCGATAAGATACCTTATGGATTTATGCATGAGTGGAGATAGTAATTCCGTTTTCATAGAATCTATAAAAACTACATCATCACAATCAAGCCCTACAATTCATAAATTAATTTCGCCAAAAAAAAAAAACAAAAAAGTTTTGAACAGGAAGGATCTAATTTTGACCTTTTTTATTTTCTATGAAAATCTGAAGGATCCAATAATTTGATTTGTGTGGCATGATGATAATCAGAATAGAAAAAATAAACACCCCATATACTATTCAAAGAAACTATATTTATGTGGGAATCAAGATCCTGAAACATCATTTCCTAAGTTGAAATTTGAATATGCTTTAATTATATTTAAAACAAAAACCATTTAACCAATATTGAATTTAATTCCTTGCAGTGATTATTATTATGAATTTGGCATATGGGCAAATGCAATTTCTCCAGGCCCTGGATTTTTTCTCTTGGTGGGTCACATGTCTCCACCATTACGCTCCTACTCATCTACGCACAGGCACAGGCACAGGCATAGGCATAGTCATACAACAAATGGATTTTATTAACTTGAACAACCAAACAAAAAGGCTATTCTACAAACTCAAATCCCTTTCTACCCCATCAAAAATTAGAATCAACACAATGTAAAATGCAAGAAAAATCAAAGGGTATTGCAGTAATTTTCCCCTACGGTCCAGCCTGCCTCAGCATCTCCCCATGGTCAAGCTCCAACAGGGGAGCTGTCTGTTTATTAGGAAGGCCATGCATGGGAGAAAATCTTTGTGCAACAGTGGTACCACGTCATCCATGCAACAAGTTAATCATCAATTGCCACGCGTGTTAAAAAATTAAAAAACAACTAAAAAATAGATATTAAATTATATATGTCATTTTTTAATTTGATGGTGGTACCACGTTACCCATACCACTGTTGCACCAAAGATTTACTCCATGCATGGGACCTCCTTGGGTGTGCTTTGTCTGATGAGATTCTGAGTCACTGCATGCAGATTTTTGCCAGTCTATCTCTTAATTATGGTCATTATTTGATTTTGACCACAACACTCTTCTCTTCTCTTGTCTTCTCTTCTAGACTCAGTTTTGTATTTCAAATACATAATTCAATTCACTTCTATCTTACCCACATCTCATCTTCAAAGTTTTTATTAATCCTCGAAAATGGCTTACATTAAACTATGCAACTTTATACTCCTACTACTACTCCTTGCTGCTGCATATGAACTAGTACAAGGTCATAACTCAACTCACTTTCTTACTGAGTATCCAAATCATATTTTTTTTTTCTTAATATAAATAAATACTCTTGTAATAAGCTCTTATATATATATATATATATATTGTCATAAACCTAATTTGCAGGGTCTAGAATTCAAGTAATACTTCCTCCTCCTCATCATCAAAGCTACTCTTCCTCCTCTCCAGCACTTCATTTTAAGGTATGATGACTAAATTAATAAAATAATTTTGATACTCCCTACAGTGTATAGTTAGCACAAGATTAAGCTAATCTTTAGATACCAACCTAGTCGGGATATAAGACTGCATCTTTGATACTCCGCTTATAGTCGGGAATTTCAAAAATAAAAATAAAAATCTAAATTAATAAACTTAATTGAGTTCATTTTCTTTTCTTTTTTTTTTTTGTTTTGTTTTTTCATTTAAGTGTTTTGGTGTTTATATATATATATATATATATATATGTATGTATAGAGAAGCAGTGAAGCAAATGTATTGAACAAGAATTCAAGAAGATTGATGATTGGATCGACGGCACCTACTTGCACTTATAATGAATGTAGAGGTTGCAAAAACAAGTGTATCGCTGAACAAGTTCCAGTTGAAGGAAACGACCCAATCAACAGCGCTTACCATTACAAATGTGTCTGTCATAGGTAAATTTTATTTTAATTAATTGAAAAATCCCGAATTTATCGTTTCTTCCCTTAATTACAATCCAACTCGATCTATTTAGTCTGAAACAAACTCTAGTTAGTTACATTAGTACATGTTGGCTGTGTAGTGTCCATTTGGACGCATCAATTTTTCAGCTCTTCGATTATATCACGCAACTAAAGAAAAAACAAAAATATTTTTTCTCTGTATATTAGGATGATAATTAATTTCTTGCTGTATTATTGTTCATTCATAATATGCTTTCTTCTATTTATTTTTTATTTTTTATTTTTTGAGATAGAAGATATGCTGATCTTGATGGTCCTTTTTTCTTGTCTCTAATAGAAGAACTGTAACCTCACATGCAAGCTTAAGATCAGATATATAGTTTGTATTAATCTTATATAATGCTTATAGTGTTACAATATTGGAATTGCTTTTGATAATTTCTGTCTAATATTCCAAGCAATGACCAAAAGTTGCTTTTGCAAAATGCACTAAAATTCAAAAGCACTTTTGGACTTCTCAACATGAAAGTGTTGATTTTCAGAGTTCATGTGTAGCGAAAACATATTCATAACATAAAAAATAATTTTATTTGCATGAATATTGAAAAAATCGGATTTATATTTTCTAATGTATTAATAATATATTAATTATGTGTGATAAAGAAATTATACCTCTCACCGACTTGATATAGGATCACTTTGAATCACGATTATTTGAACTACTATCTTCATCGTCTTATCTACTTAACCCCAACGGCACGTGTGGGCATGAAAAGAATTGCGAAAAATACTCTAATTTTTGTGAATGATTCGCGTACTCAACATATGAGACAAATCCTTATTATTTTTTTCTTTTTCTTTTCGCAAAACAAATTTTTTTTTCTTTTCCACCTCTCACGTTTTTTGTCAACTTTTAATCTCTCTTGGATGGCTTTTGATCCATTGTCAATCATTATCTCCCTCGATGGCTTTTGTTTTCCTTATATCAAAAAAATAAAATCACTTTAGCTTTTTGGATATTATTTTGAATTTCAAAAAATCAAAATAAAACCATTTAATATTTATCAAAACAAGAAAATTCTAATATCTTATTTTTCAAATACTTTCATCAAAATCTAAACTTTTGAAATTTAGATAAATTTTAAAAAATAACATCTTATATTTGATTAATCAAATATTAATTTTTAAAATCAAATTTTAAATTTTCAACTTTTGAAAATATTATCTTATTAAAATTTAATTAATCAAATATTAATTAATAGATACATTATCTATTGATAAATATATTAGGACAATATTTATCATGATTTCCAACAAAAATAATTTGTAATAATTAGAGTGTAAAATAATTCACAATTATTTTTCTTCGCAATTGTTATCGTTCGAACAATGATAGAAGACGATGAGGGGACCGATGGACCTATAATTTTAAGCTCTAATAATTCGTTGATTAATTATAAAATCCTTTATTAATCAAGCGAAATTATTAATTCTGAAATAACTCCAATAAATACCTAGAATTGCACTATCAGAATTATAGAATTAATTATTCAAAGTATTCATCCATTGATAAAGGTATTTACCTATGCAGTGATCCTCCATAAAAAATTCGTAAAAGAATTAGGTATAAAATCAGTTAACATCTCCAATTACTTCTTTATCATTGACTTCCATTAGTTCTCAAGTGAACAATTAATTCATAACTTTTATGAATTTACGCGCTAATCGGTCAGGTCTTGAACTAACAAATAATAGAATCTTATGAACATATTCCATTGTATTAGGTTAGTGACACATTCGGAAAGTGATTCTTTATTCCCAATTATAAAAGTGTCGAAATAATAAAATAACCCAGTAAGTCCGATGTTGGTTCACAAGGAATAGATTTAGTGAAATAAAATAATAATTTGAGTGAAAATAAAAAGACTGAATTATTTGAAATGATTGACAATTTTTAAATTGAACTGCAACAATAAAATAAAATGATGTGGCTAGGGGATCCATTTTTAATATTTCAAATTTAGAAATCTTACTTTTTACAATATATAAATTTTCATTATTACCTAGTTAATTTATTTCAGGAATTAATTATACAAAATAAATAAAATCAGTCATAAAGGCGACGATAATATTTGTCCATAACAAGTCCAGTTAGGTATTCAATTATGCCAAATAAATAAAACCAGCCATATAGGCAGTAACAAAGTTTGTCAATAATTAATCCAGATTTAAATTAAATATTAATCATTAGATTACGATTCATATATTATAATATAAATAAGATTAATCTATATTCTCATATTAAGAGCTTCACCTTTTTACCCCAGCATGACAAAATTAGCTACTCATGATTTAAATAAAAATATGCATAATTTTATAACTAAAAGAAAATTAAATTATAACAAAGCTTAAAAAATAAAACACACAAAATACTTTCTTCAAAGTTTTCAAAAGAATCCTCATGAAGATTGAGAGCTAAGCATCCTTTTATTTATAGAGGTTGTTCAGCGTCTTCAACAATTACAAATTATAATTGTTGAAGACAATTGTAAATTATAATTGTTGAAAATTGCATGTGTGGAGGGGGCCATCCACTGAAAGGCGGATGGCAACCATCCACCGTAATTTGTTTTTATATACAATTATATATAACACACTTTATATTTTTCATTAATTTCGGTCTTGAAAACCTCAAAAATATAAAATCTTATAAACGGAAAAATTGTAGATATCCGAGTCTTCTTTAATCTGAAACTGGAATAGCCTCAATTTGATCTGGGAGTAAAAATTTATGGCAAAAATAGAAAAATTGCATAAAGTTGGAATTTCTAAAATTGTACACTTGTAACATCCCCAATCCGGGAGATGCTACCGGCAGGGAATAGCCCGTACTATCCCCTTAAGCCACTGACTTTCTAACTACAAACAATATTGATACTTTTCTTAATATATTTTCACATATGGGACCATTGCCCAAATCCACAACAAAGCTTGTAAAATAATATAATGCGATTGAACAAACAATATCATATATATTACAACTCTATACATGAATACTCAAACGCAACTCTGTTATATAAAATATATGTAATTGGACAAAACTTGACTTGACTGAACTCTATTTCTGATTTGACCTGGTGGACCGAAACCCTAATGACTGCTATCAGTATCTATCCTCCCGAGCTCCTCCTCCAATAAACCTGCAAAACAAAGAAACTGGGAGTGGGGGTTAGATCCTTTAAACGATCTAAATGAGTGGACAGTTTTAAAAAAATAGGTACTAAAATGCTTTTGAAAATACATGGTTCTAAAACCCAATTTATCTCAAAATATCTTTCTGAAATCTCTTTCATTAACTGAAAAACAATTTTCTTTCTTTCTGGTAATATTTCTGAAATCCGTTCTTCTGAAAATCTCTTATAAACTGTTTTTTCTAAAAAATTTATTTCTATAAAATTTTTTCCATAAAACTATCTTTTCCAAAATTCTGTCTCTGAAAACTAATTCTGAAATATCTATCTCTGGAAACTGTCTTTGAAAACCCTGACGCATAGGGGTGTTACATATCGTTGTCCCCTCATACGCCTAACTAGAGTCAGAAGTGCAAAACCATGACATTGAGGCTTTACGTATCGCCGTCCCCTAAAGCATGCCACTGCATGTCCCTAAAACTAGTGGTCTTGAGGTGTTACGTATTGTCGTCCCCCAAGCCACTGAAGTAGACCTGGGGTGCGAATCTATGCTATCATTCAAGCTCTGAATCTAGGATCTAGGGGCATCTATCTGTAGGCACTGTATTTTTGCATATAAGTCCCGATGATGAGTCTCACATAGAGGCACTACTCTTTAAGTTGCGGAAGTCGCGGGAAACGGACGTCGGAAGGGAAAAGTCAGAAATCAATACCTTGTTGGATTTAATTCGTTTGCTTAGCTTTGGGTTTGCTCGTTGGACCTCTGTTTTAAAATTTATCCTCGGCTCAAACCCCCGCAAGCCACACACCAAAGCCACATCTAAAATAACTCAAACACACGCCCAAGCCCTTTAAGCCACACGCCCATCTCCTTCCAAAATAACAAATCCACACATTAAACACATGTTGAAATCAAATCAAATCACCTTCCCCAATTAAAAGAATTAAATTAAATATCATTCCTAAACTAAATGAAATCAAATCAAATCTCACAAATCACCTTTCCGAATTAAAAGAATTAAATTAAATCTCATTCCTAAACTAAATGAAATGAAATCAAATCTCATAAATCACCTTCCTAATTAAATTAAATCACATGCCAAAACTAAATAAAATCAAATCAAATCCTACAAATTACCTTCCTAAAACAAATAGATTTTTCCTTATGACACACTAATTAGAGATTTCCCCATAATTACACATTTCTTTCCTTTCCCATACAAGGATAACTCAACCCTCTCATATAAAAATGACCTTAAACCAAGCCATTTCCCCGGCTAGAGCTCACATTCACGAAAAAGCCATAAAATAAACCCTTCTCACTCTCCTCCACTCTCGGAAAACCAGCTCTCCACTCAACTCGTTCACGTACTTCTTCTCTCCCCCATCTCATCGACTAAACAAACCACTGACCCTCTTCAAGTCACGCAACCAAAGCCTTCCCTCACGTCCCACATCGACCAAATAAACAACAAAACTGCCAGCGAGCCTGCCCTCCTCGTGACCCTCAACGCACAAAACAACAACCCTCACCAACCGACCAAACACCTCTCCACGCATCAACCACTCAGACGTCAAACCGTGACAAATAATTAAATAAAACCCTCCAGCGCCCTTCAATTCAAGTACCTAACCAACGCATAAGTCCCCCGAAACTGCACTGTCTTTGGTAAATGGATTGGATTTTTGAAATCAATAAAACATTTAACAACATAATGAAAAACTCACTTACTCTCTCTACACACCAAAAATCGTGAACTTCATCTTCTTCCTCTCCCATTTAGCTTGGCCGAATCTATCAAATAACAAGAAGAAATTGTTGCAATTTTTTCTAAGTGCTAGCACACACAAGGAGTTATTCAATGCGATAGGGAAACCTTTCCCGTGAGTTTGGAATCTCATTCACAAAGCTTGGAAGCTCAACATACATCAAAGGAAATCTTGGAGCACTTCACAAAGGAGGAAAATTTTGTTGTCTCCTACATCCACTTAGCCGATCAAAGTAAGTATTTTCCACTACTTTACTTTGCGTATTCACATGATTTCTTGCTTATTTGATCTTGGTTAGACCTATAAAACCCAACAATGGTATCAGAGCCATAATTGAGCATGAAATTGTATTTAGGGTTCTTAACTTTAATTTGGGTATTTTTGATTTGAGCATGTTTTATTCAAATTGTTTGTTTGAGCATGCTTATAATATGTTAACTTTGAGTTGTGCATGATCAATTTGATGAAAAATTAATTGGATTAATTTTCCCCAAATTTGGAGGCTTGGCCGAATGGTATAGGAGCCCTAAGCTCTTGGTGATTTTTGAATTTAAGCCATTGGATGTGTTTAAAATGTATGGGATATATTAGTTTGTGATTTAATTGGATTGAAATCAAAATTGATATAAAAATCCATAATTGCCGAGAGCCTTGGAAGCATGTTGGGATTGATTTTGCTTCAATTTATGTTGGACATAAGTTGATTAATTAAAGCATGATTAATTAGTGTAATTGGTATTTTGGAAATATTAGTTTAACTAATTAATTATGGCCGTTACACTTTAGTTAATTAAATTGTGATATTTGGAATTTTAGAATTTAATTAATTGGGCTTAATTTGGAATTGGGCTAATAAAGTTGTATTTGGGCTTAATGGGCTTGGTTGGGCCAAGTTTGGTTTAGGATAATTGGTTGGATTTAATTGGGCCTAAAACCATTTCCATAAAGTCCAAATATAATATAATGGGCCTTTAAAATTTTAATTGGGCCTAAATTGATTTTTGGGCTTGGATTTAATTTGGCCTAATGGGCTTAATGGGCTTGGTTGGGCCAAGTTTGGTTTATGAATTAATTAAAAGTCCATTTGACTTTAATTAAATTGACATTGGATGTTAATTGGGCTTTGAGACCCGTTAAGATTAGATTTTGAATCTAGGTCGCAAAGGCTCATTAATAAAGTGTAATTATTTAATTTGGAATTAAATAAAGAATTAGTATTGAATACAAATTAAATTGGATTTAATATTATAGTTTGATATAATTCAAGAATACGTAGTTTGAGTACTTATCCTTAAAACGAGTTGGACTCACGCAAATCAAATCGTTGTTTGAACATTGGATGGTCCTTAATCAAAGATTAATTAATTGGATTAGATTGATTGATAACATGCTTTGTGTGAATACATGGATGTGATGTATGAATAATTTATATCGGATGGATATTAGATGGGTGAGGGCAATTTTGGAAATTATTGTAATAAATTTAGAATTTATTAAATTGGACCTGCTTGTCCAGCCTATTACCTCTTGACTCTTTGTATTTCTCTTCTCACCTATTCCCCTCAATGTAAATGAGGTTTCTTTAGAAGTGTTATGTAATTGGGTAGAAGTAAGATTGTGCTAGCGGGAGAGAGGAAAGAGAAAGATTTGTTCTAGGAAAAAAATATTTTAAATATCCATCCGCATATCATTATTAATTTATTTACCGTGCCTTATTATGCTTTTAGAATGCATGCTTAAGAGTGTATGATGAGACCTAATCAAAGATAATTAATTGGTTGCCAATTACGAGAAAAACCCTCAACAAATATTAAGCGTTTTCCTTCCATTGAGTGATTATTTCTCAAGATCCAAGATTAGCACTGGTTTGTTGGCCAAAGTCAAGACCTTTGTCCATCGCGGATGTGTTTGAATCATGAAGGCTTTGTTCCATATCGCATGTCTTGTCCAAGTTGTGATTTTTTGGCGAAAGTCAAGATCACTTCTTGTCCATCGACATCGATTACGAAGCTTTCCAAGGTCAATGGGTTCCGCTTAACTGGAATCATTAAGCTTGTTGTGCCAAAGCCAAGGCTTAGTTGATTCAGAGGAAAAAGGTTAGGGAATATATCGGATATATTGGCATATATTAGATATATGTTTCGGACTTGGATGTCCACCTACTGGATCTAGGAATTGGATGAGATCCAATTGATCTTAGAGATCTACCTAGTTAAGTTTCATACAACTTGTTGGCCAAAGTCAAGGTTGTGTGTTATTTAATGGGATCCTAGCCCACTAGGAAACTAGGTTTCCCGAGTACTCAACAAAGGGTTAGAGGCTCGCCGAAAAATAGTGGGAGGCAAGTATTAAATTTGCAATTTCGTTTAGATACTTGCCAATATGCGCTCATTTCATTTTTTCGTCATTATTTATAAATATATTAGTTGGACTAATATTTAATCGTTGTTTTAAATTAAACAGTTGGACTGTATTCAAACTACTTCAATTGTAGTTGATTATATAATTGGATTATAGTAATCAATACATTTGAATATAACCAATCAATTATAGTTGATTATATAGTTAGACTATAGTAATCATTATATATAATTGTACCCGAAATCGTTGATTGGATAGTTAGACTATTGGAATTAAGATAACTGAAAGATTAGCGTTTAAAACATAATCATGGGTGAAAATATTTTAAACGGCTCCAATTTTCAGATTGGGAATAGAACCTCAGGATAGTCCTGGGAACTGAGAAGTTATTCTATTTGATAGAGAAATATCTCGGGCCTGAGCCCGGAGTTGAGCAAATAGTGGAGCATAAGTTTTGGAAGACTCATGGTGATGATAACTTTAGTGCTCAATCCTTTATGCTTAATGTATGACACTTTAATTTTTTCGTCAAAACTAAGGATTAGATCCTTATACCATGATGTTGAAATTAAAGGATCTTCATAGATCTATTCTTAGATATTAGAAGTATAAATTGAAAAAGAAGCTCTTTCGCTCGCGTATGTCAGAGGGTACATCTGTCAAGCACTAGGTGTCGCAGATGATTGTTGACATCGAAAAACTAAGGTTAGCTAGGCAAAACCTACGTGGCCGATACTACCAAAGATTTGATCTTATAGTCTCTACCCGAAAGCAGGGGCAGGTTCATTATGAACCAAGAGTAAACTCTTGGAGAGTTGATGGCTATGCTCAAGGAGGGAGAGCCAGAGCTTGTAAAAGGGGCAAAGGAAAAATCATCATAGTCTTCTGGGAAGATAAAGGACATATCCTAGATGTCTGCCTAAACTGTGGCAAACGGGGTCACTGAAACGTGACTGCCGTATGGAAAAGTCAGACATGAAGGAAGTGAAAGCGGGGCAAGGCTCCGACTTCAACCATGTTTGTCATAAACATGTTCACTACTAGTTTCAAAATTGGATTTTTGATACTAGATGTGGCACATAAATATATGTACTGATGTGCAGAATCTGTTGATGAGTAGGATACTGACTTCATATGAGATCCACCTACGAGTCGAAAACGGGACGAAAGTCTCTCTTTTAACCGTAGAATCCTAAGTTTAGGAACTACCCTTCAGGTATGTACTTAAATTAGGAAACTGTTATAATGTACCTAGTTTGACTAGAAACATTATCTCTATATCTAGTATAACCCGTTGTGGGTATACCTTTATATTCTAGAACACTAAGTGTTTTATTTTATAAATATGATATTGAGATAAGTACATTAGATGTGCATAACAATATTTATATTTAGAATATAAATTAATCTCAAACATATAACATGACAAACAAATAGCTCAAACTGAATTAATCAGATGAGACTTATTTGTGGCAATTGTTGTCTGGGACATATTAACAAGACTCGTATATCCACACTTTCGAAGAGTGGGTACTAGGACAAATTTGATTCTAATCAAATGATGTCTACGAATCTAGTTTATTAGGCAAGTGCTTAAAACACCTTTTACTTGGTAAAAGTGCAAGTACCACCGATCTGTTAGCCCTCGTTCATAGTGACGTAAGTGGGCCCATGTCTAGCTAGGCTAGAGGTGGATATAAATATTTTGTAACCTTTAAGGATGTGGCATCGCGTTATGGTTATGTGTATCATATGAAACACAAGTCAGAAACTTTTAGAGTTTAGACACGAAATAGACAGATTGGCTCAAATATTAAACCGTCACGGTTAGACCGTGGTGGAAAATACTTAAGCAATAAGTTTCTCGAATATTTGAAAGAGTATAATATTCTTTCATAAAGGACTCCTCCCGGAACACCTCAATTTGATGGTGTGTCCGAACATAGAATATCAAGGCCTTCTGAGAGACTGTTTTTAACATCTGATGTGAGCCTTGATGTTCTCCTCTTAGAGGAAACAGATCCGACTACGTATAAGGAAGCGATATTGGATATCGATTCAGGAAAATGGTAGGAAGCCATGAAATCCGAAATGGATTCAATGCATGCCAATCAAGTCTGGGACTTAATTGAACTTCCTGAAGGCGTTTAACATATTGGTTGTAAACGGGTTTACAAAAGGAAGCGAGGGTCCGAAGGAAAGGTGGAAACCTTTAAGGCCCGACTGGTAGCGAAGGTTACACTCAACGTCCTGGGATTGACTATGAGAAAACTTATTCACCAGTAGCCATGCTAAAATCTATTAGGATTCTTTTAGACATTGCTGCATATCATGACTATGAGATAAGGCAGATGGATGTGAAAACCGTTTTCCTAAATGGATTCCTGGAAAATGATATCTATATGGAACAACCAGAGGGTTTTGTATCAAGCGAGACTTCAAACTTGGTTTGTAAGCTCCAAAAGTATATTTATGGACTTAAACAGGCATCCCGAAGCTGGAATCGTCGTTTTGATGAGATAATTAGATTATATGGATTCATAAAAAAATGAGGAAGAACCATGTGTTTATAAGAAAGTTAGTGGAAGCATGATAGTTTTCCTAGTCTTGTATATAAATGACATCTTTATCATAGGAAATTATATAGGGATGATGCAAAGTGTGAATGCCTACCTTTGCAAGAACTTCTCCATGAAAGATATGGGTGAAACTTCCTATATACTAGGTATAAGGCTCTACCGAGATAGAGTCATGAAGCTTATAGGGTTGTCACAATCGACATACATAGACAAGATGTTAGAAAGGTACAGTTTTACCAAATGCAAGGAAGAAAATGTACCTTTCCGATACAGTATACATCTTTCGAAGAAAATGACACCTCAAACTGAGGAAGAGAGAGTTATGATGTCTAACTTGTCATATGCTTCTTGTATTGGAAGCTTAATGTATGATATGTTATGTACTAGACCTGACATCAGTTCCGGCGTCAGTGTGACTAGACGATATCAATCTGATCCAGGTAATGATCATTGGACAGCCGTGAAACATATCCTAAAATATCTTAAAGGCACCAAGGATAAGTTTCGGATATATGGAGAAGATGAGCTACAAGTTGAGGGTTATACAGACTCTGACTTCCAGGGAGATCCAGATGATAGAAAATCTATATCAGGATACATATTTACCCTTAACGGTGGTGTTGTTAGTTGGCGTTGTTCAAAGCAAGGCTCAACAGCTGATTCCACCACTGAGGGGAATTTATAGCGGCTTCAGAAGCTTCTAAAGAAGCTGTTTGGATTAGAAATTTTATCACATAACTTGGCGTTGTGCCTAGTTTTGCGGATTCGATCCTGTTGTACTGTGATAATAACGGAGCCATCGCGTAGGCTAAGGAGCCGAAGGCGCATTCCAAGTCTAAACACGTGGAAAGGAAATACTGCGTAATTAGAGAGATAATTGAACGAAAAGTCATTGTGGTCATGAAGGTTCAAGGACATGACAACATAGCAGACCGGCTTACAAACGCCTTACCTCCTAAATATTCGATAAACATATAGAGGAGATGAGACTACAGTACCATCCAGATTGGCAATAAGCAAATGGGAGTTTGATGGAGTTGGTGCTTGGAGTGCCAATCCGATTTGTATATTTTATTATATATTAATAAAATAACTATATTTTTCATTTCATAAATTATAATGGTATTGTCATTACGCATATTAAATTGATGTATCGATATGCTAAGAATGACATCGACCTTAGAATAGTCTTGACACTAGGTGTAAACTATTCTTAAAGTAAATATTCATAGTCGTTGGTTTTGGAATACGATCAAATTCCTATAACCTATAAGACTAGCACATATCGTATATTGGAATTGGAGTTCCAATGGTTTAACGTGATTTACCATGAGTTTTGGAAACTCGTATAGACATGTGGGTATTCGTTGGAGCGAATACTGAATGACTCATAGGTGATTCCTAATAGTTGGAAGTACACACCACCGTCAATAGGAATCTTCTCGAGTCGAGTAGCATATCTAATCTTTGACTATAGGATAGCATTGATTTTGTGTGAGATCCTCC
>SKCR01029715.1:0-164553 GCA_019454045.1 Zanthoxylum bungeanum
TAAAGCTCATCGACGTTCTGCTCAAAATCATTATACTAGATCTTCGTATCAAATCTTATGTTCCAAGATCGAGATACTTATTTCAGTCCATAAATGGACATTTACAGCTTACAAACCTTTTGTTCTTGATCTTGGGCTATGAACCCTTATGGTTGTACACTATAGATACACTCGTCAAGATTGCCATTCAAGAATATTGTCTTGACGTCCATTTGATAAATCTTATAATTATAATATATGAAAATAGAAAGAAGTGTGTGAATGGATGGCTACTGGTGAGAAAGTCTCAATATAGTCGACTCCCTATTTCTCGGTATAACCATTGGCCACTAGCCTAACCTTGAAGATCCGTACCAACCCATATTCTCCTCCCTTTCTTTTGTAAATTCATTTGCAAACTATAGGTTTTAACCCATTATATTTTTCTTCAATTTCCTGTAAGTGTTCCTAGAACATGCCAAGATCGTCTAAGAGTGATTCGTGTGTGAAAATTACCAAAGAAGTTGCGGAAAAACTTACTTTGATTGGAAGAGTTTCAAAACTTTTCATTACTGAAGATGAATCTCCAAGCTTTCTATTAGTGTTTCCAACACTTGGGTGAGTCTCTCTATCACCTTGATTCACTCCTTTATGTGCTAGCAAGAACAAAAGAAAAAAAAATTGCTCTCCAAGAGAAGCAATGGTGTTCGGCCAAGAGGTAGAGAGGAGAAGAGAGATGAAGTTTTTTGTTTCTTTGTTTTCTAAAAACAATTACCAAATCCCTTTTTCCAAAAAGTGTATATACTTTACCAAAAATAATAGTCAAAGTGTGTAATACAAGTTTCATCAAAAAATCCACCAACAACTTATATCACCAAAAATGTGACTTATGATGTAAGTTTGTGGACCCCATTTTAAATTCAAAATTCAAGTGGGCTTGCTCAACACACTTCGGGCTCGGATTCGTTTAATCCGATTAAACGAATTTTTCGTCGCGATGTAATTAAATTCAATTTAATTAAATAATAATGCCTCGCAAAATTATTACGGAATTCGCTTACGAATTAATTCTAAATTAATTTGTTCGCACGAATTAAAATCCAATTTTAATTCCGCGTTGAAATTTAATTTCAATTAATATATCTAATATATTATTTTAGCCCAATTAAATAAATTAAATAGTAAAATCTAATTTAACTATTAAATTTATTTTACCGATTAATTCCAAATTAATCGTGTTCTCTCTTCTCGATGAATTTAATCCTAGATAAATTCTCTCTTATGATAATTAATTCCCAGATTAATTATTGTCGTAATTAATCCCAGATTAATTTTCTCTCTCATAATTAATCCCAGATTAATTCTTGTTCGAGTCAAATGTCATCGGTAAATCTTTGGGAGGTGACCCAAGAGATCCCTGGATATGTTGACAGTAAATACGGTCATCGGACTATCCAAATACGTGCGTACCCGGTATCACGTTCTTACCGATTTACAAGACATGGTTGGCTTCTAGCAAAACACCATGCCTTCCCAATTCTCCAGAAATATTCTTTAAAGGAATATATAATCTTTGTCAGGCGTAGTATACGTAGTATTGCGTATAACGATCCAGTATCGATATCACATACTAGGCCTAGGGCTGGAATTGTGTCTGCCCCGTACGAAGCATATATCGGATCTCTGGTAACTAGTCTCTATAATCGGATAACCATGACCTAGTCATATTATCCCGATGACTGCAGTACTTAAGAGTACTAGTTCCGTATCCTACGTGATCATCACTCCATATGACTGAAGTGATAATTCCATCTTGACATCATACCCAATACACTACGATTCTCAGTATACCTTGAAGAGGCGTACACAGAACCTGTTAAAGCCCTGGACGACCAAAACCAAAGTATACTAATTGTCGCAAGTATTAGCGATGCAAATCTCAGGTTAAGACCAAATACACCTACCCTGATTCGGATTCCCATAGACACATACTCATACTACCAATGGGATTCCAATGGGTCTATCCAGAGCGAAGCTATTCCCAAACCATCGGTAAATAGAACCTCCTATCACACTTGCATAAGTATCCAATACTTAAATATATGAGAACTATGCCGTTATGCTTCCATAACGCGCACAAGTGCAATACTAGTCTATTCTGCATTATCGATGTCCAGTCTCGATAATACTACGACTAAGGATATTTAATGATTAAACCTTTCGTGGATTAATACCGTCTCATATCTTATTAATCCGGTACTAATCATATGGACTTCTATCATTTATATATCCCGGTAATCTAATTACAAATGATAAAAGAGCAATTTCCTTTGTCACATAGTTAATTTGTACAACAACACCATGTTATGTATAAATAGTGATGCTATGGGTCATAATTGTCCAACAATCTCCCACTTGGCCTATAGCCAATCACTCAAGCGTCTTACACCTGAACTATGTACGGGTCGCTCATGCTTATGCTGAGATATCGATTTCGCCAGCGGGTTTACAAGGTTATCATCTGATGCGATTTATTTGATCATAACATCGCCACAATGTATGATCTCATGAATCAGATAAAATCGTCGAAGTATATACTTGGATCATTGATGAGACCGCGGTTCTTTAGCCTGCACTGTAGCCTAGCTCAGCTGCTAACAGAACTACTCCTAATCTAATTAGGAATTTTATGGATCCAAAATATTTATTCTGCTGCCTCAGCTGCAACAATGTTCCGCTTTTGTTATTTATTCGGCAATAATATCTTGTTTGGAAGATTTCCAGCTCACTGTTCCGTTATTCAAACTAAATATGTACCCTTATTGCGACTTAAAATCGTCTTTGTCGATTTGGAAACTTGCATCGGTGAACCTAGTCACCTCAAGTTCTCCTTCTCCATAGCTTAAGAAAGCATCCTTAGTTCGTCTAAGATACTTAAGGATGTTCTTAACATCAATCCAGTGACCATCACCTGGATAAAGCTGTATTCTTTATCCAATTTTAACTCTGCGTTGAAATCTAATTTCAATTAATATATCTGATATATTATTTTAGCCCAATTAAATAAATTAAATAGTAAAATCCAATTTAACTATTAAATTTATTTTACCGATTAATTCCAAATTAATCACGTTCTCTCTTCTCGATGAATTTAATCCCAGATAAATTCTCTCTTATGATAATTAATTCCCAGATTAATTATTACCGTAATTAATCCGAAATTAATTTTCTTTCTCATAATTAATCCCATATTAATTCTTTTCGAGTCAAATGTCATCGGTGAATCTTTGGGAGGCGACCCAAGAGATCCCCGGATATGTTGGCAGTAAATACGGTCATCGGACTATCCAAATACGTGCGTACCCGGTACCACGTTCTTACGATTTACAAGACATGGTTGACTTCTAGCAAAGCACCGTGCCTTCCCAATTCTCCAGAAATATTCTTTAAAGGAATATATAATCTTTATCAGGCGTAGTATACGTAGTATTGCATATAACGATCCAATATCAATATCACATGCTAGGCCTAGGGCTGGAACTGTGTCTGCCTCGTACGAAACATATATCGGATCTCTGGTAACTAGTCTCTATAATCAGATAATCATGACCTAGTCATATTATCCCGATGAATGCAGTACTTAAGAGTACTAGTTCCGTATCCGACGTGATCATCATCTCCATATGACTGAAGTGATACTTCCATCTTGACATCACACCCAATACACTACCATTCTCAGTATACCCAGAAGAGGTGTACACAGAACCTGTTAAAGCCCCGGATGACCAAAACCAAAGTATACTGATTTTCACAAGTATTAGCGATGCAAGTCTCAGGTTAAGACCAAATACACCTACCCTGATTCGGATTCCCATAGACACATAATCATACTACCAATGGGATTCCAAGGGGTCTATCCAGAGCGAAGCTATTCCCAAACCATCGGTAAATAGAACCTCTTATCACACTTGCATAAGTATCCAATACTTAAATATATGAGAACTATGCCGTTATGCTTCCATAACGCGCACAAGTGCAATACTAGTCTATTCTGCATTATCGATGTCCAGTCTCGATAATACTACGACTAGGGATATTTAATGATTAAACCTTTCGTGGATTAATACTGTCTCATATCTTATTAATCCGGTACTAATCATATGGACTTCTATCATTTATATATCCCGGTAATCTAATTACAAATGATAAAAGAGCAATTTCCTTTGTCACATAGTTAATTTGTACAACAACACCATGTTATGTATAAATAGTGATGCTATGGGTCATAATTGTCCAACAATCTCCCACTTGGCCTATAGCCAATCACTCAAGAGTCTTACACCTGAACTATGTACGGGTCGCTCATGCTTATGCTGAGATATCGATTTCGCCAGCGGGTTTACAAGGTTATCATCTGATGCGATTTATTTGATCATAACATCGCCACGATGTATGATCTCATGAATCAGATAAAATCGTCGAAGTACATACTTGGATCATTGATGAGACCGCGGTTCTTTAGCCTGCACTGTAGCCTAGCTCAGCTGCTAACAGAACTACTCCTAATCTAATTAGGAATTTTATGGATCTAAAATATTTATTCTGCTGCCTCAGCTGCAACAATGTTCCACTTTTGTTATTTATTCGGCAATAATATCTTGCTTGGAAGATTTCCAGCTCACTATTCCGTTATTCAAACTAAATATGTACCCTTATTGCGACTTAAAATCGTCTTTGTCGGTTTGGAAACTTGCATCGGTGAACCTAGTCACCTCAAGTTCTCTTTCTCCATAGCTTAAGAAAGCATCCTTAGTTCGTCTAAGATACGTAAGGATGTTCTTAACATCAATCCAGTGACCATCACCTGGATAAAGCTGTATTCTTTATCCAATTTTAACTCAGCGTTGAAATCTAATTTCAATTAATATATCTGATATATTATTTTAGCCCAATTAAATAAATTAAATAGTAAAATCCAATTTAACTATTAAATTTATTTTACCGATTAATTCCAAATTAATCGCGTTCTCTCTTCTCGACGAATTTAATCCCAGTTAAATTCTCTCTTATGATAATTAATTCCCAGATTAATTATTACCTTAATTAATCCGAAATTAATTTTCTTTCTCATAATTAATCCCATATTAATTCTTGTTCGAGTCAAATGTCATCGGTGAATCTTTGGGAGGCGACCCAAGAGATCCATGGATATGTTGGCAGTAAATACGGTCATCGGACTATCCAAATAGGTGCGTACCCGGTACCACGTTCTTACCGATTTACAAGACATGGTTTGCTTCTAGCAAAGCGCCGTGCCTTCCCAATTCTCCAGAAATATTCTTTAAAGGAATATAAAATCTTTATCAGGCGTAGTATACGTAGTATTGCATATAACGATCCAATATCAATATCACATGCTAGGCCTAGGGCTGGAACTGTGTCTGCCCCGTACGAAGCATATATCGAATCTCTGGTAACTAGTCTCTATAATCAGATAATCATGACCTAGTCATATTATCCCGATGAATGCAGTACTTAAGAGTACTAGTTCCGTATCCTACGTGATCATCATCTCCATATGACTGAAGTGATACTTCCATCTTGACATCACACCCAATACACTACCATTCTCAGTATACCCAAAAGAGGTGTACACAGAACATGTTAAAGCCCCGGATGACCAAAACCGAAGTATACTGATTTTCACAAGTATTAGCGATGCAAGTCTCAGGTTAAGACCAAATACACCTACCTTGATTCGGATTCCCATAGACACATAATCATACTACCAATGGGATTCCAAGGGGTCTATCCAGAGCGAAGCTATTCCCATACCATCGGTAAATAGAACCTCCTATCACACTTGCATAAGTATCCAATACTTAAATATATGAGAACTATGCCGTTATGCTTCCATAACGCGCACAAGTGCAATACTAGTCTATTCCGCACTATCGATGTCCAGTCTCGATAATACTATGACTAGGAATATTTAATGATTAAACATTTCGTGGATTAATACTGTCTCATATCTTATTAATCCGATACTAATCATATGGACTTTTATTATTTATATATCCTGGTAATCCAATTACAAATGATAAAAGAGCAATTTCCTTTGTCACATAGTTAATTTGTACAACAACACCATGTTTTGTATAAATAGTGATGCTATGGGTCATAATTGTCCAACAGTTCCGAGACTGAGTAGAATTACATCGACTCCATCTCGAGGTTCATGGCTTTCAGCCATTCCTCTTTATCAGAATCATCTATTTCACTACGATAGGTCAATGGATCACCTATACCATTACTGGATGCGATAACTTGTGCCCCTCCAACTCTTAGATAACTATCAGGTTATCGCACAACCCTCCCACTACGTCTAGGTGGTAGATCATTCTGATATACTCGTATTTGATGCTCATATATCAAATGTGCTATGCTTTTGTCAAAAATTATTGACGATGGTGTACTGGTCGAACCAGCAAGTAACTCATTGAGTATCATTTTACTACGATGTTTGAGTTCTCTCATATAGTCATCCTCAAGAAATGTAGCGTTTTTCAAAACAAACACTTTGTTATCTCCTGGACTAGAAATCACCCATAATCTCCTTCCGATAACCTACAAATAGGCACACCTGTAAACATGATTCCAACTTTGTAGTCTTATTCATCAGTACATGTGCTGGACACCCCTATTTACGGAAATATCGTAAACTAACTTTATGACCGCTCCACAACTCTAAGGGAGTCTTAGGAACAGACTTATATGGAACTACATTCATGATATACATTGCTATTTACAATGCATATCCCCAAAGTGAACTAGGTAGTGAACTGTAATTAAACATAGATCTCATCATGTCTAGTAGGGTCCAATTTCTCCTATCTGTAATACCATTCTGATGTGGTGTCCTAGGCGCTGTGAGTTGGGATACTATCCCATGCTCAACTAAGATTCCTTGAAATTATTATCAAGATATTCTCCTCCATGATCTAATCGTAGATTTTTGATCATTTTACCTAATTGGTTCTCAACCTTAGCACAATACTCTTTGAACTTTTCAAAGGTATATGAGTTGTGTTACATTAGTTAAACGTACCCATATCTTGAATAATCATCAATAAATATAACGAAGTATTCATAACCACCTCAGACTCTTACATTCATCAGACCGCAGACATCTGAATGTATTAACTCAAGTGGTTGACTGACTGTAGGCATTGCATTTTTGCATATAAGTCCCGATGATGAGTCTCGTATGGAAACACTACCTCTTTAATTATGGAAGCCGCAGGAAACAGACGTCAGAAGGAAAGGGTCAAGAATTGACACATTGTTGGATTTAATTCGCCGGAGTAGCTGCGGGTTCACTTGTTGGACCTCTGTTTTAAAACACATCCTTAGCCCAAACCCCCGCAAGACACACACCTATCCCAAGCCCATTAAATCACCTTCCTAAAATACTAATTAAAACATTTAAAACACAATTCAAAAATTAAATTAAATCAAATTAAATTAAATCAAATCCAATTAAATCAAAACAAATCTCATTCATAAATTAAATAAATAAAATCAAATCTCATAAATCACATTCCTAATTAAATTAAATCACCTTCCCTAATTAAACAAGATCAAATCAAATCAAATCAAATCAAATCATATCCCTAATCAAAAGAGAAGAAATCAAATTAAATCAAATCATTTCCCTAATTAAAAGATTTCCTTATCACATACTAATTTAAAAGATATTCCTTTTAATGCACAAATCCTTCCCATTCTCAAATAAGGAAAGCCCCCATCCCTTTGCCTGTAAAAAGAACCACAAACCAACATTGAACCCCGACTCATTCTCACGAAATTAACAAACGAAAGAAATAAAATCCACTCACGCACACAAGCCCAGCAGCCCCTCACTCCCTCTTCACGTGCAGCACACACTCAGCCCATGCAATAAGCCACGCCCCTCACTCCCTCTTCACGTTCAACATTCCTTATGGCCCTCTCACAAACACGCACAAGCCTTCAACTCTCGGCAAACCTAGGCTACTTCCTCTTGACACAAACACACCACAATTCAGCACCTAAACCTACTTGAAGGCCACAAACCCTAAAAGCCCTCACGCCACTCTCACCTAAACTCACGCACAAGCCTTCAACTCTCGGAAACAAGCCCCAAAACACACACTTGCACTTTAGCAGCCACACGTTCTCTCCCACTCTAAATGACACATACATGCCCACTCAGCCACGTGAAACCCAACTCTCCACACCGCTCACTCTAAATACAAAAACTACAAAACACGTACCCCACTCAACAAAACTAACAAACAAAGCAAACTCTCCACTCCCCTTCTCTTATTGACGTTAACTGCCCTCACCTTGAACGCACAAACTGCTCCCATTCACGCACCATAAGCCTTCCACAAATTGCTTCCATTCACGCAAATCCCCCTCACAACACAGCTCTCCATTCACGCAAATCTCCTTCACATACAGCCCAATCCACTGCCACACATAGCCCTCAAAACCCCCCTGACCTTCACGCACAAACCTCCTACAAACAGCCCCCTTAACTGCCGAGAAAACCCTCCCCAAACAGCCCCAAAACTGCACTGAAAACCACCTAAAAAACTGCCCAAAATAGTCCCCTAATTACCAAAAAATAGTGACCAGAAAATACAACACAAACAACAGCGAAACAGAGTGAAAACAGCAGCCCAAACAGCGAAACAGTGAGGAAAAGCGTTGGATTAGTGAACCAGAAAAGTTGCGGAACATCAACCCTTCCGACGGCCGTGTAACGCGCTTTCGAGTGACGACAAAAGAGGTTAGACCTGAGGGCACCATTTTTACTTATTATCTTTCATTTCTTTATTTATTTTAATATGTTATCGCATGAGAGTCGTTGTTGAGGCATGATGTGAATTCCAGATGAACGGAATGTGTGTTCTCTTTTGTGGTATATCGGATGGAAACCCGGACGTAAATTCCGTAGCCGAATCCGAATGGACGGTAGTGCGGCTTGCACTCGGGATATAACGCCACATACTACTTGAGAGACACACATATTTCGTTTCATCCAACCATGTATTTGAGCATGGTTAGGTTGCTAGTACGTTATTTATTTTTGTAAGCATGATTTAGTCTATATGTTATTTATCTTTAAGCATGATTTAGTTATTTATTTTTAAGCATGATTAGTTATTTATTTTGCGTTTGGAATTTGCATTATGTTTATATTTTCATTTGTTTTCCGCATTATATAATTGAAGCATGTTCATAGGATTGCCGTGTGTTATTGTGTGTTTGCCGTGGTGATAACTTACTTTTCAAGCATGCAAACTTAGACATAGGATTTATCTTTATAAACATGAACTAGATATAGGTTGTTCTTGAGCATGTTGCGTAGATTCGGTTAAGATATTGCATAAATCACATCATTACAAGTGGCATAAGTAAGGGACCATTCCGAACCCAACATGTTTCAGGTCTCCCATTGCAAGGGGTGAGTGCGGCCTTAAATCTTTGTCCCGGTTCACACCGAGTGGCGACTCCATGTTATTTCTCCGGTTTAGTTCCCCCGCGGGCTATTCCGTACTCCCAACTAGGCCGCGAGCCTAGAACAGCGTCGCCGATTTCTGTGTCCTACACTGACACTTATACCTTTTCAGGTAAAAGATCACTTGGTCATTTTTCCTTCTACACAAGATTCATAGACTAGTAAAGTACCAAGCTTTAACTGGTTTAAATCTGTATTCTTTATCACTGGTAAAGTACCAAGCTTTAACTGGTTTAAAGCTCTATTCTTTATCAACCTATCTATCTGGTCAAAGCTGGTATGACTAAGTTTAAGATGCCACAAATATATATTATCATGAGAAATCTTTTGCTGTTTTATTTTAGGTTTTTCAATCTTAAATATTTCAGTATTGAGTAGTGAGATATGTGTTAATAGTCTTAATATATATAGGTTATTCTCCAAGTTTCATGTGCATATTGGTAATCCATTTTGCAATAAAAACTATTACTAGTAAATAAAATGGAAAAACCATTATGAAATAGTTTTGAAACAAAAATCAATTTTTTTGTGACAAAATGAAATAAACAATGCTTTGTTTAAATTCAAATAATTATTATTTGAAAAATTGAAAATTTGTAACTCCCAATGCTTTTACAGATCGACATCCCATATTCTGACTCTCATGGTAAATTTACTTTCACACTATAATTGCTATGAAACTATTGAAAACTATTCAGAAGCGTTTCCATGATCATAGTCACCTAGATACGCTTGTCAATATAAGCTCCATGAGTTTCGATCGTATTGAGATAGGTCATTACCTCAAGATGTGCTCTCAGACGGATGTCCATTCCTTCATCCTTGCGGTCATCGCTGAGACCATAGCCTCATGACGTTGTCGTTCAGAAGGCTGCCTGAACATGCCTTGTAATGACTCCATCATCAAAGATGTTGTAGCCATTGGCTCAAGCTTTGCAGGAAGAACCTCAGACATCTCTGCTAGTAAGTAGTAGCAGGCTTTCTCATTAGCCTTGACCTATTTCTGGGGCATCGCGTACAACTTGGCGATCATTTTTGGCCGGCTCTGGAGGATATTTCTCCGTCAGAACAAACTTATGGTCTTCACATATCAGAATATCGTTCATATTACTTTTCCATTTTACATAGTTTTCCTCGGTTAATTTATCGTTTGAGAGTATTGATATAATTGAGATACTATGACTAAAAAATATAATAAGCATGCATTTTAACATTCATTCATCGTATATTAAAATCATCAAAAATTCTTTGGTATAAAATTTAATATGATGCATGTACCATGTATAATGAATCAGAAACCTAAAAACAAATGTAATACCACAGAAACCTATCATTCCACAAATAAGTGCCGCTAGAGGTAGTTCAAATACTTTCATGATAGATCAAGAAAATCTCAATCGATGAATATATATGGGAATAAATTTTATTCCTATAGTAATCAACTACCATTTGATTCAATCAAGGAATTTCAATTAACATTTAATCATTCCTTTATAAGTTTAACCCGATGTTTGAAAACTCTTAGACTTAACTAGTAAAGTACCATCATAGGTATGTCAGTTCACCAGATACATCTAGAGTTCCTATCCTCTCAAAATCCAAATGTAATATTGACCCAAAATGGACACCATCTGTAAAGGTACAAAAACTTATCCATCTCTAGGCGCTTTTTAAATCTCATATTTTCGGAATAGCAACTGAGATCGCATGATATATTTTCGTATATCCATCTCTCACTCACTATTTTAAAATTAAGGTTTCTACTTAAAATATCTATTTTAATTTACTAGTGTCTACATGTTTATGCGGGGCTAAAACATAACCTAATTTACACTAGTGGAATATTAGTGACATATCCAATTTTAACTTTTAAAATTTTATTCACTAATTCTTATTAGTCCAAGCTAATATATAACTTAATTAAACTAATTTAATTAAGAGATCTCTAGTGGCCTATTTTAATTTTAACTCTTAAAATTTTAAAGTCCACTAACAAGTTAAAAATTGAAATTCAAATAAGGGACTAACTGTGGGACACAGATGTTGGACGACGCTGTTCCATTTTAATTTTAACTCTTAAAATTTTAATTCGTTCGTCCGGCGCGGCAAAACATCGTGGTAAAGGTCCTGTCCCGTTCGAACACGTTCTTGAACGCTATACGAACGTGAACCTTCTATTTCCCATTTGAGCGCGTTTACGAATGCTACTCGAATGCGCATGCATTTTCTTTCATCAGGTCTCGTCCAGTTCGAACGAATATACGAATGCATTCTCGAATGCTATACGAACGCGAACCTTCTTATTACCGTTCGAACGCGTTTACTAACGCTACTCGAACGCACACGTATTTTCTTTGCTTTATCATACATCAAGTCTGGTCCCGTTCGAACGCGTTCTCAAATGCTACATGAACGCGGACCTTTTGTTTACCGTTTGAACGCGTATACGAACGCACATACACTGAACTGAGTCTTTTTCATCACATTTCATGCATAATCGCTTCTTGGGTGATTTCTCTTGTATTATGTAATTAACCATGCCATTCCATTATTTACACTTTTACTGTTGTCATCTATTTGTATTCCAGCATTTATCTATTTGATGTGTTCGTGAGATTGTGTTCAAGCATGATTAGGTCATTAGTATGTTCCTTGTTTCTTAAAGCATGATTAGGTCGTTAGGATGTTACTTGTTTCTTAAGCATGATTTAGCCATTAGTACGTTATTCCTCTACGCATGTTTAGGTTGTTATTTATTTTTCGTGTTTGATGATTCAACATGTTCATGAGATTATTGTGTGATATAGTATGTTTGCCGTCATGATGAATTATTTTATACATGCAAACTTAGGAATAGATTATCCTTGGAAATATATGTTGCTTAGGCTTGGTTAGATTATTGCACAAATCATAACATTACAAGTGGCATAAGTAAGGGACCATTCCGAATGGGTTTGAGGTCTTCTCTTGCGAGGGGTGAGTGCGGCCTTAAATCATTTTCCTAATTCACACCGGATGGCGACTCCATTTTTATTTCTCTGGTTTAGTTCCCCTGCGGGCTATTCCGTACTCCCGACCGAGCCGCGAGCCCGGAACAGCGTCGTCCAACATTTGTGTCCCACAGTCTGGCGACTCCACTGGGGATAGAGAATCGGCCTCGAAATAATGTCTTGTAGTGATTATGATTTGTGCTTTAATTGACCGTGTTTACCGTGGGTTGAAAGGGGTTTAATCAAAGGCACTTTTAAGGCTAAGTAATGGTTTGGTGTCTTCCCTCATTCACTATCTTTCTATAAGGAAAAGCTGCGAAGGCACCTAGATAATCATATACTTGTAGCCTACTGTGATGGACTAATTTGGAGGACTCGTTATTTATTCCTGTCACCAAGCGATAAGAGCCTAAGAGGCTTAGGTTGTTAAGAGAGTTCGCTTCGCCCTCCATCTGGGAATCTACAACGGGAAATCCATTTGACAGTCAGTCACACACCATAACTCGTTGGCACGTACCGTAAGGTATAAAAAAGGTGCGCTCACTTGGTCGCTCGAACCCCTTAAGTGGGGAGACCTAGTTGTGGGCAATCTTTCGCCAATGAGAGTCTTTGTCCACACTCTCGCAAACCTACACGTAGACCGGAGTGGTATGACCTATAGCAACTATTTCCTTATGATTGTAGACCATCCTCATTTGGATGCAGTTGGACTTCTTGTCAGAAATGCGAACTTGTTGGGCCATTTAAACTGGGACGAGTTCGTATCCTATGATAATTGGGCCAAAAGCTTCTGAAATGTCGAAGGGCCACTCGATAGAAATTATTTCTTTATGCTTATGTTTAGGACCATCCTCATTTAGATACAGTTGGACTTCTTGTCAGAAATGCGAACTTGTTGGGCCATTTAAACTGGGACGAGTTCATACCCTATGACAATTGGGCCAAAAGTTTCTAAAATGCCGATGGGCCATCCTGTGTTTGGGCCCCTTATCATTTGAAGTTGTTTAACCACATTGTCGCAAAGGTGTAAACCTGTAGGGCCTTTTCAACTGGGACAAGTTTGCACCTTGCAATAATATGATTGAAGCTTTAAAATGACAATTGGCCAAATTATATGTTCCACACATCGCACGTATCTCATGCATCTCATGCATACACACATCATGTTAACTCTATTGTGTCTTAAGAGCCATTATAGATATTCGTTGAGTTAGGGAAAATGGAAGACTTGTTAGAAGGCCGATAGTAAACATGAGCGAATCAGAGAATGAAACATCCCGTATGGATCAGTTGGAAACCAATCTCACCAAGGTTACTGAACAGTTGCAAGCCTTGACTACTACTATGGCCAATATGGTTGTGCCCCGTGCTGGGGGAAATTCTGAGAATGTGAGGCGTGAGGAGCCTCCGAATGGTTTGGGGGATGACATCCCCACTTTTGAAGATGATATGGCCGAGAATGCCGCTGGGAGAATAGCCAGGTCTCAGGCTGAATTACAGAAACTCTGTGATCAGGTAGAATCGGTTACCCACAAGATGAGGGGTAAACATGAAGACTTATTGGACTATGAGGTGATGACCTTTGAGGAGCAGCTACCAGCTCAGTTTAAAATGCCCGACATAGCCAAATTCAATGGGAACGGGGACCCGAGGGTCCATCTCCGGCAATATGTCTCGGTTATGAGTTCAGTGGGCCTGTCACAGCGCCAAGTTCAGAAGATGTTTGGGATGTCGCTTGAGGGGGCACCCGTAGTGTGGTACCGTAGCCTTGAAAGAAAGGTTAAGGAATATTGGAGAGCATTGGCAGATGCTTTTCTAAAGCAGTATGTTACAGATTTGGAGATTGACTTGTCACTCCGTGACTTGGAGAATACCAAGCAGAAGCCGGAGGAAAGTTTCAAAGAGTATGTAGATCGCTGGAGGAGCCAGCTTATGAAAATATAGACTCGTCCTTCAGAGAAGGACCAGATCAAAATGATCATCAAGGGCACCAAGCTAGGTAAGCTGATGAGGATGACTTCAATTATTGCTGATTTTCGACAGTTGAGGGAAACTGTTATGGATATCGAGGAGGAGGAAGCCGAGAATCGAAAGTTTTATGGCCAAAATAGAAGGACTTTCGGGGGGCCCTCTGAGACCAAGCCCACTACTGCTGAGGTTGCTACTGTCATAAACAGGCGATTCTCCAATCTTGGTAGACCTTTGTCAAAGGTGTTTGAAAAGTTGAAGATGCAAGGACTTCTAAAACCTTTGGAACCTAGGCCATTCCCAAATCCTGTGCCACCGCATATGAACCTAAACCAATATTGTTACTTCCATTGAGAAAAAAGGCCATGACACCGACAACTGTACCCGCCTTAGGCATGAGGTCCAAAACCTCATTGACTCCCATAAAATACCCAATCTAGAAAAAGAATAACCTAACACATACAGAAATCTCTTACCTAATTACCACTCCATTCCACCACCCACCTACATGATCAACTCCGGCCTACCCGAAACCTTTGTCCTCCAAACTCTCAATCACCAGGCTTCTTGCATTGAGATAAAGGTAACAGTAGTAAAGAACCATAGGTCGATGAAGAAGTCGATACTACGAATGATGAAGCTGTTCTCCCTATATTATTTGATCCAACATTTTTAATAAAGACATTGGTTTTGTCTACTTGTTCGAATCTTTTTTTTATGATAATAAAGGCGTTCATTTCGTTTACTTGCCTGAGTCTCATCTTTTCAACCTGTAACATGAGTATATTTGACAAATGCATTCAACCATGGCACTATGATACTCAGCGATGTTTAGAACACAGGGAGTCCTCGGAAGAAGCAAGCAGAAAGGACAAGATATCCATTCAGAAATTGGGAAATGGGGAAATGAGTTCACCGAGCTGATCAATGTGGGTATATTGAAAACAATACTTTCCCTAAGGAAAAGAAGAATGGTCATCAAGGGAATTGGCGGAAGACCTAACCCAACGGGATGGGAAACTCATTCACGCATGCATGCATACACGTAACATATTTTGCATTCCTTTTTGTGTATTGTGTTTGTTTTGTATTCACAGGTTTTGAAGAAGAAAAAGAGAAAGCGGCAAATGAAAGCCAATCAGAAGCATCAATATGACATCAGCAGTTTGGGGACGAGTCCTAGGGTTAAAGCTCATATTCAGTACAGTTCGGGAATAAGGCCCACAGTCAACATAATTCGGGAACAAGGCCCAGGGGAATAACGCCCTATCTTGAAACAGTTCGGGAACAAGGCCCAGGGAATAAAGCCCACATTCAGTACAGTTCGGGAATAAGGCCCACAGTCATCATAATTCGGGAACATGGCCTCGAGGAATAACGCCCTATCTTGAAACAGTTCGGGAACAAGGCCCATGGAATAAAGCCCACATTCAGTACAGTTCGGGAATAAGGCCCACAGTCAACATAATTCAGGAACAATGCCTGGGGGAATAACGCTCTATCTTGAAACATTTCGGGAACAAGGCCCAGGGAATAAAGCCCACATTCAGTACAGTTCGGGAATAAGGCCCACAGTTAAAATTATTCGGGAACAAGGCCCATGGAATAAAGCCCACATTCAGTACAGTTCGGGAACAAAGCCTAGGGGAATAAAGCCCACTTTCAAAACAGTTCGGGAACAAGGCCCTATCTTGAAACAGTTCGGGAACAAGGCCCAGGGAATAAAGCCCACATTCAGTACAGTTTGGGAATAAAGCCCACATTCAACACAGTTCATGAATAAAGCCCACAATTAACATAATTCGGGAACAAAGCCTAGAGGAATAAAGCCCACTTTCAAAACAGTTCGGGAACAAGGCCCAGGGGAATAAAACCCTATCTTTACACAGTTCGGGAACAAAGCCTAGAGGAATAGAGCCCACTTTCAACACAGTTCAGGAAGAAAGCCTAGAGGAATAAAGCCCACTTTCAAAACGGCTCGGGAATAAAGCCCAGGAGAATAAAGCTCTCTCTCAATGCAGTTCGGGAACAAAGCCTATATTCAATATAATTTGGGAACAAAGCCCAAAGGTCAAAGCATCTCAGGATAACAAGTAAGTTAAGCAACAGCTGGCGAGCCAGGTAAGTAAAAATGCATGCATAACTTTGATAGGATTGTCATTGTCACACACTGCACAAGTCCCATCAAAGTGCGGGCGACTGTAGGCACTGTTTTTTTACATGTAAGTCCCTATGATGAGTCTTATTTGGAGACACTACCATTTAAGTCACGAAAGTCGCGGGAAACGAATGTCGGAAGGGGAAATTTAGAATAAGTATATCATCGGATTCAATTAGCATGTTCACTACTTTCGTTCGTGTTGCGTTCGTGAACACGTTCGAACGTCAAGCAGATTGCGGGCGTTCGTGCAGTGTTCGAATCGGCATTCGAACGATGTCAGTACTTCTGGTTTTGTTGCTAGCTTCACGCCCAAGCCCATTTAGCCCACCAAAGCCCACCCAAAAATAATTAAAACATTTAAAACACGTCACAAATTAAAATAATATCCTTCCTAAATTAACTAAATCACATCCCAATTAAAATAATTCACATACCTAAATGAAACAAATCAAATATATGTTCTTCCTTATTTAAACAAATCTCCTCCCTAACTTAAGAAGATTTTTCCTTGTGAGACACTAATCAAAATATTCCCCCCATAATTACTTGATCCATTCTTATTCAAACCATAGAAACCCTAGCTTTTGCCTATAAAAAAAAGCCTAAACCAACCTTTCACACCCTAGCACATTCACGCATAACACAAGCCATAAGCAACAAATAATTCTCTTCTCCTTCCTCACTCTTAATAGCCGAAGATCACACCCCTAAAATAACAAGCCCATACCGAAAATCATAAAACCAAAACAACTCCCTCCATTGCCGAAAACAATAAACCAAAACACCCCCATTGCCACACAAACACAACCTGAAACTATCCCCTAATATCACCGAAACAGCCCCTTACATTACCAAAAACAGTCTCTAAAACTGCACCACCACATCATCGAAAATAGTCCCTTAATATAGTGAAAACAGTGACCAGAAAATACAACAAAATAGTAGCAAAACAGAGGAAACGACGACCCAAAACTGTGAGGCAACTGACGAGATTAGTGGACCAATGAACTAGAGGAGTTGCGGAGCATCAACCCTTCCAATGGCCGTGTAACGCGCTTTCGAGATACGACCTAAGAGGTTAGACCTGAGGGCACTCTACCTTTTATTTATTTTCTTACTTTATTTTGCATGAGTATTGTGGGTTGGTGCAAGATGTGATTTCCGGATGAACGGAATATGTGTTCTCTCTTGTGGTATATTAGATGGAAACCTGAACGTAAATTTTGTAGCCGAATCTGAATGGACGGTAGTGCGGCCTTTACTCGGGATACAACGCCACGTACCGCTTGAGAAACACACATATTTCGTTTCATCCAATTTTGTGTTTGAGCATGATTTGGTCGCTAGTATGTTATTTATGTTTCAGCATGATTTAGTGGTTTTTGCTTTACTTTCTGCACATTATTTGTTTGTGTATTGATGATGTAGTGCGCATGGGCTTAGTATATTAGTCTAAAGGTTCTCTATTTGAGGGAAGAAAAGTCCAAAAGGCTACGTTTACGACAATACTTTGCCGCGCCGGATGGAGTATGTTTGATTGAATGTGAGATATGTTTAATCGAGCATACGAGGTCCTATATTATTTTTGGCTTTATTTTATATGCACGGTAACATAATGCGCATGGGCTAACTAGGGTGGATTCAAGGTCCTCTATTCGAGGGAAAATGCCTGAAGGCTACCTTTACCACGATGTTTTACCGCGCCTTTTATTATGTCATTTACCCTTTGCATATCGTTGCTTTATTTACGCATGCATTGCATTCTTGTGCGCATGGGCTAACTAGGTTGGATTCAAGGTCCTCTATTCGAGGGAAAATGCCTAAAGGCTACCTTTACCACGACGTTTTGCCGCGCATTTTATTATGTCATTTATCCTCTGCATATCGTTGCTTTATTTACGCATGCATTGCATTCTTGTGTGCATGGGCTAACTAGGGTGGATTCAAGGTCCTCTATTCGAGGGAAAATGCCTAAAGGCTACCTTTACCATGATATTTTGCCGCACCGGATGAGGTACACCCGATTGAATGGGAATGAGTTTAATCGGGCACACGGGGTCCTACATTATGGATTTCCTTATTTATGTATGTGTTGCGTCATTCATCATGCATCAGGTCATGTCCCGTTCGAATACGTTCTCGAACGCTATACGAACACGAACCTTCTGTTTCCCGTTCGAACGTGTTTACGAATGCTACTCGAACGCGCATGCATTTTGTTTCATCAGGTCTTGTCCCGTTCGAACGCATTCTCAAACGCTATACGAACGCGAACCTTCTATTTACTGTTCGAACACGTTTACAAACGCTACTCGAACGCGCATGTGATTTCTTTGTTTTATCATACATTAGGTCTTGTCCCGTTCGAACGCGTTCTCGAATGCTATATGAACACGAACCTTCTGTTTACCTTTCGAATGTGTTTACTAACGCTACTCGAACGCGCACATATCTTCTTTGTCTTATCATGCATCAGGTCTGGTCCCGTTCAAACGCGTTCTAAAACGTTATATGAACGCGAACCTTCTGTTTACCGTTCGAACGCATTTATGAACGTTACACAAACGCGCACACACTGGACAGATTCCTTTATCATATTTCATGCATGTTTGTTCTCCTAGTCATTCACTTCCCCATCATATGTTTAGTTAGCTCTCGTCAATATTTATGCACTTAATTGCCTCTCTTTAATATACATGCTTGTACAATCATTGTCCATTTGCATTTCCATGATCATCAATGTAATGCGTTTGTGAAATTACGTGTTTATCTACTTTTATGCATGCAAGCTTAGGCATAGGTTACATGCAAATATGTTATAGGCAAACATAGATACGACCTTTGTTTCTATGAATGTGAACTTAGAAATAGAATACTCTTGGAAATGTATGTTGCGTAGATCCGATTAAATTATTGCACAAATCATTCCATTACAAGTGGCATAAGTAAGAGACCATTACGAACCCAACGGTTTGAGGTCTTCCCTTGCGAGGGGTGAGTGCGGCCTTAAATCATTTTCCCGGTTCATACCGGGTGGCGACTCCATGTTATTTCTCCGGTTTAGTTCCCCCGTGAGTTATTCCGTACTCCCAACCGGGCCGCGAGCCCGGGACAGTGTCGTCAAACATCTGTGTCCCTACACTAACTATTAATTAAACTATTTAATTATTATAAGCGTCTTATAAATTCTAATGGGACGTGAAATTGTATCTCAAGTGTAGACCACACTATCGTCCATTCGAAATCGGCTATGGATTTTACGGCCGGATTTTCATCCGATATATCAATTAAAAATATAATGTACTTATTAAGTCCATTATATATTAAATCCGAATTTTCAATTTTAAACCTTGAAAACAATTAATCCAATTAATTTTTTTTATGTATAACATATTCTAATTTAACCATTTTAAAATTCATAAAATAAATTTTTATGACTAGAATATTTATGCATATCTTACATGTCATGGCATGTGAAAATGCAATAGTAGGCACCATAAATTATATGGCATGTTACATATCTTACATGTCATGGCATGTGAAAATGGAAGAGTAGGCACCCTAAAATATATGGCATGTTATTCAAATAATTCGAAATAAACATATATATAACATAAATTACATTGATCGAGCTCTTATTTTTTTCCATATTAATCTAATTAGTAAAACAAATTTACCAAGGCATCCATTGGTCTTCAAATCTTACTTCTGTAATATCCCGAATATTTTTCGAAACGGTTCTGGAAGATTTCCGAATTGTAATTTAGAATTTGGAACTGAATGATATTCGGAAATAAGAGTATATGTGTTGGAAAATAGATCGAAATATTTTTAAATGAAGTTTCATCACGTTGGAAAACGCGTGATTCTGAGAACCGATTACGCGATTTTTGATTATATTGTTATACGCGTAAAAATTTCTTATTTCAGCTATAAAGATAGCAAACGAACTCTGATTGGGTTGATTCTTAAACTATCAGACTCGTTTTTTCGATACGAATAATTTTCGTGTTTAATATTTTTCGAAATTTACATCAGAAGGGCTTCACAAATATAAATTTCCATGAAGACCCATGGCAGGGACCTTTAAGCAATTTTTGGGGTTCAGATTATAATTTTTAAAATTTTTCTATAAATACCTTGAGGTTTGTTGGAATTGCGAAATGGGCATAACCTCACTAAAATACTCACCCGACCCCTCATATCTCAAAAATGAAATTATGAACTGCTGGTCGCGTCGACGGCCTACCGACCACTGTCGGCTGGTACGTCGGCCAGAGGGGTGCGCTGGCCACCCCTCCACCTTGTGGTGGTCGGTGGCAGCCCCAAATCACCTCCGACGATGAGAGAAAGAGAGAGATATACGCGCGAGTGAGTCTCCTAATTCCAGCTCATTGCTTCATTTCATGGCCCGATTCACCCGCCAAATCGAAGCTCTCAGAGAGTACTACAAGTTGACGGTGATCGATTTTTCATTTCGTGCATGATTGCACGCAAAATGATAGGAGAATGCGATAGTGAACAATTACATCGAATGAACAGTAGCTCCGATCAGAATTTCGCCAATTCCAGCACATTCATGAGATCGTTTGGAGTCCGTAAATGCCCTCGAAATCTCGGTAAGACCTCCCGGTAAAAACTCATAAATTTCAAGTTTATCGTTAAATGTTCGGCTGTATCCAGTAGCTTCATATAATAGCATAATAGTATGAATTGAATTATTTGAGAATAAGTATATTGAATATGTGCATTTGGTATAATTCGAGTGAAAATGAAATGAGTTAGATCGATACAATAGAAATTGCAAGTTTCCGATAAAAGTGAGTTTTTGCGTATAATAATGTGTCTTGAGTTTAATGATAGTTATGAGTTGTTTATGATATCACGAAAATGTTTGAATAAATCCGGGTAGGTTCGGAGGGTTCGGGACCTTTCCGTAGCGTTTGCGAAAATTTTTTCAGAAGATTTTCCCAAAAATACGTAAATCGAGAATTTAAGTTGATTGATCACTTCGATTGGTTTATAATGATATTTTAAGATTACTGAAACTGAAAACATTGAAATCAGACTTGATCGGGTTGTCCCGAAAAGATCCAAAAGTTTATCTTGGTTAAGTCAAGAATTCTATAAAGTCCCGATCCTAACGATATTTTGCCATTTGTTTTGATAGATTTGACTAGAACTTGAAGTGCTTGCCCAGCCAGGTAAGTAACCCATGCGATGAGTACTTGAATGTTGATTCATGTTTAATATATATATATAGGTAAGTAACCCATGCGATGAGTACTTGAATGTTGATTCAAGTTTAATATATATAAATGGTTGAAGTGTTTAGGAGAAAATGAGGATAGTGGGAGATGGTTTTGAAAACGGAGTTCAAGGTTATGAATAGTTAATCGACCACTATAGGTACGAATTTTGCTATTGATATGATTTGAAGTGAGATATGTGATGAACTTAATGTTTATGTGCATGTATGGATGTACTTAAGTATATGATCACGTAATTGTATATGTGATATATATTTGTATATGTGAATGAATATGTATATGTATATGTATAAGTATCTGATTATGTAATTGTATACGTATGAGATGATAAAATAAGTATGATTTAAGTGTATAAGATCGGTAAAGAAAATAAGTTACGATTTTCGAATTTGTATTAGCACGTGTGATATGAGTTATTGGGATAGATTTGTTATTGACTAATGCATACGATTTAACTGTATAGAGATTGGGTATAACTTATGCCTTTATTGAGTAATAAAAGTACGTGACAGATAGAATACATATATGAATAGAAATTTATATTTGGTAACATACTGTATCAATATTTTCATATAAGAATTCTGAAAACAGATTATGTTTGATTGATAAGTAAATGAGATAAGGACTATTAAAGGCTATGGTATTTGAATTTGCAATAATATGTATATTCATATGTGTGATGTATATACGTATATGCATGACTAAGCTGATGATAAAGCTGTGTATGATTTATGTTCTCCATTTGATGTCGTATCTATTTGTTCGTATGAACTTGCGATTGAAAAGAGAAAATGATTGATTGATTGTGGTTTCTTATTCATTTCAGAACTTGATGATGTGTGTGATTGCATGTACAAGAGCGTGTGTTCGGTATATGAATGTGTATGTGTATTGATTGATAATTTGAGGTGTATTAATCATCATATATATTTGATTATGAATTATTATTGTGTACTTGAGTAATTCGAGAAAGTATGTATGATGTTATTATCGGTTATACTACATTCTGTACATTATATATGTTCGGATATAGGTATATGATGGTGCTAATATAAAAAGCAATCCAGGTATGTATATTTGTTAGATTTGTGAGTATATGCGATTGGTAAGTTTGGACTTGTATGTATATAATCTCTAGTATGGAAAATATTTGTAAATATAGGCAAAAGTAAATAAAGATTTTAAAGTTTGATGTATAGCATTTTAAGTGATAGATTTAAGAGTTGATACAAGAGATGTTATTAGAATTATAAATGCATATGTAGTTATGAAATGGTTTTGATATGTGACCGAAAGAGAATAAGGACCAATGAAAATTCGAGGGATTGTTAGAAAATTAGTAAAATCAAGATAAATAGGGGTTCTAATCTCATAATGATTTGATGGTTCATATATATATATATATATATATATTAAATAGTGAATGTTATAACATATTTGACTTATATGTTTTGGTTGTGCATGGTTATTTCTTTATAACTCAAACCAAATCAGTTGCTAGTTTTGCAGGTTGGCTTCTAGATTGGTCAACCACTACAGCTTTGGAAGTCATGCTCGAGACGTGGATCACCCAAGCGACAGTCACCCTCGCAAGTGTCCTGGGAGAAGTTTTAGAAGTTTATGATATTTGGTTTATTGTTTTGTTTGTCGTGCTAAACATGCCATTTGTATTAAACAAATGATTTGATTTCTTATGATATTGTGGGCATAGAGCCTTGAGTGTTGATAGATGATATGGGCACAGAGCCCTTAGGTAATAATGTTGATGTGTTGGTGTGAACCTGAGGTCCATTTTGATATATGATGTTTATTTCAGGATCGTTTTGATGTTCGACTGAGATCCAGGTTGTCCAGTTTTAGGATACATCATGTCCGATTTTTTGTAAATTTAAAGGCTTATGGAGATGAGTTAATCATGTCTCGTGCCAATAGCATTCTGTCTCTGGCGAGGTGTTACAGCTCCATGGAATGATATGTGCGGGAAAATCTCTTTATGTTGTAGTTGACGGTAACAGCTTCACCAAAATACATAAAATATTTATACAACAAAAAAAAGAAAAATATTTATATCACTTTGTAAAACTTGGCCTTATTGTCTTACATTCCCCAAAAGCAAAATAACACAAAAATAAGAGCGGAAAAATTTACGACAAATGCAATACATTCATCACATGAACATAAAATAAAAATATTCATCACATGAACAAAAAAAAAATGTGTCTACTCATCACAACATGTAAATTATTTATATCACATATAAATAAAAAAAACATAAACTTTTAAATAAAATAAGAAGGGTTAAGAGCACTTTTCAACATCGTTCTTGATGCCATTTGTAGGAATCGATTCCTTACGCAGCAGAAATGCCTTAAGGCACCAGTATCGACCGTGAAATTCTTTTTGCTCTCTCTCCCCCCTTATGGCTGAAACTTTCCAGCCTTTTAAGTTTCAATTTTTCACTGCTTTTGATGATTTTAACTACACGGAACCGTTCCAAAAAATAGCCCCAACACAGCAGCCAATTACAGTAGTTTACAACACCAAAAAATTTCTCACTGCACACTGAAATTGCTGGCTATTCTGCTATTTTTCATCAGCAGTTTAGGATGTATTTCACACTTAAAAACAACCTCAAAATTTCCCAAAATCAGCCCTTTATGTTGTCAAATTTTTTTGCAAAAAATAAAACCAAAAACAAGCCATACAAGAGGTCACTAGTGGCGGTATGGAGCATATTTTTCTGTTCACTGTCGAGAATGATAAAAAGAAGAAGAGGGAGAAATTTATTCCAACTCTGAATGATCTTTCGTGCTATGATTCGCTACCAGTAAAAGGTAGTGTGGGTTACACTCATTAATAAGGTCTCTAAATTTTTTAAAGAAGAAACAATTGTCACACATTAGGTTTTTGTTGTTCTTTTCTTTCAACAACTTGAGAAAAAAAAAAGGGTGGCTAGGGTTATTCAAAAATGAATTTTTTCATAAAATAAAAACATATGTTGTTTTATAGCTAGGGTTTAAAGTTATCAAGTTTGTAATAAAATTATAAAAATAACCCCCAATTCCTATGCAATATTCGGCCAACCCTAGGGAAATTATAACACTAAAATTTTGATGATAAATGTCATCATAATGACATTTAATATATTACTAAATAAGATGTTGTAACTACCAATTTCATTTGAATAGTTTTTAAAAAACACATTTTCAAAAAACTTATCAATTTTGAAATTAATATTAAATTATATAATATAATTTAATATTTACGAAATCTTATATCATTAAATGACTATTTCATAATTATTTATATAAGAAAAACTTTATATTAAATTTAATACAAAGTTTCAAGTGTGACATTAATTATTAATCATATTAATAATTATAATTCATGTGAGATTATAATTGTACTATCCAATTATATTTAATTTGCTACTGTATACCGAACTAGTATAGGGATCAAATAGACCTATAGTTCAGAGCTCTAATAATCCCAGAATATTAATTAAACTCTTTAATTAAATATTCTGAAATATTAACTTTAGGTTATTCCATCAAAAACCTAAAGTTGCATCTCATCGTTGTAGATATATAATATAAGTCGAACTACGTCGTTTTCCATCGATATATTCATTACATACGAATTGACCCTTCATGAATATCTCATACTTAGGGCCGGATCAAAATGTCTGTTATACCTCTCTAATTATTTTTACCTTAAGTACCATTGATTCTCTAATGAACGCTTTATTCATAACTATTATGAATATTAATCTATATATTCATAAGCTTGATAGAATGGCACAACTATTCAAAGTCAAGCATCATACGAGACCTCACGATGATCTAATCTTCCATTCAAGACCTCATAAATCGAAAAGGTTGAAGAAGGTGACGAGAACACAAAGTGAAAAAGATTTTTATTTTCCATTTCAAGGTTGGAAGAGGAGTTTGAACAATAATGCACATGGAATTGTCCTATCTAGGACATCCAAAGCCACATTGAAGCCTCCTTGAAGGAATATCTTCAAAGATCGTCTGGCTGAAAATGTTAAACTTAGCGCTAGTGGGGAGACAATCCACACGTTTAATTTTTGTTTTCTTTAATTCAGTTTTCTTTTATTGTGTGTTATTTGCATGTTTATTATTATGCATTTGTATTTATGCAAGTGCTAGCACAACTTATGTACTATGCATAACCAAAGTCTGACTAGCAAAAGCTAGATTAACTCCATGCACGGTAATGTTGTTCCTCATTTTTTACACTTATCTTACATTGAGGACAATGTAAGTTTTATGTTTGGGAGTGTGTGCATGTTAGTGTTAGTTCTTACTATTTATTAAAAAAATAAAAAAAATCGAAAAAAGTTTAAGTCATAGGTAGTGAAGCATAGTCCAAGAATGAATTCGTTTGCTTTAGGATGAAATCTTAGAAACGATAAGTGCCCAATTGAATTTTATCTGATGTCTTGAGTCGGTGATTTAGGTTAGACTCGTAAGCACTTAAAAGTAGATTTATAGAAGTAAGAACCTAGGTAGTTGACAAAGTGACTAGTTAAAGAAATTGTTTGATGATGAATGATCGTTTGCTTAGATATATGTATTTGTAATTATTTATGATATATGATATGACTAGTGTTGGGGCAGTTGTGGGACCCCTAGGGTCGGATCGATACCCCGTGCAGCGAAAATGGGTCCAACCCGTGATAATTGAGCATGGGTGTATTTTTAAATATTTTAATGAAATACTATATACCATTACGAGTGTATAGGAAAAAATCGGGATGAATCGAAGTCCGAAAAAATCAAATCGGGATAAAACCGGATCCAGCATGCCTGGTGTACGCGACGCGCCTAGTGTACACATGCGCAAGATTATGCAGCTTGTGTATGCTGTGCAAGCTAGTTGCTTGCGCAACATACTATGCGTGTGCCTCTGCTGTTTTTAATTTTAATTTTAATTTTTAAAAAATCGTTAAAAATTTTCAAAACTCCCAAAAATATTTTTAACATCAAAACCAACATCAACACATGTTATACAACTAAAATATATATATTCTAAATACATATATGCTTTTTTTTGAATCAAAACACAAATCAAAATAGAATCCCACAATGAAGTGAGTCATGAACAATTCTAAGTCACTCAAAGGTGGTCAAGTGATTCTAGAATGGTAGCCATAACTCCAAGCTTTCATCTAGAGTTCCAAACTCTAATTTTATGTTCCATGTCTAACATGAACATTTTGACCCAATCACAAACATATTGAGTTTATGCTTCCAAAGCATCCGTACATAATTCATTAGCCTAATTTTAACTTCAAACTATGGTATATTGTATCCTATACATAATACATCACTATATGCTTCATTAATGATCACAACTCACTAATGAAAACATAACTTTAGAGAATATCAAACTTACATAGCAAGCTTGATTCCAAGATCCAATTTTCTTCTCCTTATTGAAAAATGTAGAGAACTTCCAAAGCTTCTCAAAACACTTCTTTTTTACTTAGGCTAATATCTCTAATTCTTGCTTGCTTTAGCTTTCTAAAGCTTGTTGAAAAACTTGCTCAGACTTGCCTTTTATAGTGAAGCTTATGTATAACAAAAGTTCTAATCAACTTTTAGGTGGACTTAATCCAATATTTCCAAATATGTATAGTTATGTGTGACTAATAACCTTTATCTACCACTTTGATTTAATTCAATTAAATCAAGCCAAATACACCTATTATTATATATTTTATAATTAAAAAAATATCATCCAATGGTAGATATATTTATGAAATTACAACAAAGTCCTTGTGTGATTTTAGTTTAATCCAATTAATCTAATTAGGTCAAAGTAAATAAATAATATTATCCAATAACACTTAATTATTTTAATTGATAATTATAATATCAAATATTATTTATTATCAAACATTATCGGCTACCAAATGTTCAATTAGTACACTTCATATTATGGGACTTTCTAAGTCCAAAGACGTTCATCATATAAGCCTAGCCCATTTGTACGTAATTCGACCACTTCCAAATTTACGAAGAACACGAATGACCTTTATGAACTATATAAGTCGAGGTCATCACATATGTTTAACAATCCATCCGTTGTAGGCTATTTGAGTTGTGCTTAGGAAATATAGATTACACCGTCACGTTTCTGAGGCACACTTCTCATATTGTCACTGGGAGCAAAATGGGAGGGATCTAACAAGGTTTCAGGGTCATCAGGTCCAGTGCCTATAACTTGAAGCAGTTGGATGGCACTCGGCTCAAAAAGCCCTGGAACACAGAGATGCTATGAATGCATTTTCAATTGAGCCCCTCTTAGAATGACCCGCAAAGAGTTATAAGATGGGCAGTAGATTCTTAAGAATATAAATATGGCTTTCTCTTTATAAATAGATATTTGTACTTATATATGTTTGTTTGTTATTTGAATGGGAAATACTTATGTTTTATTATTGGGAAATACTCATGGTTGGCATCACCGAAAGGTGCAAGGCAAAAGAGTGGAAAGTGCATACCCCCATGCACACCAGCCCCAGTGTCATTATCAAACCCCCGGTCTGGAACGTTAATACCCAATGACTTGCACCTTTGAAGACATTGAAGACTTGCGTGACGTTTGGCACCTCGAGGCAACCATAGCACGCTCAGCGAGAGGACTGGCGTGGTGTTTGGCCCCCCACGATTACCATAACAATATGTAATGTAGACAGCTGTGAGGTACTATGGTAGCCTCGAGTTTACATAGCATGAGGAGGAGGAATGCCCCCATGGCGCTGGCCATCCCTTTTCAGATCCATAGGAGCATAGCATGGGAATGCTAGAATGCATCCTCCGTGCTTGCAGACTTGGGGCTTGCCTGAAAGGAGGAGGAAAATAACCTCATGGCGTTGTCCGCCCCCTAATTTGTAGCTTGGTTCGCCTGAGATATTTGGACTACGAGGTTCAAAATTATTATTTTAGGTAACGTGGGACAGGACGCTGCCTCAGTTGCCTTGATGTTTTTGGGTCGATACGGAGTTCGTGATACGTCACCCCGTTACACTTGTCCTCTTTATTTTTATTTTTATATAGCATCGTATGTGATGCCATTACCAATGCTTATCGGGATGGCTTGAGGTTGAATATCTTCCCTCGAGGTTGTTTTGAGTTGAATGGCTCTAGGTTGGGTATGTCCCATCGAAGCCTTATATTATGTGAGATCGGGACAATGAGAGATCATTCTTTTGTGGCCAAATTTATTGAATGGCTTGGGGTTGGCTACATCCCACTGAGGCCTTATGTTTTATGAGACTTGCACAAGGAGGGATCATTCCATTGTGGCAAATTTATCGAATGGCTCAGGGTTGAGTACGTCTTACCGATGCCTTATGTTATGTGAGATTGGCACAATGAGGGATCAATCCCTTATGGCCAAATTTGTTGAATGACTCGAGGTTGAATATGTCCCACCGGGGCTTTATATTATGAGACAATGACACAAAGAAAGATCATTCATGTAGGCACTGTATTTTTGCATAAAACCCGATTATGAGCCTCGTATGGAGGCACTACCCTTTATGTTGCGGAAGTCGTGGGAAACGGACGTCGGAAGGGAAAACTCAATACCTTGCTAGATTTCATTCTCTTAGCCTTGGGTTCGCTCGATTAATCTATGTTTTAACTGTTAGACTCAGCCCAAAAATCCCCGCATCTCACACTAAGCCACACACCAAGCCCACACACCACCAAGCCACACGCCCAAGACCACCAAAGAGCCATCCCACACGCCCACAAGCCTCAAAGCCCATTCCAAAAAAAAATATCCACACATTAAACACATGTTAAAATCCAAACAAATCACCTTCCCAATTTAAATAAATCACATGCCTAAATTAAATAAATCAAATCAAATCACATTCCTAAATTAAATAAATCAAATCAAATCCCATAAATCCCTTTCCTAAACTAAAACAAATCACTTTCCTAAATTGAATAGATCTTTTCCTTATAACACACTAATTAAAAGATACCCCCATGATTGCATGATTTATTTCCTTCCCATGCAAGGAAAACCGTAGCCCACTCCTATAAAAAGAGACATAAACCAAACCTTAAGACCCATAGCTCTTTCAGCACATTCACGTCCAAAACACATAAAACATAACCCTCATTCACGCCAAACAGCAACCAAGAAAACAGCCCTCATTCACGCCAAACAATAACCAGAAAAATACCCCTGCATTACCGCAAACCACAACCAAAAACAGCCTCTGAAAGTCCCCCAAACATCCGCAAAAACAGTACCCAAACAGCCCCATATTGTCATAAAACAGCAACCTAAAATAGCCTTCATTCACGCCAAACAGCAGCCTATAACACCCCCCCCCAAATTATCGAAAATCACAGCCCCAAACAGCCCCAAAATCACCAAAAACAACACCTCTAAAACAGTCCTTAAATCGCAAAAAAATTGCACCTTAAAACAGTCCAAAAGAGCAGCAAAAATAGCAGCCCAAAACAGAGAAAACAGCAGCCCAAAACAGTGGAGCAGTGAAGGAAAACATTGAACTAGTGAACCGAAGGAGTTGCGGAGCATTAACCCTTCCAACGGCCGCGTAACACACTTCCAAGAGGTGACTTAAAAGGTAAGACCTGAGGGCACCATTTTATTTACTCTCGTTCATCTTTTTCAATTATTTATTAGTATTTCTCCGCATGCGTATTGTTGGTTTATGTATATTATTGTTGTTGGATGAATGATTTTGTGCTATCTCTCATGGTATATCAGATGGAAACCCATATGTAAATTCCATAGCCGAATCCGAATGGACGGTAGTGCGGTCTGAACTTGGGATACAACTCCACGTACTACTTGAGAAACACATATATTTCGTTTTATCTAATCTTGTATTTATCCATGGTTCGTTAGAAATCGCACGTTATTTCCATGCATGATTTAGTTATTTCTTTCGCGTTAGGAACTTAATGGTATCTCTTCAATGTTTATGTTTAGACAATTATTATTTAGTCATATTTCCATATTTATCAACTTAATGTGTTCACGAGATTGCGTACTTGCTTTTATTTATTTACTTCTATGCATGCAAACTTAGACATAGGTTTTACTCCTATCTATGCAAACTTAGATGTAGGTTATATGCAAACTTAGATATAAGTTGTATGCAAACTTAGATATAAGTTGTATGCAAACTTAGATATAGGTTGTATGCAAACTTAGATATAGGTTATTCTTGCATGTGTGTGTTGCGTAGACTTGGTTATATTATTGTGCGAATCCGTTCATTACAAGTGGCATAAGTAAGGGACCATTCCGAACCCAATGGTTTGAGGTCTTCCCTTGCGAGGGGTGAGTGCGGCCTTAAATCATTTCCCAGTTCACACTGGGTGGCGACTCCTTTATTCTCCAGTTTAGTCCCCCGTGGGCTACTCCATACTCCCGACCGGGCCGCGAGCCTGGAACAGCGTCGCTGATTTCTGTGTTCTACAATCTGGCGACTCCACTGGGGATAGAGAATCGGCCCCGAAATAATGTCTTGTAATGTTTGTGATTTTTGCTTTATTTAACCGTGTCTGCAAGTGGGTTAGGACCAAGGGGTTTAACCAAAGGCATTATTAGAGTCGGGTAATGATTTGGTGTCTTCTTCATTCACTACCTTTCTATGGCTGAAAGTAAAAGCTGTGAAGGCACCTAGATAATCATTTACTCGAAGCTTACCGTGATGGACTAATTTGGAGGACCTATTGTTTATTCCTGTCACCAAGGCGATAAGAGCCTAAGAGGTAAGAGTATTTAAGAGAGTTCGCTCCACCCTCCCTCTGGGAAATCTTCAATAAGAAATCCATTTGACAGTCATTCATGTATCATCACTCGTTGGCACGTACTTTAGCGTATAAAAAAGGGTGCGCTCACTCGGTCGTCCGAACCCTTGAGTGGGGAGACCTAGTTGTGGTCAACCCTTCGCCGGCGAGAGCCTTTGTCTATACTCCTACAAACCTGCATGTGAACCATAGTTGTATGACTTATAGAAGCCACCATTTTATGCTTTTGATTGTGGGACCATCATCATTTGGATTCATTTGGACTTTTTGTTATGAGGTGCGAACTTGTTGGGCCATTTAAACTGGGACAAGTTTGTATCTTATGACGATTGGGCCAAAAGCTTCTAAAATACCGACGGGCCATTTTATGTTTGGGCCCTTATCATTTGAAGTTGTTTAGCCACATTATCACAAAAATGTAAACCTATTGGTCCTTTTTCAACTGGGACAAGTTTGCACCTCGCAATATTATGGTTGAATGCTTTGAAATGATAATGGGCCAACTAGTATGAAAACCTTAACGGGCTTATATATTCCATGCATCGCACGCATACATGCTAACTCGCAGTTTTAAAAGACACCATAGATACCCGTTGGGTTAGGGAAGATGGAAGACTCGTCAAAAGGCCGTTAGAGAACATGAGCGAGTCAGAGAATGAGGGATCTCGTATGGATCATCTTTCTGTCAGGTTCAGAAGATGTTCGTGATGTCGCTAGAGGGGGCACCCGTGGTATGGTATCACGACCTTGAGAGGAAAGTCAAAGATGATTGGAGGGCATTGGCAGAGGCCTTTCTGAATCAGTATGTCACGGATTTGGAGATCGACTTGTCGCTTCGCGACTTGGAGAATACCAAACAAAAGCCGGAGGAGAGTTTCAATGATTATGTAGATCGCTGGAGAAGCCAGCTGCTGAAGATGTAAACTCGGCCCTCAGAGAAGGATCAAATCAAAATGATCATCAAGGGCACCAAGCCCTCTATTTATGGCTAGCTGAGGAGGATGACCTCTATGATTGCTGATTTTCTACAATTGAGGGAAACTGTCATGGACAATGAGGAGGAAAAAGCTGAGAATATGAAGTTTTATGGCCTGAACAGGAGGACCGTTGGGGGACCATTGAGAACCAAGCCCGTTTCTGCCGAGGTTGTCGCCATCAGGAACCGACATTTTTCTAACTTGGGTAGGCCATTGTCTAAGGTGCTTGAGAAGTTGACGAGACAATGACTCCTTAAACCCTTAGAAACTAGACCACTTCCCAATCCTCCACCACCACACCTCAATATGAACCTATATTGCCATTACCACCAGCAAAAAGGCCATGACACGGACAACTGCGCCCGCCTCAAACACGAAATCCAAGACCTCATCGACTCCCATAAAATACCCGACCCAGAAAAAGAGTAACCAAATACATAGAGAAACCCCCTACCTAACTATCACTCTGTTCCACCACCCACCTACATGATTAGCTCCGGCCTATCTGAAAGCCTTGTCCTCCAAACCTTTGACCACCAAGCCTTTTGCCTGGGGATATGGGATAGTGGTAGTGAGGATGAAACGGAGCAGAGGAAGAATTTCTGGGAGGACTTCTCAAGCAGTGATGAGGAGGAGGTGAAAGGGATAACACGCATCGGGCGTTTTTACAGTGATACGGCGGAGAAGGGCAAAGAAGTGTTAACAGAAGGTAGAGAGGTGGCAGAGAACGTGGATAATGCTGAAGGAGATGTAGTGCTGCGTCAGTTGAAGAAAACACGAGCACAAGTAAACATCTGGGAGTTGTTGTGCGCATCTCAGGAGCACAGGCGTGCCATGGTCGAAAGATGCCAACCCTACAATGTTCATAGGATCGGTGTAGAAGGAAGCTTTGCAGGTGATAACCTCTTCCGAGGAGGAACTGCCGGTGGAATGAAGGAATCACAATAGGCCACTATTCATAAGTGCGGAAGTGAGGGGCAAGAAGACATCTTGTGTGATGGTGGATGATGGCTCATCTATCAATGTGTGCCCTTTGAAGATTCTATCGAGGTTGGGTATGAAAGCGACAGATCTGAATCCATCTAAGATGACTATCAAGGCGTATGATGATAGCAAGTGGGGAGTAGAGGGCACTTTTGTTGCGATAGTCAGAGTGGGCCCAATTGAAGATGAGGTTGAGTTCACGGTGCTTGATATCTCGTCTACTTTTACTTTGCTATTGGGGAGACCATGATTTCACAAGCTTGGGGGCGTGCCCTCCACTTTGCACTAGGCCATCAAGTTTCCGTACGGGGGAGAGATTGTCACTATTAGAGCTGAGGTAGACAATGATGTGGCTGCCTTGGAGATACAACCTTTCACGAGGTTCCAAGTGTCGGCAACCTTTGAGGAGTGGGTGGATCCTAAGGTGGCTAGGATCATGGAGAAGATGAAGTTCGAGCCGGGCACATGTTCGGGTGTTGGAAGAACATTGCCTAACTTCAGGGGGCAGACCACCAGAAGAGGTATGGGATACAAATCCGACGAGGATAAGTCGAAGACCAAAAAGAAAGGACTGAAGCTGACAGAATACTTCGTGAAAACAACGGGACCAATCAACGTGGACAAATTGAAGCAATATTTTGCCTGAGGAAGAGAAGACCGAGTGATCACCAAGAGAACTGGCGGAAGACCTAACCCAACGGAATAGAAAATTCATCCACGCATGCATGTATACACGTCACGTACTTGCATTCTTTTTTGTGTTTTGTTTCATTTTGTATTCACAGGTTTCAAAAAAGAGAAGGGGAAAAGCGACAAATGCAAGCCAACCAGAAGCAACAACATAGCATCATCAGTTTCAGGAATGAATCCCAGGGTTGAGGCCCACATCAGTATCAGTTTCGGGAATGAATCCTATGGTTGAGGCCCACATCACCAACAGTTTTCGGGAATGAATCCCAGGGGGCGAAGCCCACACTATCAGTAGTTGAAAGGAAGAATTCTAGTGGAGTGAAAAAAAAAAGAGAGAAATCCTTGATGGTTAGGCATATGTCCGATGATGAAATTGTTTGCCTAAGGGCGAGACCTTAGAGATGATAAGTTCGAGAGGTGCTCTCATCCGAAATTTTGAATGGTTGATCTCAGCTAGACTCGCGAGCACTTAATTATAGGATCCTAGCAGTAGAAGCCTAAGTATTCGACAAGATGACTAGTTGAAGGGATGGCAGATCGATGAATGACCGTTTGCTTAGATGTCCATCCTGAGTTACTTGCGTTACGATATGTGATATGGTTGGAAACGAAAGAAAAGTCTCTAAAGAAGAAAATGTAAACCACCTATAACCGATATGCGTGAAGCTACCCATGGATGAGTATTAGGACCACCATGAGGAGAAATCCTACCTTAAAGGGTAGGTGTGTTGAAAAAAAAAAGACGAATGAAAAGAAGAAAAAGTCATATCACATTGAGTACGAAGAAGTAACTACAAAGTATGATCAAGACATCTAGGTTGGTTTGACCCACTGGTCCCATTCATGGAAACAAAGTCATCGAGTTGGCTTACTTAATGATCAAGCACTAAAAGAACCTCGGCACACACACACTTTGAGTCTGGTTCAAATCATTTATTCAAACTGTCGGATGTGAGTTGCATCAGATACTTTGAAGGCTCTTTGGTTTCAACACTAGGTATCCTTTGAGGGCAAAAATATGAATAACTATTAGGACCACCTCGTAAAAGACAGTGCAGTATGTTGGTACAGAACGTCGCATCACGTGATCCGCTTTGACCTGATGTAAGCAGTAAAGAGCGGAAAGATAAACCGAGTCTGGGGGTGACCAGCCTACCCCTTGTCATACTGTAACGGTTCAGAAATGGACCACCTCACATAACGATTCGGGAATGGACCACCTCACAGAACGGTTCGGGAATGGACCACCTCACAGTAACGGTTCGGGAATAGACCACCTCACAGTAACGGTTCGGGAATGGACCACCTCACAGTAATGTTTCGGGAATGGACCACCTCATATCAGCTCAGTTCGGTAGTGATTCCTAGAAATCGCAGCGTCTTGCAGGGATGAACCTTGGGGTCGAAGCACCTCACCACCTCTTATCAGCTCAGTTAGGTAGTGATTCCTAGAGATCGCAGCATCTTGCAGGGATGAACCTTCGGGGGTCGAAGCATCTCGCCACCATATCAACTCAGTTCGAAGCAACATGCAAGTCAGGCAACAGCTGGCGAGCCAGGTAAGTAAAAATTCATTGCATAACTTTGATAGGATTGTCACTGTCACACACTGCACAAGTTCCATCAAAGTGGGGGCGACTGTCGGCACTGCATTTTTGTATAAGACCCGATGGTGAGCCTCCTATGGAGGCACTACCCTTTAAGTTACGGAAGTCGCGGGAAACAGACATCGGAAGGGAAAACTCAATACCTTGCTAGATTTCATTCGCTTAGCCTTGGGTTCGCTCGATTAATCTCTGTTTTAACTGTTAGACTCGGCCCAAAAATCCCCGCATCCCACACCAAGCCCACACACCACCAAGCCACACGCCCAAGCCCACCAAAGAGCCATCCCACACGCCCACAAGCCTTAAAGCCCAATCCAAAAAAAATATCCAACACATTAAACACATGTTAAAATCCAAACAAATCACCTTCCCAATTTAAATAAAATAAATCAAATCAAATCCCATAAATCCCTTTCATAAACTAAAACAAATCAATTTCCTAAATTGAATAGATCTTTTCCTTATAACACACTAATTAAAATATACCCCATTGATTGCATGATTTCTTTCCTTCCTATGCAAGGAAAACCCTAGCCCACTCCTATAAAAAAAGACTTAAACCAAACCTTAAGACTCATAGCTCTTTCAGCACATTCACGCCCAAAACACACAAAAAATAGCCCTCCTTCACGCCAAACAGCAACCAAGAAAATAGCCCTCATTCAACCCAAACAACAACCAGCAAAGTACCCTTGCACTGCCGCAAACCACAACCAAAAACAGCCCCTGAAAGCCCCCCAAACAGCCGCAAAAACAGTCCCCAAACAGCCCCACATTATCGCAAAATAGCAACCTAAAATAGCCTTCATTCACTTCAAACAGCAACCTATAACACCCCCCAAATTACCAAAAATCACAACCCTAAACAGCCCCAAATCACCAAAAACTGCACCTGTAAAACAATCATTAAATCGTAAAAAAACTACACATTAAAATAGTCCAAAACATCAGCAAAAATAGCAAAAACAGCAAAAATCACAGCCCAAAATAGAGAAAACAGCAGCCCAAAATAGTGGAGCAGCGAAGGAAAACATTGAACCAGTGAACCGAAGGAGTTGCGGAGCATTAACCCTTCCGACGGCCGCGTAACACACTTCCAAGAGGCGACTTAAAAGGTAAGACCTGAGGGCACCCTTTTATTTACTCTCGTTCATCTTTTTCAATTATTTATTAGTATTTCTCCGCATGCGTATTATTGGTTTATGTATGTTATTATTGTTGGATGAATGATTTTGTGCTATCTCTTGTGGTATATCGAATGGAAACACATATGTAAATTCTATAGCCGAATCCGAATGGACGGTAGTGCGGTCTGAACTTGGGATACAACTCCACGTACTACTTGAGAAATGCATATATTTCGTTTTTTCGAATCTTGTGTTTATCCATGGTTCGTTAGAAATCGCACGTTATTTTCATGCATGATTTAGTTATTTCTTTCGCGTTAGGAACTTAATAGTATCTCTTCAATGCTTATGTTTAGACAATTATTATTTATTCATATTTCCGTATTTATCAACTTAATGTGTTCATGAGATTGCGTACTTGCTTTTATTTATTTACTTTTATGCATGCAAACTTAGACGTAGGTTTTACTCCTATGTATGCAAACTTAGATGTAGGTTGTATGCAAACTTAGATATAAGTTGTATGCAAACTTAGATATAGGTTATTCTTGCATGTGTGTATTGCGTAGACTTGGTTATATAATTGCGCGAATCCGTTCATTACAATTTGCATAAGTAAGTTACCATTCCGAACCCAACAGTTTGAGGTCTTCCCTTGCGAGGGGTGAGTGCGGCCTTAAATCATTTCCCAGTTTACACTGGGTGGCGACTCCTTTATTCTCCGGTTTAGTCCCCCGTGGGCTACTCTGTACTCCCGACCGAGCCGTGAGCCTGGAACAGCGTCACCGATTTCTTTGTCCTACAATTCCCATGTGTCCAAGTGATTATGTTGGCTCAGGGTCGTGGATTCATTCTACTATGGCCATGTTATATCTATTGACATTGGGTTGGAGTTTCTCCCCGATAGCCTTGCTAGATTGACACAAGAAGAGATTATTCCCTTGTGGCCAAGTGATTATATTGGCTGACGGTTAGATTTGTTCTACTGAGGCCTTTTTATATCTATTGCTAGAGTTCCTTCCCCATGGCCTTGCTAGATTCTTACAATGAGGGATCATTCCCTTGTTGCCAAGTGATTATGTTGGCTCGGGGTTGGATTCATTCCATCGAGGCCTTATTATATCTATTGACATGGGATTGAAGTTTCTCCCCCATGGCTTTAATTGAGTGGCACAAGGAGGGTCATTCCCTTTTGGCTATGTATGTTGACTGGCTCGGGGTCAGATTTGTTCCACCGAGACCTTGGTATATTAAATGGTATGGGATTATAATATCTCGCCAATGACCATACTAAGGCGAACAACACATAGGTCCAAGTTCCCTTGAGATTTCTGTGATGAATAGGTTATGATCAGAGTTTCTCCCCCAAGATTGTGCCAAGATGAACGACATATAGGGTCAAGCGCCATCAGGATTGTGAATGAACATAGCAAGCTAGCAGAAGAATGGAGATGGGGAACCCAGACTCAAAATTTTGGCTAAGTACCAACTAATATAGACTCAGGTTGGCCTGAAAGAGTGGGATGATGGCTTCAGGGCGTCATAATTTCCTCCAAAAGGACGAGTCATTTTGTGGATTGTTTGAGAATGAGATCACGATGAAGGATTACTTTGATTGAAGATGTTCAGAATTTTCTAAGTGTTAAAAGTTGCCTAATGATATCGAGTCGGAATGCATGGCCTCATTGGGACTTCGCAATAATGATAGGCAGACTAACGGTCTGGTCGAGATTAGATTTTCAAAATGGGTTAGCTCATTACTGCACTCGAGCTTCATTATTGGTTTGGGAGGAAATGCCCTTATTGGGTCAATTGAATTAGTTGATGAGCCTAGTTCGGTTCTATTACCAACTTGATTATTAAGGTTGATTATGCAAGCTCAGGAATTTTCTAAGTTTTGAAAGAAGAAAGGTGCCACAGATTGGGTCTTTGCTCAGTGTGTGTTTTGATGTGAAAATGGAAATATACGAGAGTATACAAAAATGAAATTTTATTAAGTAAAATATTCAGTTTACATTTTGGGCCCTCTTGGTATTTTTCGTACGGGGAGATCGGTTACATAAGAGGATGGGTCAGGTACATCTTCGGTCAAAGGAGAAGCATTGGCGAGAAGAGGCACTGAGGTCAGAGGGGGCTAGATCGGGGAACGCCTCCTCGAGGGATATTTTCCCCTTGGAATCCTAGAGGACCTTCTGGAGCCAACTTAAATCCAGGTCGGGGTATGTCTCCCTAATTAGCTCCAGGGAATCCTCTAAACCTTCACCCGAGTATCAGCCTTGGCGTCTTCAATACGGTCTTTATGGTTGGCCTGCAGATCAATTAGTTTGGCCAGAGTCCTGGTCAAATCATCATTTGTCTTAGCCAGCTCATCTCCGGATTTCTTCAGCTCCGTCTCCTTTTCGCCAAGCTTCCCCTCAGCGATGGATGTCTTTGTCTGCTGTAGTTTGAGTTCAAAAGCTTGGAGGCGGCTTCAGCTTGGACTTTGTCCCTCTAATTTCTAGCTGTTTGGAGGGCTTGATGGAAAGCTTCGGTTTCGTCTTTGGCCTACTCCACTTTCTTAAGTAGCTCATGCTCCCTCTTATTCAACTTACACTGGAGCCTTTGAGCCTGACCACCCTCAGCAATGATGCTCGAAAGCACGTCCATGTTGGTAACAAAGAGATAAGTTAATTGCAAATGAAGATAGCGGGTTATTTTGTGAAAAAATGATGAAAGCAAAAGGCTGAGTTTGGAGCAATTACCTTCGATTGGAGGCGGCCCACTTTCTAAACGACCTCGTCGGGGAAGATGCTCTCATAAGCAAGTGCCTTGTTGATATCCACGTGCTGGGCTAAATAGTTGATAGTCAGCAAGAGGTGGGCCAGGATTTCCCTCGCATTCTTCAGGAGCTTGTCCACCCTCAAAGTATAAGCAACTATTGGATCAGAGTTTGGCTTCCCGAGCGATCTGCAATGGGCTGAGTCTTCTTCTTGACATGCATGCATCAAGAAAACACAAGGTTTGAAAAAGTCAATTGAAGATCGGGTCAATAAATGAAAAATGCAAGATTCAATAGTAAACAATAACAAAAATGAATGAAAAGAAGTTAATCAGTCCTTACCAGATTGTTTATCAACCGACGGAGGAGAGCTCGGTATAAGGCCGACATCGGTGAAAGAAGTGTTGGACAATTATGACCCATAGTGTCACTATTTGTACAGATCACGGTGTTGTTGTACAAATTAACTATGTGACAAAGGAGATTGCACTCTTATCATTTGTGATTAGATCACCTAGATGTATAAATGATGAGAGGTCCCTATGATTAGTGCCTGGATTGAGAATGATATGAGACAGTATCAATCCATGAAGGCAGAATCATTAAATATCCCTAGTCAGTGTATTATCGAGATTGGACATCGATAAATACGTAAAAGACTAGTATTACACTTGTGCGCATTGTGAGGGCACAACGACATAGTTCTCATATATTTGGGTATAAGATATTCATGCAAGTGTAATAGGAGGTTGTGTTTTACCGATGGTACGGGAAACAGCTTCGCTCTGGATAGACCCCATCGGAATTCCATTGGTAGTATGACTATGTGTCTATGGAAGTCCGAAATCAGGGTAGGTGTATTTGGTCTTAACCTGAGACTTGCACCGCTAATGCATACGACAATCTATATACTTTGGTTGAGGTCGTCCAGGGCTTTAACAGGTTCTGTGTACGCCAATTCTGGGTATATCGAGAATCGTAGTGTGTTGGGTGTGATGTCAAGACGGAAGTGTCACTCCAGTCATATGGAGATGATGGTCACGTAGGATACGAGACTGGTTCTCTTAAATTCTGCAGCTATCGGGATAAAATGACAAGGTCAGGTTTATCCGATTATAGAGACTAGTCACCGAACATCCGACATGTGCTTCGTATGGGGCAGACACAATTCCAGCCCCAGGCCTAGCACATGATCATCCGATACTGGACAGAAATACACAATACTACGTATACTACGCCTGATATAGATCTTTTATTCCTGTAAGGATATTTCCGGAGAATTGGGTAGGCATGGCGCTTTGCTAGAGGCCAACCTTGTCTTGTAAATCGGTATAAACGTAGTACGAGGTACTTACGTGTTCGGATAGTCCGACGACCGAATTTACTGCCAACATATCCGGGGATCTCATGGGTCGCTTCCCAAGATTCACCGATGACGTATGACTCGCACTCTAAATTAATCTGGGATTAATTAGAAGAGAGAGAAAATTAATCTGGGATTAATTACGGAGATATTTTATCTGGGATAAAATATCATTAAAGAGAGATAATGATTAATTTGGAATTAATCGAGAAATTAATATATTTGATATATTAAACGAAATTGGATTTCGAAGCGGAATTAAAATTAGATTTTAATTCGGGCGAATGAATTAATTTAGAATTAATTCGTTAGCGATGTGAATAGTGACTTCGCTAGGCGTAATCATTTAATTACGACGCAACGGAAAATTCGTTAATTTGGAATTAGCGAACCCGAGGCCGAGATTATTTGCGAGCGCATTCGCATTTCGAATTCGAGTGCGACACGTCAAATCAAACGTCTAATCACTAGTCGCATCTAGCGTCACATCAAGCGTCAAATCATGTCACTTGGAGTGATGTGACCATTGATTGATTGATTGATGTGACTTGATGTGATTGATTGTAGTTGTGGAATGGTTGTTGCCATTTGACTTTTGGAGCCAAATTTGGTAAATCCATTTTATTGATTTTTTGAAAATCAAATAAAAGGTAATTCACTTATTTATTTTGGAAAATATATAAGTGTTTGATATACACTTTTCCAACTAATTCAACACATCTCTCCCTCTCTTTTTCTCTCTACTTCACAGGCCCATGGAGACCAAAAACTGCTCACAGGCTCTTCAAAATGCCGAGCAGTAGGGAAGCCAAGAGTGTGATTTTGTGGCAAAATCACAAGTGCTATCACACTTACGAGACATGCCAAGGTGATAGGGAAGTCCAACCATGAGCCGGGAACCATTTGACGAAGCTTGGAGCTTGACGAAGGACCAAAAACGAAGCCAATCCAGTGAGGTTGCACATCTCACTGCCGAATAGAACAGAAGGTAGAATCTAAATTTTTGTTGGCTCCGCGTCGCTCAACCGATCGATGTGAGTATTCCGCAACTTCTTTGATTTTTATTCGCACATTATTTCATGCTTATAATCGATCCTGGACCTTTATAGAAACCAACAATGGAATCAGAGCAAAGTTTAAGCATGAAAAAGTTTAGGGTTAAAGTTTGGGCAAATTGATTTTGAGCATGAATTTGTGAAATTGGATGAATAAATATGCTTAAATGTGTTTGAATTGGAGTTTGATTGGATCAATTTCAAGAAAATTGGTTTGGAACATTTTCCCCCAAATTGAGTAGGCTTGGCCGAATGGTGGTGCCCTATTATGTCTTGGTGATTTTGATTTTTTAATTCATTGGATGAGTTAGAATCAATTAGGATGTTGATTTAATGTCGATTGTGGGATTAATTGGATTGAAACCAAATTGGATATAAAATCCCCTCATTGGCCGAGACTTTGGATGCATGTATTGGGTTTGATTTTAATCAATTTGTGTTGGACACTAATTGATATAGATGAGCATGATTAATTAGCCTAATTTCTGTTTTGGAAATAATGATTTGGGTGATTAATTATGTTAATGCACTTTGGTTAATTAAATGTGAAATTGGAATTTTTTGTGTTTAATTAATTGGCCTTAAAATTGGATTTGGGCTTTTAAAGTTGTTATTGGGCTTATTGGGCTTTGTTGTACAAAGTTGGGTTTAGGCAAAATTGGTTGGATCCAATTGGGCCCAAAACCGCCCATAAAGCCCAAACGCGACTTAATGGACCTTTAAAGTTTAATTGGGCCTAATTGATTTATGGGCTTATGGGGTAACTCTCGGATTGGACTTTGGTTATCGGTTTGATCCGAGTTGACCAAAAGTCCACGCCTTAAGAAATTAATTAAAAGCCCATTGGACTTTAATTAAATTGACATTGGACGTTAATCGGGCTTTGAGACCCGTAACGATTAAATTTGGAATTGAAGTCGTAAAGGTTCGTAATTAAAGTGTAGTATTTAATTTGGAATTAAATAGCGAATTAGAATTGAATGCATATTAAATTGGATTTAATTATGTAGTTTAATTTAATTCGAGAATTCGTACTTTGAGTACTTATTCGCAAAACGAGTTTGACTCGAGCAAAATCAAATCGTTGTTTGAACATTGGATGATCACTAATTATCAGATTAATTAATTTGATTAGATTGATTGATAACATGCTTGTGTGAATACATGGTTGCAATGCATGAATAATGTATATCAGATGGATATTAGATGGGTGGGACAATTTTAGAAATTGTTGTAATAAATTTGATTTATTAATTGGACCTGCGTGTCCAGCCTATTACCTCCTCTCATTTCTTTGTATTCTATTCTCACATTTCCCCTCAATGTAAATGAGGTTTCTTTAGAAGTGTAGTGTAACGGGTAGAAGTAATACATGTGCTAGCGGGAGAGAGAAATTGAGATATTTGATCTAGGATCAATGTGTAAAGTATCCATCCGCATATCATTATTATTTATTTATACGCGCTTTATTATGTGTTTTGAATGCATGTTTAAGGGTGTATGATGATGAGACCTTAACAAAGATAATAAATTGGTTTCCAATTTGCACGCGAAAAACCCTCAATAATATTAAGCGTCTTTCCTTCCATTGAGTGATTCTCACTCAAGATCTAAGACGTCATTGGTTTGTTGGCCAAAGTCAAGGCCTTTGTCTGTCGAGGATGTGTTTGAATCACGAAGGCTTTGTTCCATATTGGTGTCTTGTCAGTTGTGGTTTGTTGGCCAAAGTCAAGACCACTTCTATTCCATCGACATTGATTATGAAGTTTTCCATGGTCAATGGGCCACGCTTGACTGGGATCACTAAGTTTGTTGTGCCAAAGCCAAGGCTTAGTTGATTCAGAGGAAAATGGTTAGGTAATACATTGGATGTATTGACATTTATAAGATATATGTTTCGGACTTGGACGTCCCCCTACCGGTTCTAGGAATTGGATTGGATCTAATCGATCTTAGAGATCTACCTAGTTAATTATCATACAATTTGTTGGCCAAAGTCAAGATTGTGTGATATTTAACGGGATCCTAGCCCACTAGGAAACACAGTTTCCCGAGTACTCGACAGAGGGTTAGAGCCTCGCCGAAAAATAGTGGGAGGCAAGAATTGAATTTGCAATACTCGTTCAATTACTCGCCAAACGCGCTCAATCAAAAATATCAATTCGTCAAAGAAATTAAATGTTAGTTGGACTAATATTTAAATTTTTGTTTTTAATAAATAGTTGGACTATATATTCAAACTATTCATTTATAGTTGATTTTATAATTGGATTATAGTAATCAATATAATTGATTTTAATCTATTAAATTATAGTTGATTAAATAGTTGGACTATTGTAACCATTATAATAAATAGTACCGAAATCGTTGATTAAATAGTTGGACTATTAAAATCAAGATTAAAATTGGAAGATTGACATTTAAAACATAATCTTAGGGAAAATGTATTTAAATGGCTTAATTTTCAAATTGGGAATAAATTTCAGGATGGTCCTGATTTGATAAAATAACATATTATGCCTAAGCCCGGAGTTAAGCAAATAGTCGAGCATAATCTTTGGAAGATTTATGTAATGATAACTTTAGTGCTTAATCCATTAAGCTTGTCGCAGTAGACTCCTTAATTTCTTGATCAGAACTAAGGATTATATCCTTAAAGTATGATAATGAAATTGAAGGATCTTCATAAATCTATATTTAGATTTTAGAAGTACTAAAATTGCAATAGTAAAACTCTTGGAGAGTTAATGACTATTCTCAATGAGACAAAGTCAAACTTTGCAATTAGGCAAGTAGCGCAAGGCGCACCTTACTTCGATATTCTAGAAACCCGAGGCTAGGCCAAAGGCTTCTGGAATGTGAAAAAGGGCAAATTCAAAATCATTATAATCTTCTGGGAAGATAAAAGACATATCCCAAAATGTCTGCTTAATTGTGGCAAACGGGATCGCGGAAGCGTGACTGTCGTTTGGACAAAGCAGAAATGAAGGAATTGAAGACGAGCAAGGCTCATACTTCAAATATGATTGTCATAAATATGTTCATGACAAGTATTAAAATTGGATTTTAGATACCTAGTGTGGTACATATATATATATTGATGTTCAGAATCTGTTTTGAACAGGATACTGACTTTAATCGAGATCAATCTGCGGATTGGAAAGGGATGAAAATCGTTGTTTTAACCGTAGATACCTAAGTTTGGGAACTACCCTCGTGTGTGTACCTAAATTAGGAAACTATTATAATGTAACTAGTTTGACTAGATACATTATCTCTATATCAGTGTTTGACCCGATGCGGGTGAACCTTTATATTCTAGAACACTAAAGTGTTTTATTATATAGAGATGATATTGAGATAAACACATTAGATGTGAATAACAAAATTTAATTTTGAATATAAATAAAATCTCAAACGTATAACATGACAAACAATAGCTCAAACTGATTTGATCAGATGAAACTTAAATGTGGCATCTTTGTCTGGGACACGACTAAACAAGACTCGTATATCCACACTTTTGAAGAGTGGGTACTAGGACTGATTTGATTTCAATCAAATAAAGTCTACGAATCTAGTTTATTGGGCAAAGTGCCTAAAACACTATTTACTTGGTAAAAGTGCAAATGCCACCGATCTATTAGCCCTCGGTCATAGTGACGTGAGTGGGCCCATGTCTAGCTTCGTGAACTTTACGGATGTGGCATCATATTATGGTTATGTGTTTCTTTTGAAACAGAAATCGGAAACTTTTAAAGTTTCGACACGAAATAGACAAACAGATCGGCTAAAGTATTATACCGTCACGGTAAGACCGTAATGGAAAATACTTAAGCAATAAGTTTCTTATATACTTGAAAGAATAAAGTATTCTTTCAAATGAGGACTCCTCCCGGAACACGTCGGTTTGACGGTGTATCTGAACTGAGTAACCGAATCTTATTGGACATTATAAGGTTAATCATGAGTCGCTCTGAGCTACCATTTCCTTCAACGGATAAGCTTCAAACAGTGCAAGAACTTATTTAGAATAATGTTTCATTAAAATCTGTTTGACAGATTTCATATTAAATATGAACGGGAAAGAAACCGGGTTTCTCAATCCTGTAAATTTGGGTATGCTAGGCATATGTTTGGATGATACCAAACTAAAACCCAAATTGGATAAGTGCCAAATGTAGGTTATCCTAGGGATACCATAAGTATTGTACTTATACATCTCACAAGAGAACAATTAGATTGTTGTTCACCATGCGGTTTTCCTAAGAGGAATACCGATATGCAGTGGTAAGTGGAGGATAGTAAAACTCGATGAAAGTCGGAGAGAGTCAGAAAACAACCTGGGGTATGGGTTTCTGATCTCACCTCGTAAAGATGTTAATCTTTTGAGGCATACCAACTGACTACGTATGAGGAAGTGATACAAGGTATCGACTCCGTATTATGACAAAGTGTCATGATATCCGAAATGGATTCCATGTAAATCAACTTAGTTTAGAACTAGTTGACGTACCGCAAGGCATTATGCCTATTGGTACTATATAAGTCTTCAAGGAAGACGTACATGGATGGCAACATACCAACGTGCTAAGCTAGGCTTTTAACGGAAAGGTATCGTTATCAACATTGTGTTGATTACGATTCAACCTTTTACCTGTTGCCACGGTAAATCCATTTGGATAATGTTTGCTAAAGCTGCGTATTTCATTTATGAAATATGACAGCTTTGCGGGAAAATCGCTTTCCTGAAAAGGAAACCTTTTGGAGGATGTTTAAAACATCCTGGCGGTTTTGTCGTACTATAACTAGCAAACAAGGTTTGCAGGTTATTCGATCCATGTTTGGATTGAAGCAAGCATTAGGTTCTTGGAATTATCATTTTGATGTAATCATAATGGTGTATGATTTAATTCAAAAAGAAAATGATTCTTGTGTATATAAGAGGGTCAGTGGGAGCGCACTGACAATGGATGTCCTAAATAAATAATGATAATACATCATTTCTTGGAAATGATATTCCCATAAATAACAATCGGTGAAAGCTTGGCTTTTATGAAACTCTCTGAGAAACTGTACATTGAAAAATATACGCGACCGGTGTCTCATACGCATTGAGCATATGATTCACACACAGGCCAATCCAAGTGATAGTCACTGGATAGAAGTTAAGAACATCCATTAGTATCTTAGAGAACTAAGGATGATGTCTTAATCTATGGAGAAGGAGAACTTGAAATGACTAGGATCACTGCTGCAAGTTTCCTAAACCGATACAAATGGTACTGTACAATTTGAATAACGGTACAGTGAGCTGGAAATCTTCCAAGCAAGATTCTGTTACCGAATAAACAACAAATGCGGGTTATTGCAGCAGCTGAAGCAGTAATAGAAGCCTTCTGGGGTCGGTAAATATCTAATTAGATTAGATATAGTTCTTTTAGCAGCTGAGCTAGGCTACAGCACATGCTAAAGAATTAATGGTCTCATAAACGATCCAAATAAATACTTCGATATTCATCTGATTTGTTCGGATCATACATCGTGGCGATGTGATGATCGAATAAATCGCATCAGACGATAATCATGAAAATCCGCTGACGAAAACCTTTTCTCAGCAATTTGAGCAAACCGTACATAGTTCGGGTGTCATACACTCGAGTGACTGGCTATAGGCCAAGTGGGAGATTGTTGGACAATTATGACCCATAGCGTCACTATTTGTACAGATCACGGTGTTGTTATACAAATTAACTATGTGACAAAGGAGATTGCACTCTTATCATTTGTGATTAGATCACCTAGATGTATAAATGATGAGAGGTCTCTATGATTAGTGCCTGGATTGAGAATGATATGAGACAGTATCAATCCATGAAGGCAGAATCATTAAATATCCCTAATCAGAGTATTATCGAGATTGGATATCGATAAATACGTAAAAGACTAGTATTACACTTGTGCGCGTTGTGAGGGCACAACGGCATAGTTCTCATATATTTGGGTATATGATACTCATGCAAGTGTAATAGGAGGTTGTGTTTTACCGATGGTACGGGAACACAGCTTCGCTCTGGATAGACCCCCTCAGAATTCCATTGGTAGTATGACTATGTGTCTATGGAAGTCCGAAATCAGGGTAGGTGTATTTGATCTTAACCTGAGACTTGCACCGCTAATGCATACGACAATTTATATACTTTGGTTGAGGTCGTCCAGGGCTTTAACAGGTTCTGTGTACGCCAATTTATGGTATATCGAGAATCGTAGTGTGTTGGGTGTGATGTCAAGACGGAAGTGTCACTCTAGTAATATGGAGATGATGGTCACGTAGGATACATGACTGGTTCTCTTAAATGCTGCAGCTATCGGGATAAAATGACAAGGTCAGGTTTATCCGATTATAGAGACTAGTCACCAGACATCCGATATGTGCTTCGTACGGGCAGACACAATTCCAGCCACAGGCCTAGCACGTGATCATCCGATACTGGACAGAAATACGCAATATTACGTATACTATGCCTGATACAGATCCTTTATTCCTGTAAGGATATTTCCGGAGAATTGGGTAGGCATGGCGCTTTGCTAGAGGCCAACCTTGTCTTGTAAATCGGTATAAACGTAGTACGAGGTACTTACGTGTTCGGATAGTCCGACGACCGAATTTACTGCCAACATATCCAGGGATCTCATGGGTCACTTCCCAAAGATTCAGCGATGACGTATGACTCGCACTCTAAATTAATCTGGGATTAATTAGAAGAGAGAGAAAATTAATCTGGGATTAATTACGGAGATATTTTATCTGGGATAACGATTAATTTGGAATTAATCGAGAAATTAATATATTTGATATATTAACGAAATTGGATTTCGACGCGGAATTAAAATTAGATTTTAATTCGGGGGAACGAATTAATTAGAATTAATTCGTTAGCGACGTGAATAGTGACTTCGCTAGGCGTAATCATTTAATTACAACGCAACGGAAAATTCGTTAATTTGGAATTAGCGAACCCGAGCCCGAGATTATTTGCGAGCGCATTCGCATTTCGAATTTGAGTGCGGCACGTCAAATCAAGCGTCAAATCGCTAGTCGCATCTAGCGTCACATCAAGCGTCAAATCATGTCACTTGGAGTGATGTGACCATTGATTGATTGATTGATGTGACTTGATGTGATTGATTGTAGTTGTTGGAATGGTTGTTGCCATTTGACTTTTGGAGCCAAATTGGTAAATCCATTTTATTGATTTTTTTGAAAATCAAAAAAAGGTAATTCACTTATTTATTTTGGAAAATATATAAGTGTTTGATTTACACTTTTCCAACTAATTCAACACATCTCTCCTTCTCTTTTTCTCTCTACTTCACACACCCATGGAGGCCAAAAACTGCTCACTGGTTCTTCAAAATGCCGAGCAGTAGGGAAACCAAGAGTGTGATTTTGTGGCAAAATCACAAGTACTAGCACACTTACGAGACATGCGAAGGTGATAGGGAAGTCCACCTATGAGCCGGGAACCATTCGACGAAGCTTGGGGCTTGACGAAGGACCAAAAACGAAGCCAATCCAGTGAGGTTGCACAGCTCACTGCCGAATGGAACAGAAGGCAGAATCTGAATTTTTTTTGCCTCCGCGTCGCTCAACCAATCGATGTGAGTATTCCGTAACTTCTTCGATTGTTATTCGCACATTATTTCATGCTTATAATCGATCCTAGACCTTTATAGAAACCAACAAGAAGATGGGTGGATGAGGTATCTGTAATAACTTGCATATTATGAGGCTTGTTTTGTCCTCGTCCTGACCTCATGTCGAACCTTTGGAGGATCACCCCAGCAACCTGCGAGGGGTACACGTTAGATGGTAAGGTGAAAATGAAAATTTCTAACTAAAAGGAAAAAAAGAAAGGGATGATGGGTAATTACCTCCAACTCGAAAGACGGTCAGTACAATTATCACCTCATCAGAAATGATTTGGGTGTTACCCCATACTCCTCTGACCTGAAATCACTTGTCTTTGAAGTTTTTGTTAGTGGTCGAGAGGTGGGTAATTAAATGTTTACCACTGGCGTATTCCTTAGGGTTGGTATTCAGCCAGCAAAGCCTCTTTAGGTCTTCAACCAATGGCTCACCCAGATGACGTAAAGCTCGTAAAACACCCTCCACCCATTCAAGTTCAATTGGCATGAGGCCAAGTTCATTGCTAGCAGCATCTTTGCAAAGTATCATTGGAAGGGTAGGCGCGAACCCATATCAAAGAATGCCGTGCAAACGGCAACTTAATCGCCACTTGGTCAGCTTGTCTGATCCCATTCCTCAGGGACGTCCGAACTCAGGAATTTCAAATCTCTCCCTTAGTTGGTCGAGTTCAGCTTAGGAGATGGTAGAGGCTATGTCTACATCTAGTTTGACGAAGTCCAGGGAGAAATGTTGGCTCATGTCAGACTATTCTTTTGGTGTAGGACTGGTTTTCTTCTTCTGAGATAGTCAGTGTTGTGTCATAGTCGGTGTGTTCAACTAATTTTGAGCTTCCCACTTCAACTGGATCGGTTGGACGTGGGTAGGTACGTCAGATAATAGGACGTTGAGTGGAGTTGTAGAGGAGTATTCAGAGTCTGACATTCCTAAGAAGTGACCCGAGGAGAAAGGTTAGTTAAAAATAAACTAAAACTCGTTTATAATTTATATGGGCCTATTCCTGCTATTAGTTGGGCTTTCTGTTTGGGGTTGTTGTTTACCACAGTTTTCCATGTCATCTTTACCAAGTGATTAATCCTAGAAAGCTCTAAATTCTCTAACGATGGTGGAACAATAATTCTGCAAATAATAGCACAACCAAACACAGAAATCCAACCCAACCTACTAACATAAGCCTAAACCAAACACAAACCAAAAACACATACCCATTCAACAATATCATAAACCCAAAAACACACATATACGCATCAATCTAAAACCTAAAACCACATAAAAGCCCACACAAAACCCAGAGTATGCTATCAAACAAGGTGTACATTCATCATGTTCATTGCACAGCATTTATAAATGAAAACATGCCCAATACAAAGGAAGTAAAGACAAAAATCCAAGAGCCCTTACTCGTATGTTGAAGACGAAGTTGTTGAAAAGTCTCAGAGTTGCAGAAGAAGCTTGAGTTCTTGAGAGTACTTTGAGGGAGACGAAGTTGGTAAAAGTAAGGAAACAAATGGGCGTGGCCTTTAAATAGGTAGCTCGGGTAGATGTTGATCATTGATTTGGAATGAAAGTTTTGGATTGATGACACATGTGGGGTCAATCACTGTCGTTGAGTTCAGATCAAGGGCTCAGATGGGAGCCACAAACTCAGTTCATCTCACCCACACGAGTTTTGGCAAGCAAGTCATAGATATGCGACACTTGGCACATTGGGGAGACGAGACAAAAAGAGATTTGATGGATGTGATGGGAATTTTAGGATGATCATTATGCCATCACATATTCCTAAGGACGATTCAGAAACCCTAGCAATGCCTTTTCAAATGGCGGTGAAAGAAAGACAATCATAATAAAAATGCCATCTTTAGAAGTATGCAAAGCAACTAGCCCCGGGAAGTATGATCCTAGGAAAAGCTGAGGCGATACGAAGTTTTTAGAAGGAAAAAACCCGAGGACACTATATCAATATGCACCACCATATTTTGTAAAGTTCCCAGTATCAACTCACCATTGAGAACTAGGAGACATATGTTGATGGTGGTTTTTCACCCCGATGAAGGTTCAAATACCGAGCGGGGGTAGAATAAGTATTGTACTTAGTAAGAAATTGATGATAAAGGTCCAAGGCCCAAAGAGACAGAAGGGATTTGACCGATGAACCCGACCATATAATTCAGGGGTTTCCCCAAAGACATAACTTGTTGATGATTAAAGGTGGCAATGGGCCGGGCCGGGCCTTAAAAAAGCCCGCGCCTGGGAAAAGCCCGACCCAGGTGTCTTCCGAACCGGGCTGACCCGGCCCGACTCGGGCCCGGGCTTTATCCGGCCCGTTTTTTTAAAAAAAATTAAAAACATTAAAAACACACAAATACAAAATACATTCACACTATATGCAAAAACAATTCACAAATAAATCGAAAGTTTCATCGATAAATTAACAATTTAAATGCTACAAACAAATAAAAATGCTACAAACATATTAATATATATATATATAGGTTTTGGCCCAGACCAAAATTGCTAAGCCCGACTCGGGCTATAGGGCCCGGTAGGGGTGACAATTTGGGTTAGGATTCATTTATTCGTTCGATTCGATTCGCTTTAAAGCTAATACGGGTTTGGAAAAATGGATTCGTTTAATAAATGGGTCAATTCGATTCGATTCGTTTAATAAACGAATCGAATCTGAATTTGAGTTCATCAATTCGTTTGTTCGTTTAATAAACGAATCCTAAACGAATCGAATCTGAATCGAATTCATTTAATACCCGTTTAATTATATTACAAATTTACCCTTATATTTTTTTATTATATTTGTTAAACCCGAAGGACATTTAAGTAATTACTTATATTTAACCTAAATTTTCAAGTATATAAAGTAAATTTTAATCCTAAACTTAACCTAAATCTAAACTTTCCCTCACCAGCCGCCTCTCTCAAATAGATAACGGTTCCTTCTCCAAATGGCTTGGCTCATTCTTCTATTATTCATTCGGCTCCTCTTTAGCAGATGTCATTGACCACCCTCTTCTATGATTTTATTATTCATTAAACATTGAATCGTCTCTCAAATACCTATGTTTGATTTTGCAGATAAGTGTTCTTGTTTGGGAGCTCCGAGTTTTGGGCTGGGATGTCAACTACGGAGCTGAATTCGTGCCTAGCACTGATGGCAACTACACTGTGATTGTGTCTAAAACTAGGAAGGTCTTGCTAACTGATGGTGCTCTCCATTGATAACCTATCTTCTAAGAAGAAGAAGCTCCTATACAGGTCCAAGACCAAATCCATTGAAGGCCATTGCATGCATTGCACAATAAGCAACAAGGTTCTTTTATTTGTTGGAATTTAATTTCATAAAATTTTAAACTTTTGGGGATTTTCTTTATATTATTTGTGGTATTAGTTTTTTGGGATTTTGGTGTTTTGGCTTTGTTGGATACCATAGGTGGTAGAGACTGGAGACTGGACATTGTGGGTTGAATCTGGACATAAATTTTATTATTATACTTGAATCTTCGTACTCTTGCCTGTAAAATTTATGTAAAATTGGTGGTGCATTTAATATATATGTTTTTTTTTATTTGTGTAAATTATCATCTTGTTGGTTTATTAAACGAATTGTATGTAAACGAATTGGACGAATTTCATGTAAACGAATCAGATGCGAATATTCGTTTATTAAACGAATACTAAATTCGATTCGATTCGCTTAATTTTATATAAACGAATTGAATACGAATATTCGTTTATTAAACGAATCGAATCCGAATCCTAATATCAGGATTCGTTTAATAAACGAATCGAATTTGAATTTAGTGCATTACAATTCGATTTGTTTAGTATTCGTCACGAATTTGATTTGTTTATTCGTTTTGACACTCCTAGGGCCCGGCCCGGACCAAAGCCAGGGCGGGCCGGGCCGGACAGGGCCCGGGCTTTTCTGCCACCCTAATTAATGATAAAGTAAGTTGGATACAGACCCAACCACCTAGAGGATGTTGATTTTGGATTTTCTAAAAGTTTATTGAAACCCCGACCTTATGGTCTTTGTTAGTGAAACCCGACTTGGTTGAGAGAACTGAAGGGAAGCTTTTATAGTATCATCTACCTCAGTGTGCCGACCAGAGGAATAAAGATGGATCATAGGCCGACCTGTGTTGGAGTAATATGACATATGCCTTAGTTAAAAGGATAAGCTTCCAGAAGGCTAATGATCACTATGGGAAAAGTAACGGCTCTCATTGGAAGTAGCCCATGTTAGCCGCCATAGCCCGGTGCAGTGGCAGAGAGGTGGCAGAGCAAAGCCGCCATGGACCGGTGTAGTGACAGTGAAATGAGCTATTCTAATTGGCGCATTCCAGGGTAGTCGAGGAGAGTTGCGATGACAATGATGGCAAGGTGACATGGGCTGACGTCACTAGCGGTGAAATAGTGAATTTGTAAGCCTATATAAATGTGTTGAAGATTCAGATTCAAGAGTTAGTAAATTTCGCATCTCACAACATATAAAAAAACTAAGAGCTTAAAAATCAATGATAGAGAGAGAAAGCTGGTCGGGTACCTGACCAAGTGAGTGAATTGTACTGTGCTAGTATAAGACCCGATGCGTATTATCACTTAAAGAGTTTATTTCTCCATTTTAGTTCGGATCGGTCTTGAAGAAATTCATTATTAAGAGAGATTTATTTGAAGGGTTAATTTACATATTGTTATTGGAACGAAAAATCGCGGTCAACACTATGTGTGTTTGACGATAGCTCCACTTTCTCTACTACTCTAAGGAAGTCTTCAATATCCAAATTATAAAGCCAAATTCAGATTACTCAAAATTCATCTATTCCATTGCATAAGCTGTGTTAGTAGTACATTTGAAGGTATATGTGCGAATGATATGCTTATTTTTATTTTTTTAATATTTTATTGTAAATATTTTAAAATAATATTAATTTGACATTTGTTTCCTTCAAATTTGTATTTCCATAACTTATATCTACATATTAAAAAAAAAATTAAGTTGAATAATTCAAAAAATTAAATAGATCAGTTAATCGAATGGTCAAAAATAATTTAATTATAAAAATTATTATATCATGCCTAAAGTTTATTTTACAGATTTAAATTCAGTGTTGAGTTATGTTTTTTTAAAATAAATTATGATATTTAATTATTGAATAAAAAATTATATATAATTAAATCTTAATCATTTATTAGTATTAATACACATGTGATAGAAAATTATAAAAAAAAAAACTTAGCATAATTCAGTTGAACAGTGAACTTAAATTCTGAACAACTGCTCTTATTGCCCCATATTCCCCCAAAATAGCATCATCCTTTAATGTCTTACAAGATTAGAATGCATTTGATGTACATAAAAGAAAGATCGAAGATAAAGAGGAAAAATGATTTTGCTTTGTTCACAATTCGTGCGGATTGCCAAGACATTCCTTCAATTCAGGGGATGGGTTTTTGCACAGAAACAAAGAAAGCAAATGGGACACCACCCATGTTATCAATAATAATAATAATAATAATAATAATAATAATAATAATAATCATCATGTAGCTTTAATTAATGTTTCAATGGACGATGTCATTTAATAGTGAGTGATGTTCTCCTAAAGTTTTGTTAATTCAAACTTTTAATATTATTTATGTAATGGTCACTCCAAAATATAAGATTTTATCTTATTATTTATAAACTCATCCGCGCACTCTCAAGTTATGTGAGATATCACAATCTACATTGACCATGAACATTTACATATTTCTAAACAATACGAGATGTCATATCATTCTTATTGATCGTGAACATCAACACGCTCTCAAACAATGTAAGATATCACAATATCTTCATTGGCCATGCACTTCCACACTTTCTTCAATTTTATTTTTAATATTAATCTTGATATGAGTCCAAACCCATTTACTCATGGCAAGTAACGAGTGAAATTACCAATCAAATCAATTTTTTTTTTTTTTTTTTTTTTTGTAAATTTTCGTAGGAAATAAATCATAATTAAACGCAACAAAGGGACAAGATGCCATGTTGTGGGGACTCAGACAAAACAGTTTCAGTTCCCTAGTCGGCCATTAAATTTTCTATTCGACCCCACACCCCAAAGCTAACCATAATATGCAGAAACTTACATCTCTTTTTCTTCAAAATCCTTCCCTTTCGGCCATTTGTGTGAAATCACACCAATTCTTTACTCAAAAACACTCTTCCTTGAGACCCGTTCAAACACTTTGTTAATTTCCTTACCTTACTCCTATTACAACAACAACATTCCCAGCATTTATTTCACCATTTCCTCTTTGTTAATTTTTTCAACACACCAATCCATTTCATCTGTATTGACACTTTCTTCTTTCACAAGCAAACACTAGCATCATTTCCCCTCTCTCTTTTCTGGGTTTCTTTCTTCCCCCTTTCTTAATTTCAAAATGGGTAAAAATCAACTAATTCTACTGCTGTGGCTGCTTTTGTTGCTTATGTTTTTTGCTGGCCACATTCACTGCACAAGATCATACACTCAAGTTTTCAAAATGAAGGAGCCCAAATCTCAGCAGCAGCGTTACTACTCACCACGTACAGTTCTTGGGTTCTTACCAAAATATGTACCAATCCCACCTTCTGGTCCTTCTAAGGAACACAACAACATAGGCTTACAAAGTTCAGAGACCTCTCCATGAACATCATATCATATCATCAATTCACTTTGAATCTTTTTTTCCCTTTATTAATTACTCATGCAACTGAACATGATCACGGATTTGGCACGTGGGGTATTTTTTTTGATGACTGCTCTGGATAACTAGAAGTATTATTTTAGAAGCTGTTCATTGTATGTTGTGTGTGTAACCCTCTCCTCTAATGGAAGGAATATAGCAGAGCTTTAACTTTTAAGCATTGCACACGATCTTTGTTGAGTGCAATGGATAGTTTCAATACCTTTTTTTTTTTTTTTTTTTTTTTTTTCTATAAATGAAAATTATAATATATGTATATCTAACGTGTAAATCTTTTATTTATATTTTCTCTTTAAAATTGTTCTTCATTTTCATGAATCGCTCAGAAAAATACCCTTATTTTATATTTTGAGATACTTATGTTCATTATTTTATTATATTTGGTGATGGAGTTTTGTCAAGTTTGATTGAAAATTCTGAATAGCAATTGAAATTAGGAATTATATATCGTTCCTTATGTAAATCGGGTCTAATTAATTAAAAGACCAGTATAATTAATAGAATTGTCAAGTCCACATCTAAACACTTTCCTTAATTACATTTATCAATTTGAGATATGAAATGACTGATAATTTGCATAAGTTTTGATACAGATTTAATTGGGATGACTTTTAATTTTGTCCAGCGTAAAAATGAAAGGATGACGTGAGCTTATGTTAATATTTGATATGATATAATAATTAATGTGTTGATGGTGTTTTCAGGTCCTATGTTATTTAAGGAATACGACAGGGGTAAAAAGGTAATTCCCTTTTTGGTCAGGATCATTAATACCGACCCGACCACTATACAGTAAGAGACCGAGCACTTGATGATTGGTGACCGACCACTTTGGTTCAGATGACCGGGAAATTTTCAGATCGACAGCGGCATTCTCAGTCCAAAGGACTATCATGACCGACCTCATGAAGACCGACCAGATAGCGAGATATGCTCGAGAAGATGACACCATATTCTTGTGGATAAGATGACAAGTTATCCTATTTTCATGGGGAAAACTGGTGAGTCAGAGTCCTAGTAGGATAAAGAAAGTAAAAGTAGTTTTGATTAGGAATCCTTATGGGAAAAGGAAATTGTTTCAACTAGGAAATTCTTGTAGGAGAATGAATCTGATTTCTACACTATTATAAATAGAAGGGTAGAGTGTGCATAAGGGTAACAAGTTGAAGTTGAGATCAGAATCAAGATCAATCTCATTGTGATTAAACTTGTAAAAGCACGAGAGATACAAGTTTCAGCAATAAAAGCATAGTTCTGTTTGTGTCCGCGGACGTAGGTTGGATAAAAATCCGCCGAACCACGTTAAATCTCCTTGTCGATTGACGTATTATTTGTCTTTTGCTAAGTTTACTTTTGGTCCCCCATAACCAAACAAATTCACTATTGAGGGAGGATCGTCTCGGGAGTAATATTCCCATATTGCCCTAAGACCAAAATCAGCCGTCAACAGTTGGCGCCGTCTGTGGGGAAATCAACAAAAAACAGCTCGCGTAGTAAGACGATGGCAGAAGATGGAAATCACCGATCGTCAGGGATTTCACCAGATAGTTCGGGAAATCCATGATAAAGGTCTGTTGGCCGAGCCTACTTTGAGGAGGTTCCCGATTGAGGAGGGACATAGTAGGGCATACTGTGTCTACCATAACGTAAGGGGACATGCCACGAATGGGTGCAGAGACCTGCGGGAGCAGGTGGAAGACTTGGTGAAAGAAGATTATCTCAGTGTGTACATAGACCATTCGGTTTTTGAGGTCGACCAAGTTGATAGCGGAAGTCATCCGGTCGGATGCGTGGAATGCTGAGATGCAAAAAGGATGTATTAAGAAGATCATTGCTTGTAGTGACCCTTGTAGAGTTGCAAGAAAGGCAACAGATCCTAAAAAGGTGAGTAAAACCTCTTCTGACTTAGGTTGACATTTGATTATGCTTGTTTGTTATGGCTCACACAATGGTTTTGATATTTGTTTTACGGCTCGGGTCTGCTCTTGTACCGCTGAGACCGATGTTTCCTTCCGGCTCGGGTCTGCTCTTGTACCGCTGAGACCGATGTTTCTTTCCGGCTCGGGTCTGCTCTTGTACCGCCGAGACCGATGTCTTTTTCCGGCTCGGGTCTGCTCTTGTACCGCCGAGACCGATGTCTCTTTCCGGCTCGGGTATGCTCTTGTACCGCCGAGACCGATGTCTCTTTCCGGCTCGGGTCTGCTCTTGTACCGCCGAGACCGATGTCTCTTTTCGGCTCGGGGCTGGATTTCGTTCCGCCGAGGCCACTTGTTTATTCAGCTCAGGGTCGGGTTACGTCCCACCGAGTCGGCTTCTTTAGACTGGGGATGTAACATTCCCCCCGAGCCAAGTCTTTCTTTTAGCACGGGATCGGGTTACGTCCCACCGAGTCGGCTTCTTTGGACTGGGGATGTAACATTCCCCCAGAACCAAGTCTTTCTTTTAGCTCGAGGTCGGGTTACGTCCCACCGAGTCAGCTTCTTTGGACTGGGGATGTAACATTCCCCCAGAGCCAAGTCTTTCTTTCAGCTCGGGGTCGGGTTACGTCCCACCGAGTCGGCTCTATTGGTCTGGGGAGGTGACATTCCCCCAGAGCCAAATGTTCTTTCAGCTCGGGGTCGGGTTACGTCCCACCGAGTCGGCTCTATTGGTTTGGGGAGGTGACATTCCCCCAGAGCCAAATGTTCTTTTAGCTCGGGGTCGGGTTACGTCCCACCGAGTCGGCTTCTTTGGACTGGGGATGTAACATTTCCCCAGAGTCAAGTCTTTCTTCAGCTCGGGGTCGGGATACGTCCCACCGAGAGACTTATCATCGGCATGGGATCGGAGCATCTCCCCCATGGTCGGCCATCTATTGGTCTGGGGAGGTGACATTCCCCCAGAGCCAAATGTTCTTCTCAGCTCGGGGTCGGGTTACGTCCCACCGAGTCGATCGTCACCAGCATAAGGGCAAACCATTTTCTCCACTGGTAGATATTGGGATCCTCGTTGACTGAACACATGAAGGTGGCAGGAAGGACCAGATTTGCAGCCAAGGCATTTTTCTCTGCGGTTCCTGGAGTGACTACTGACGGATTCATCGACACACCATCTTTTTTTATAGTTCCCGGCATCAACTCGCAAACTCGTTGTTACCGAGAACTAGGGGATAGATGTTGATGGTGTTTTCAGGACCTATGTTATTTAAGAAGTACGGCAGGGGTAAAAAGGGTAATTCCATTCTCGGTCGAAATCATTAATGCCGACCCGACCACATGAGTGTTATAAATCCAACAGGTAGAGACCGAACACTTGATGATAGGTGACCGACCACTTGAGATCGGATGACCGGGCATTATCAGATCGACAGCAGCATTCTCAATTCAAAGGACTATCATGACCGACCTCATGAAGACCGACCAGATAGCGAGATATGCTCCAGAAGATGACACCCTATTCTTGTGGATAAGATGACAAGTTACCCAATTTTCATGGGGAAAACTGGTGAGTCAGATTCCTAGTAGGATAAAGAAAGTAAAGGTATTTTTGATTAGGAATCCTTATGGGAAAAGGGAATGGTTTTGACTAGGAATCCTTATGGGAAAAAGGGAATAGTTTCAACTAGGAAATTCTTGTAGGAGAAGAAATCTGATTTCTACACTATTATAAATATAAGGGTAGAGTGTGCATAAGGGTAACAAGTTGAAAGTTGAGATCAGAATCAAGATCAATCTCATTGTGATTAAACTTGTAAAAGCACGAGAGATACAAGTTTCAGCAATAAAAGCATAGTTCTGTTTGTGTCCGTGGACGTAGGTTGGATAAAAATCCGCCGAACCACGTTAAATCTCTTCGTCGATTGGCGCATTATCTACCTTCTGCTAAGTTTGCTTTTGGTTTCCCATATAACCAAACAAATTCACTATTGAAGGAGGATTACCTCGGGAGTGATATTCTCATATTGTCCTGAGACCAAAATCAGCCGTCAACATAATGAAATAACATTTTATACTTGTTCCCTATTCTATATGCACTATAGATACCTTGACCCTACTAGAGCTCCTTTCTTCTTCTTCTTCTTCTCATGTACTGCCCTTTTTTAAATTCAATTTGTGCAAGATTCAAGATATACATTTGATTTGTTTATGTTGAACAGATTCATAAGTTATGGCCAGCTTATATCATATAGTGAAAATGAAAGTTAAAAATGAAATGTTGTTTTTGTTTTTTTCCATATTCATATGAGTTGAATTTTGTTTTGGAGAACAGAAACATGTTAGGGGCCATGATGAGTAGTGACTAATTTCTCAAAGACAAAGCTAACTACCAAATGACCTTAGTTCAAAAGTCGTTAATGTAGGTTGATGGAGAAAATATTTTTAGTTACTTCATACTTTCTAATGATATTAAAATCTTCCATTGAAATTAGAAGATGCTTCTGAGCTTAGTGTTTTGTTGTAGGTTGACTAAAATTAATATTAGTTTAAATTACTAACAATCAGATGATGAAAAGAAAATTTGTCATAAAATTTTCGGTTTTTGTTCTTTCATCTGTAATTTATAGTTATTATGACGAAAGCGAAATTATAAAAAATATGCAAATAAATTAGGGTTGTATCAGAATTAACCATCATTAAGTTTTTCTATTAAAATTTGCCAAATGAACTCACTGCGGATCAAAATACATGTAATGACCCTAAATTTTTTAATAAGGGTATTATTGTCTTTTAACCTAAAAATCATTGGTCAAATTTTGAATTTTTGACTTTAGGAGTCAATTAAAAATTTTTCATTAGTTTACTTCAAATTTTATTTCACCCAAATTGTAGGGATTTGACTGAAATTTTTTAGCCCATTATAAATCCTCTTCACGTGCAGCCCATTCTTCTCATTTTTCTTTTTCTTCTTCTTCCATGCGAGAAAGAAAGCTTCGATCCGGCTATAGGTGGCCGTTTTCTGGCTAGTGGGTTGGGGAAAAGATAGAGCGGGCTGTGAGGAGCATTTTGGTGGTTGTGGTGTCGCCAGAGATAGTCGTTTTCCGACGAAGGGAGAGCTTGATGATTCCAATGATTTTTGGCCGATTCACGGTAAACCAAAACTCCATTGGGCGTGTGACCACCGCCATTGGGTTTAGGATGACGACACACACATTTTGGTGTTGGGCGCTTCGAAGATCGCCGGCGTTTGGGCTCCACGCGCCGACGTGTGTGGCAACGCGTGAAGGCCAAGCACCGAGTTGTCTAGGCAGAGTCATGTATTTGACATCCCCGACGAGTTGGTTCGACCCTTTCGCGCGGTAATGATCCTGAACTCTAATCTTCGTGTATTTGTCGTAATTTTATTTCGCATTTAATTTACTGATTTTGGATTATTTGATTTATCGATTTTTGAGTTTTGGGATTGTTGTTTTCACATTGTGGCTTTGAGTTTGAAGTTTGGTTGGGTGGTTCTTGTACTCGGTGTTAGGGTTGGTACTCGGAGTGCCAATCCGGATCGTATTCATGTCTGATTCATGAATATAAACAATTTATTTTTCCGTAATATTACTTATTTATGGTAATACTTCTTATTTTTATATACATATTCGATCTAATTACGATTAGATTGAAACTAAATAGGATTTAGCAATATGTATTTATTAGACAAAGACCCGATAATATATAATGTAGTGCACAATTACAAAGTAGTTTGTAATTGACATTGGGAAGTGAAGTAGATTATCAAATAAAGTTTCTGGTCAAGATTTACTAACACGGGTCGGTTAGTAAAATCCGTTGAGACCAGTACACGTCGTATATCAAGACTTGGTCCGATGGTTTATCCCAATGAACCATGAGTCTGGGGAGACTCGTATAGACGTGTAGGTGTTTATAGTGGATAAACACTGAAAGACTCATCAAAGATTTCCTAATAGATGGTACACCAACGTCAATAGAAATCTTCTCGGGTTGAGTGAGCATAGTGATCCTTTGACTTGAGGTACCACTGTGGATGTATGAGGTATCCTCCACACTTTGATGGCAGTCACGTCACCGATCTATTTAGATCAGACCTCCGTCTGTTCGTTGGGTGTGAACTGATCCTCAGGATATCCTGTGTGTATCAAGATAAGATCCGTCAGTTCTGTGTACAGAGTATAGGTATTCAATGTGTAATTAGCAATCTGTTAAATCCATGGGCCCGTGGTATACTGTAGAAGTAAGTTCTAAGTGTTATTAAGAGATTGCTAATAGAATCGTCGATGAGATTATACCTATAAAGATTTGACGTTATTATCTATATCTCTGGGATAATCCGGATACCTGTGACGGAGGGATTATACGTATACGATGACCTTGACCTGTATGGTTCAGAGAGTTTATCCATGTTTGTCATAATTTACGGGTGGGTAGATTATGGACACAAAATTGGATTTCGTGATGGATATGCCTGAACCTAGAGAGTCCCACTAATGAAACATACTCGCAAAGCACTAGGGCTACTTTTATAAATAATATTGATTATTTATAGATCGTTTAACGATTAAACGATAAATACACGTTTTAAGGGTTTTTCCAGCTTTTTCCTAATTAATGTGTATTTGATTTAACTACTTTATTTTATTAAATCCACATTAATTAATTGTCAAATAAAATATTTGACACTTATCACAAATATATGTATTATGGAATATTTAATGTAAATATTATACATATATTTGGATATTTATATTTGTAATTATCCAATTATTTAATTGTTAAATAATTAGATTAATTAAATATAAATATCTTTTAACTTTAATATGGAAAAATGTAATTGGTACATTTGTGCATGTATGAATTAAAATGGTTGACAACTTGATTTTTGGCATTTTTAATATTGATTAAATTAGTAAAAATCAAAATTCCCATTTTACCCTTGGTAATGTCGGTCATGCCCTATCTTTAAGCTTTGTGTTTTTTCATTTTTGCTTCACATTTGGCTTCAAAAATAGATTACAAAAAAAGGAGTTGAGAGAAAAACAAAGTGCTAAAGGAGATTTGTGAAGAAAACTTTGAAAATTAAGATAATTTCATACTTTTCTTTACTTGAAAATTATTTCTATGCCTTTAGGCTTCAACGTATGATGTTGTCATGTTTTCTCTATTCTCTTGGGTTTGTAATAAGTTTTTTTGTAGCATGAATGAAAGGTGTTAGCATGTATATTTAGTAAAGATAGCTTATTAAGTGTTATTAAGCTTACTTTTGGTTATTTGATAACTTGGTAGCCATTCTAGAGTTGCTTAGCCACTCATAAATGACCTAGAATTGTTCTCGAGTTGTTTCATGATGGTGAGACTTGTTTGGTGTTGTAAGGATTGAATTAAAGTGTTGAATTTTATTAATTTGGGGTTAATTGGCCAATTGGACAATTTTGAGAAATTAGGGTTCATAACCCTCTCCAAATTTGTGACTTTTCATATATGTGTTAATTAATGATGTATATATTATGCATATTGTAGACACCGTATTTTTGCATAAGCCCGATGACGAGCCTCGTATGGAGACACTACCTGAAAATAGACCCGGCCAAGGTTCCGGTTCGGAACCGGAACCGAACCGGCGAACCTCACCGGTTCGGTTATGGTTCATACCCTAACCAAACCGGTTGGAACCGCTGGAACCGTAAGGTTCCGGTTGGAATCGTTGGAACCCTAGGGTTCTAACGGTAACACCCAACGGCTACTAGCCATTGGGTGTTAGTAGCCGTTGGGGCTCCCTGCCCCAATTTCTGAAAAAAAAAAAAATTATTATAATTTTCCAAAATTACCCCTAATAATGGTAATAAAACGGTTAATTTTAGGGGCAGTTTAGGTATCACAAAAATATTCTAAAAATGTATAAATAAGGGTGATTTTTCATTATTTCAACACAACAATTTCTCAATTCTCAATTTCAATTCTATTATTCTCAATTCTCTCATTTATAAATTAGAAATTACAATTTATCATTCTCAATTCTCTAATGGCAAGCTCATTTGAGAACACAATGTCAAATGTGCCAACCAAGAGAGCGGCCCTGATATCGGTTCACGGAGAAGAGAAGTTAAGTCTCGTTCCTAGGATGTTTTCAAAATTCATTTTCATTTAGACATTGCTGATGAAGGTTCAAGAGCAGTATGCAACCATTTTGGGGTTTTTTATAAATTTTCTGGTGGATACGGCAATATGATCAAGCACTGATGAGTGGTATTTATATCACTATTTCCCACTCATTTAACCTAATATTTTGTATAGTTTCTTGAGTTTTGTGAACGTTTTGATATGTTTTGTGTTATTTTGTAGATAAAATAAAGTTTGGAAAGCATTGGAGGCAATTTGGGGCAAAAACGGAAAAAAATGCGTCAACAGGGATATTTTGGTCTTAAGCGCGTCGCGACGCCCAGACTTCCGCGTCACGACGTCTAAAATGCGCCGAACAGTGCTAACGTGCGCCGGGTCCACAAATCAGAATCTGAGAAAAGTTTGACTTTGCTAAAATGCGCCGTGCCACGTGTCACCATCACAGCCGATCTGCTAACATGCGCCGTGCCACGTGTCAGCATCCTATGGTGCCGACAGTCATCATCGCCACATCGTCGCCAAGTCACCGCCAAGTCATCAGCCACGTCAGCAAGTCAACAAGTCAAATTGCCACGTGTCGTTCCACATCATCATCAGCCAATCAGAAAGTGACACGGGTCGCAAATCTACGGTGCCGACAGTCTCTTTCCCACGTGTCGCCACGTCGTCGCCACGTCACCGCCACATCATCGCCACGTCAGCATCAATAATTGAGTATCCTATCCTTATCTGACACGTGGCGGATAAGAATCTCAGCGACCAATCAGAAGCCGCCACGTGTCACAATAATTGAAGCCCAACCACTCTACCACGTGTCAGCTTATCATCTTATCCAGAATCTTCAAACCAGCGAACCAGAGCGTGCCACGTCGACAAATCTGGCGTCGCGACGCTGAGGACCTGGCGTCGCGACGCTGGATCCTACCGCCTATAAATTGAGCTCGAGATTTCAGAATTCAGTGCATCACTCTCTCTCTTATAATCTTTCTAAAGAGAGAGTTTCTCTCTCTACTTTCTTTTAATTTTTAGTTTTTAGTTTTTAGTTTTGTAATTAATTTTAATTACATTTTGTTAATATAGTAATTTAATTTTTACTTTTTACTTTTTACTTTTTACAGTTTTTATTATTTACCATGAGGAGGTAACTCCCCCAGCTAGGGTGAAAGGTAATTCTTTTACTGTTACTATTTAGATTAATCTCCCTTAAAAATAATATATTCACTATTTAAAATATTGACTTAAAAAGGATACCGCCAGATTGGTCGGTTGGTAATTCATTTTAATCTGATTTAAACCTGACTAATAAAGGATACCGCCAGATTGGTCGGTTGGTAATTTTGGTTCCGCCTTTATGGCTGGTTGGACTTAATTTGACTTAATCAGGTTACCGCCTATATGGCTGGTTGGAAAAAAAATCACAAGTTTATATATTATTTATGGGAGATATTTAAATTAGTAGTAGTAAAAGTAATTCCTTTTACCTTAGCATTTTATTTTATTGTAATTTACTTTTCAGTATTTACTTTACCGAATTTTTACTTTATGTCTTTTATTTTCAAGTTTTTACTAGCCCTAGTTTGTGTTGAACTTTAGTTATAAGTTATTATCTGGGGTTGTGATGAAATCCAATATCACCGTTTTATAAGGGTTAGATTATAGCTTGGGTAATATAAAGATTTATTTATTGAGTCTTAAACTTAATGCTTTTTCATTAATTGGCCATTAATAAAATTGATCTGGTAATCTAAAATGAACTAGACATAGGGATTTTAGGTTTCAGCCTTAGACTCAATAGCCCACGATCTTCCTTGAGGATAGATAACCCTTTAATAGATTTCCTTACATGATAGGAATATACCTGTCGGGCGGGGGTAGCCATAATTGGAACTTAAACTTAATGAATCCAGATAATTTGGTTGACATAGACATATGATTCAATTGGGTTAAACTGGGTATTTGTGTCTGACCATCGACAGAGGCTTACACATATTTAGTGTTCCAGGTTAATAAATCAATATATTACCCAACTTTAAGATAACCACTTCATCTTTAAAATGATATTGGAAGAAATCACAACCCTAGATAGTTTTTAATATTGAATTTTCTTAAAACCTATTTTCGACTATTTTATTTACTTGCTTTTAAATTTAGAATCGTCACCATTTCAAATCAATCAATCAACTTGTTAGATATTAGTAATATTTGACCTCATAAAATTAATAGTTTAGATATTAAGTCCTCGTGGGATCGATATTTTTATACTACTTGAACGATACGTGCGCTTGCGTTATACGTGTGTGTTTACGCCGGTCAAGCACCTGAAAGACATCATGCAGTTGAGCTTGGACTTGATACGACGCAAACTCAAATGGCCAGGTACGCATCATCTAGTAGAGGTACGGGTGCTTTAGATTTATTTAAATATTCTGATGCTAAAAATAGAGAAGAATTTTTTAAATTACTTATATGACACATCTTTCTTTAAGTTTTGGTGAAAAATTGCTTTTACGAATTACGTTCAAAATGCTTTAAATCCTGCTGCATGTAGAATGACTACAAATACAAGAAAACGTCAAATTTTTAAATTATACAAAGATGATAAAATTATTTTAAATGAAACATTTAGAGATATTAAAGGACGTCTATCTATTTGTTTTGATATTTAGAGTGACCATTGGCGAACATACTCATATATGGGTGTGACTTGTCATTGGATTGATGCATCATGAAACATGCAAAAATGACTTATTTCATTTAGAGTTTTTGATGAACAACATACTGCACAACCTATTTCCACCGTTGCGGTTGAGCACGCCTTTAGCATCAGAGGTAATATATTGGAAGTCAGACGGTCTTCATTACATCCAAGCACTCTAGAAGCAACAACATGTGTGGATGATTGGTCCCGAGCTGATCTTAGGTATCAACAAGATGCCCCTGATAGATTTGAAGACTTGTTCGATAATGCATCTGCAAGTGCAAGCGGAGCTGAAGGATCAACAACCACAGATGATGATTGATAATTAAATATTTAAATAATTGTAAAATTACAATGGGGGAAATATCTTTCAAATGTAATGGAACTACGTGAGCTTTGAATCCTCTCACCCCTGAAGGATACGTAGGCAACTAAAGTTTTTAAAAATTTAAGTTCAAGCTCTTAATTTAATTTTTTTTTATATAAGAATTTTATTTGTAATTAATGTAATTATTATGTAATGTAAGTTTATTATATAAATTCAAATTCATAATTTTAAATTATATTATTTTATTCATCTCAATTTTTTATTTAAAAAAAAAGCCGAATGGAACCGGAACCGGAACCGAACAGTTCGGTTCCGGTTCGGAATCGAACCGAACCACCAAACACCTCTACCTGAAAAGTTATGGAAGTCGCGGGAAACGAATGCCGGAAGGAAAAACTCCAAATTAGTACCTCATTGGATTCAGACTCACTAGCCAGCCTCGGATTCGCTTAGTCAGTTTCTGTTTCAAACCTTAGCCTCGATCCAAAACCCCTGCAACCCATGAAAGCCCATACAATCTATGCCCACGCCAAACACCACACAAGGCCCATAAAATCCACCATCCACATGCCCAAGACACCATCTACACGCCCAAGCCTTCCCAAATAGCTAAAATCCCATGCAAAACACATGCTAAAATCCCCTTAAATCACTTTCCAATTTAACAAAGATTTGAAATCTCATGCAAAACACATGCTAAAATCCCCTTAAATCACTTTCCAATTTAACAAAGATTTGAAATCCCATGCAAAACACATGCTAAAATCCCCTTAAATCACTTTCTAATTTAACAAGATTTGAAATCGCATCCTCACCAAAATTCATGAGATTCTTTCCAAAATAATTATTCCCCCAATCAACATGATTTATTTCCATGATTTGGAGACCCCTTGGCATTATAAAAATGAGCCATTACCGAAACTTACGGGGGGACTCTCTTTTCTTACTTTAGGCGTGACCAATAACCCTTGAAACCCTTTATTCTCTTCTTCTTGAAGGCTGACACACGACAAAAATCAAAAACAAAAAAAAACCCTAGGAAACAAACAAATTCCACAGGAAAAAAAAAAAAAAAAAGGCCAGCCCACCAAAAACTAATCAAATAGCGTGAGACACTAAGCCACCAGCGAACAAAATAAGCCAAAACAAATACCCCTCCACCACAAAACAACAAAACACAATAAGCCAACCAAACCAACCAAACCGAGAACAAAATAACAATAACCAACAATGACCGAAACCAACAGGAAACAGTGACCATATCACCGAAAATAACCCCAAAATAGCAGCCTCATATCACCGAAAACAACCCAAAAATAGCAACCCCATATCACTGAAAACAACCACAAAACAACAGCCCCATATCACCGAAAACAACCCCAAAACAGCAGTCTCTAAACCGTGAAAAAAGTAGCCCTTAAACCAGCAAAAACAGTGACCAAAACCGCAAAATTAGTGAGCAAAAAACAGCAAGAAAAACCGTGAAAACAACCAGCCAAAACAGTAAGAAAAATAACCAAAATAGCAGCCTAAAACCACAAAAAACAGAAAACAGAAACAGTAAATAGCAAACAGCAAGTAGAAAACAGCGAAACAGTGAGCAGAATCAGTGAAACAGCAAACCAGCAATCCTTCCAGCGACTTCAAGAAAGCAACTTAAAAGGTAAAATCTGAGGGCACCCTATTTATTTTTATAGTTTCGGACACGGCATGCCGGGTTGGACGTGAAATACATCCAGCCGGCTATGCGAAGTCCTACATCAAAGACGGCCAAATTTCTGGTCACATTATTTTTCCTTCGACATTTTGTTATTTACTTTTTATCTATTTAGTGTTATTCATCTTTTTATTTATTTATTCACTTTCATTGTTATTTTATTATTTCGCATTTATTTTACTATTTAGCCTTTTGTTTATTTACTTTTATTGTTATTTTATTATTCCGCATTTAGTACGTTATTTATTTTTTATTTCGCATTTATTTTATTTATTCATATTGGTGATTATCCGCATATGCATTCTTATATTATTTCATACCTATTTTTTATTTACATTGCATTCATGTTTATGAGTGTTATTATCCCTTGCGGTATATTAGATGGAAACCCAGACGTAAATTTCGTAGCCGAATAAGGATGGACGGTAGTGCGGTCTGTACTTGAGATACAACTCCACGTACCACTCGGGAAATACTCATATTTACATGATTAACCCTCATTTTTTACTATTTATTTATTGACGCTTTATTTTCTTTTGATTATTATGATTCTTGTTATCGTACCCTGTATTTCTTAATTTAATTTACTTTTATTTATATTAATATTTATGGGTGTGGAAATTTGTGTGTTTATTTGAATTACATTGCATGAACTGCATAAGACTTGGCTATACCATTGTGTGAACCCGTCCATTATACTGGCATAAGTAAGGGACCATTCCGAACCCAACGGTTTGAGGTCTTCCCTTGCGAGGGGTGAGTGTGACTTTAAATTTTTTCCCAGTTCACACTGGTTGGTGACTCCTTTATTCTCCTCTTTAGTCCCCCGCGGGCTACTCCGTACTCTCTACGGGCTGCGAGCCCAACAGTGTCATAGTCGCCAAACATCATAGGCATAGCGGTAAACCCCATTTCACTCCTAGAAATGGCGACTCCACTGGGGATAGAGAATCGACCCCGAAATAATGCCTTATAGTGTCCGTGGCTTTGGCTTTGGTTACCCAAGTCTCGTATATTTTGCATACCCTTTTTACCCTGATGGCGTCATGTATCGTGAAGTCGCTTTCACTCAAGGCGGCGAATCATTATGTGATGACCATTACTCGTTGGCACGTACCCTAGGGTATAAAAAAGGCGCGCTCACTTGGTCGCTCGAACCCTTGAGTGGAGAGACCTAGTTGTGAGCAACCCTTTGCCGGCGGGAGCCATTATCCACACCCTTATAAGCCTACATATGAACCATAGTTATATGTCCTCTAGAAGCTACCCCTATGCTTGTGTTTGGGACCATTATCATTTGGATCCATTTGGGCCTCTCGTCATAGAATACAAACTTGTTGGACCACCTAAATTGGGACGAGTTTGTATCTTATAATGATTGGGCCAAACGTTTTCGAAATGACGATGGGCCACCTTGTGTTTGGGCCCCATATCATTTAAAGTTGTTTAGCCACCTTATCGCAAAAGTGTAAACCTGTTGGGCCTTTTCAACTGGGACAAGTTTGCACCTCGCGATCATCTGATTGAACACTTTAAAATGATAGCGGGCCAACTTATATGAAAACCTTGATGGGCTTAGAAGGTCCAAATGTAGGACACAGAAATCGGCGACGTTATTCTAGGCTCGCGGCCTAGTTGGGAGTACGGAATAGTCCGCGGGGGAACTAAATCGGAGATATAACATATAGTCGCCACCCGGTGCCTTGATGGGCTTAGAAGGTCCAAATGTAGGACACAGAAATCGGCGACGTTATTCTAGGCTCGTGGCCTAGTTGGGAGTACGGAATAGTCCGCGGGGGAACTAAATCGGAGATATAACATAGAGTCGCCACCCGGTGTGAACCGGAACAAAGATTTAAGGCAGCACTCACCCCTCGCAAGGGAAGACCTCAAACCGTTGGGTTCGGAATGGTCCCTTACTTATGTCACTTGTAACGATATGATTTTTGCAATAAACTAACCGAATCTACTCAACATGTATGCTCAAAGGTAACTTATATCTATTCCGCATTCATCAAAATAAATCATATGACTAAGTTCGCATACTTTAAAAATAAGTCATTATAACGGCAAGCATATAATAACACACGATAATCTCATGAACATGCTTCTCTTATAATACGGAAAACAAATAACAACCTAAACATAATGCAAATTCTAAACACAAAATAAATGACTAATCATGCTTAGATAAATAAATAAGAAACTAGGCTAAGTCATGCTTAAATAACAAATAAATAATCTACTAACTACATCATGCCCAAATACAAGTTTGGATGAAACGAAATACGTGTCTCTCAAGTAGTACGTGGCGTTGTATCCCGAGTACAAACCGCACTACCGTCCATTCGGATTCGGCTACAGAATTTACGTCCGGGTTTTCATCCGATATATCACAAAAGGGAACACATATTCCGCTCATTCAACATTCACATCATGCCTCAACAAACGACTCTCATGCGATAATATATTAAAATAAACAAAAATAAACGAAAGGTAATAAATAAAAAGTGCCCTCAGGTCTAACCTCTTTTGTCGTCTCACGAAAGCGCGTTACACGGCCGTCGGAAGGGTTGATATTATGCAACTTTTCTGGTTCACTAATCCAACAATTTCCTCGCTGTTTCGCTGTTTCAGGTTGCTGTTTTCACTCCGTTTCGCTGCTGTTTTTGTTGTATTTTCGGGTCACTGTTTTAAGGTAATTTAGGGACTATTTAGGGGGTTATTTTGGCGTGTTTGGAGGGGTATTGGGCTGCTGTTTTGTGAGGTTTTGAGGGGGAATTCTGAGCAGTTTGTTGTGCAGTTTGGGTCAGTTTCTGGACTGTTTCAAAGGCTATTTACGAGGTAATTCACTGGCAGTGCAGTGGGTTTTATGCGGCAGTTTGAAGGGCTGAACATGGAGCAGTTTAGGCGTGTAGGGGGTAGTGTTTTGCGGCAGTTTGAAGGGCTTATGGTTCGGTTAAACTGGGCAGTGAGGGGGCTGTAGGGTGTGTGCTGATTTGGTACGTGAAGTGGGTGCAACGTGCGCTGTGGCGTTGCTGTTACGTGATCAGGGCTTGTGGGCTGAGTGGCTGCTAAGGGCATAGGGGACGTGAACGTGGGGGCTGATGGCTTGATGTTGCGTGTTGGCTAGGGTTGCTGTGGCAGTTAATGGCTTGAGGGACGTGAACGTAAGGGGCTGGTGGCTTGGGCGTAAATTTGTGTTGGCTTTGCGCTGATTGCTCTTGAAAGTGGAGTGCGCAGGTGGCGAGAGAGTGCGTGGGTGATTAGGGTTTTTGATGAGGAGTTGAAGGGTAGGTTACGTGTGAGTGTGAGGCAATGAGGCTGTGCGTGAGAATGAATTTGGTGAGAGTTAGTGTGCAGTGTGTTTCGGCAGTTTGGCTGCTAGGGGACGTGTGTGTTGATGAGTGGGGGAAGTGTGGCAAAAGGGGCAGATCGCTTATGCGTGAGGCAGAAGGGTTTTTGTTGTTACATGTGGATGATTGATTAGAGTCTTAGGAGATGGGAGAGGCTTAGAATATTTTTGTTGTGACTACCTGCAAGAGGGGAGAGAGAGCCGATGGTTATTTTCTTGTGGGAATATTGTGTGAATGAGCTAGGGTTTAATGTGTTGGTGAAGGGTCTCTTTTATAATGGTGGGTTAGGGTTATCCTTATTTGGGTAGGAAAGAGAGATTGTGTATTGATGGGGAAGATTTAATTAGTTTGTTATTTGGAAAGGATTTCTTTAGTTTTAGAAGGTGATTTATGTAGTTTAGGAAATGGATTTAATTTAGGAAGGTGATTTAATTTGTGACATATGTTTTAATTTAATTTAATTTAGGAATGTGATTTAATTTAATTTAATTTAAGTTTAAGTTAATTGGTTTTAATTTGTGACATGTATTTTAAATGTTTTAATTATTTTGGATTGGGCTTGGTGTGTTTTAAAACGGAGGTCCAACAAGCGAACCCGAAGCTACTCCAGCGAATTAAATCCATCAATGTGTCAATTGTTGACTATTTCCTTCCGACATCTATTTCCCGCGACTTTCACAATCAAAGAGGTAGTGTCTCCATACGAGACTCATCATCGGGACTTACATGCAAAAATGCAGTCCCTACACCAAACATGATCCGAATATGCCAAATACATGAGTCTGATATCCACACTGGCTTTCATCTAGGAAGGATACGCCTTGTTATGATATATTTGTATACTTTTGGATATCTCCAAGTCCATCCCTACAACCGTGATTATAGAGGGCCCAATTCATCATTTCTAGACAATGGCACGATCCCCATAATAGGCTTAGTCAATATTGTAAATGGGCGGTCTTTTTCTGTTACTGATGAAAATGGATTGAGGTAGCCAAGGTTCACCACGTAGTGTAAGAGAGAACGATTTTGTGTACCCCACATTGGTGCATAAAATGAGCCATACCTAGGACATAAATGGACTTACCACGAGTGTGGGAGGAATAAGGTCGGAAGGATATATGCTATTTTGATAACCACATGTATCTCATGCATCTCATGCATCTCATGCGTCTCATACATCTCATGCATACACACATCATGCTAACCCATTGTCTTAAAAGTCATCATAGATATACGTTGGGTTAGAGAAGAAAGAAGACTTGTCAAGAAGAGGTTAGCAAACATGGATGCGTCAGGTAGTGAAGATTCCCGCATGGATCAAGTGGAGTCCAACATCACCAGAATTACCGAGCAACTACAAGCTTTGACCAACGCTATGGCCAGTCTGACAGTACCCCGTATAGTGAGAAATAAAAAGTTTTACGGCCAGAATAGAAAGACCATTGGGGGCTTTCAGGGACCAAGCCCGCTCCTTCTAGGGTCGCCGCTATCAGAAACAGACGATTCTCCAATTTTGGTAGACCTTTGTCAAAGGTGTTTGAAGAGCTGAAGAGGCAAGGACTCATAAATCCCTTAGAACCTAAACCACTTCCAAACCTTGTGCCACACTACCTCGACCTAAACCTATTATGTTACTTCCATCAGCAAAAAGGCCACGAAACTGAAAACTACACCCGTCTTAGGCATGAGATCCAGGACCTTATTGACACCAATAAAATATCTGACCTGGAAAAAGAACAACCCAACACACATAGAAACCCTCTACCCAACTACTACTATGTCCCACCACCCACCTACATGATCAACTCCGGCCTACCCAAAAGCTTTTTCCACTAAAATCCCAACCACCAAGCTTCATGTATGGGGATATGGGACAACAGTAGTGAAGATGAAACAGAGCAGATGAGAGATTCCGGGGAAAACTTCTCGAGTAGTGACAAAGAGGAGGTTGCAAAAGAGGAAAATAAACGGGGAGAAGAACTACTACAGTTGGAGAATTTGACGCCCGAAGAAAGCAAGAAGACGGAAGAAAATAAGACTGCAAATTAGGAAGATGTTTATTTTTCTGACTTATTTAATTGTAATCATGTATTTATTAATCATAAACACATTGATTTTACTTACTTGTTCGAGTCTTTTCCTGTTAGTCTGTATCAAAGACAAATGCATTTAATCTTGGTACATGTGAAAACCCGAAGGAAATTTCAATTGCCAGTGAGATTACCTCTGATGAGCGGAAAGAATTAGAGAGAATATTAATAAAATATGCAAAAGTATTCGCTTGGTCCTATGAAGGCATGCTTGGAGTAGACAAAGGTATTGCCCAGCACATTATACCAACTTATCCGAACATGAGGCTGTTGGGTTTTCTAGGTCAAACCAAGATCAAATTAAGCAAGAAATCATGTGAATACAACAAAGTAAGAATGCGGAAAATACTCACTTTGATCGGATTTTGGATGTGTTGAACACAAAAATTTTCCTCCTTGATGAATTCGGCCAAGCCCCTTTGAAGTTGATCTCCAAGCTCCAAGCTCCCCTTTGATGTGTATGTTAAACTCCAAGCTTGATTCTTGAATTCCAAACTCATGGGAAAGGTTTCCCTATCACCTTTGAATGACTCATTGTGTGCTAGCACTAGGAAGAATTTGCAACAAATTTCTTCCTTGTCTTTTTGTTGTTCTCGGCAAAGTTCGAAGAAGAATGAGAGGGAGAGGCTCACGGTTTTTCCTTGGGAGAGAGAGATGAGTTTTTCAATTTTTGAGTTATGTTATTTGATTTCCAAAATAAAATATTATGATATACCAAATCCAAGATTTGGTATTAGTCATTCAAAAAATTGAATAAACAATTACAAAGTGTGTAGAGATTGGTTGGAGTAAAAAACAAGTAAGCTTAGATTTACACTCCAATTCAACCACTTCCATCACAAGTCTAAAGTGATGTAAGTCAAGTGGGTCCCACTACTTGTAAATTCCAAATTTACGTCGAACAATCTCAACGCGCAACTTCGCTCGGGCTCGGGTTCATTAATTCCAAATTTACGTCGAACAATCTCAACGCGCAACTTCGCTCGGGCTCAGGTTCATTAATTCCAAATTAACGAATTTTTCCGTTGCGACTAAATTAAATCAAATTTAATTAAATAATTATGCCTAGCAAAATTACTATTCACGTCGCTCGCGAATTAATTCTAAATTAATTCGTTTGCCCGAATTAAAATCCAATTTTAATTCCGCGTCGAAATCTAATTTCGTTTAATATATCGAATATATTATTTTATCGATTAATTCCGAATTAATCGTTCTCTCTCTTCAAATAGTATTTTATCCCAGATAAAATTTCTCCGTAATTAATCCTAGATTAATTTTTCTCTCTCTTATAATTAATCCTAGATTAATTATGTCCGAGTCATACATCATCGGTGAATCTTCGGGAAGCGACCCATGAGATCCCTGGATATGTTGGCAGTAAATTCGGTCATCGGGGTATCCGAATACGTGCGTACCTAGTACCACGTTCTTACCGATTTACAAGACATGGTTGGCTTCTAGCAAAGCACCGTGCCTACCCAATTCTCCAGAAATATTCTTTTAAGGAATATGTAATCTGTGTCAGGTGTAGTATACGTAGTATTGTGTATAGCGATCCAGTATCGGATGTCACATGCAAGGCCTTGAGGCTGGAATTGTGTCTGCCCCGTACGAAGGATATATCGGATCTCTGGTAACTAGTCTCTATAATCGGATAAACATGACCTAGTCATATTATCCCGATGACTGCAGTACTAAAGAGTACTAGTTCCGTATCCTGTGTGATCATCATCTCCATATGACTGGAGTGATACTTCCATCTTGACATCACACCCAATACACTACGATTCTCAATATACCCTGAAGAGGCGTACACAGAACCTGTTAAAGCCCTGGACGACCAAAACCAAAGTATATTGATTGTTGCAAGTATTAGCGATGCAAGTCTCAGGTTAAGACCAAATACACCTACCCTGATTCGGACTTCCATAGACACATAGTCATACTACCAATGGAATTCCGAGGGGTCTATCCAGAGCGAAGCTGTTTCCGTACCATCGGTAAACACAACCTCCTATTACACTTGCATGAGTATCCAATACCCAAATATATGAGAACTATGCCGTTATGCTCCCATAACACGCATAAGTACAATACTAGTCTATTCCGCATTATCGATGTCCAATCTCGATAATACTACGACTAGAGATATTTTAATGATTAAACCTTAATGGATTAATACTTTCTCATATCTTATTAATCCGGAACTAATCATATGGACTTTTATCATTTATATATCCCGGTAATCAAATTACAAATGATAAAAGAGAAATTTCCTTTGTCACGTAGTTAATTTGTACAACAACACCATGTTTTGTACAAATAGTGATGCTACGGGTCATAATTGTCCAACAATCTCCCACTTGGCCTATAGTCAATCACTCAAGTGTCCTACACCTGAACTATGTACGGGTCGCTCAAACTTCTGCTGAGAAATTGCTTTCTTCAGCGGATTTGAAATGTTATCATCTGATGCGATTTATTCGATCATCACATCGCCACGATGTATGATTCGACGAATCAGATGAAATAATCAAAGTATATATTTGAATCGTTAATGAGACCATTAATTCTTTAGCCTGTGTTGTAGCCTAGCTCAGCCGCTAACAGAACTACACCTAATCTAATTAGGACTATATGGATCCAAAATGCTTCTTTTGCTGCCTCAGCTGCAGCAATATTCTGCTTTTGTTGTTTATTCGGCAACATTATCTTGCTTGGAAGATTTCCAGCTCACTGTTCCGTTATTCAAACTATATAGTACTTTTATTACGACTTATAGTCGTTTTTATCGGTTAGGAAACTTGCAACATTGAACTCAGTCACTTCAAGTTCTCATTCTCCATAGCTTAAGAAAACATCCTTAGTTCATCTAAGATACTTAAGGATGTTCTTAATATCAATCCAGTGACCATAATATGGATTGACCTGATTGTGACTCCATATGCTCAAAGCATATGAGACACCATGTCGCGTACATATTTTTTAATGTACGAGTTCTCGGAGAGTGCCAACAATATTTAGATCTATCCCAATAGATCATTATTCATAGAATAAAGGTTGTCTCTCCGAAGTAGTCTTCGGAGAATTTTCATGAAAGCCAAGCTTTCACCGATTATATTATGGGAATGTCATTTCCAAGAAATGATATATTATCATTATATACGACAATCATTGTCAGTGCGCTCCCACTAACCTCCTTATATACACAAGAATTATCTTTGTTTTGAATTAAATCATGTACCATTATGATTACATCAAAACGATAGTTCCAAGAACGCAATGCTTGCTTCAATCCATAAATGGATCGAATTAACTTGCAAACCTTGTTTTCTTGTTTTGGTACGACAAAACCGTCAGGATGTTCATAAACATCCTCCAAAAGGTTTTTGTTGAAGGAAAGCGGTTTTGATGTTCAGGTGCCATATTTCATAAATGAAACATGCAGCATTAGCAAGCATTATCCAAATGGATTTAATCATGGCAACAGATAAAAGTTTTCGTCGTAATCGACACTATGTTGATGACGATACCTTTTCTGTATAAGCCTAGCTGTGTACATTTATATGTTGCCATCCATGTATGTCTTCCTTGAAGACTCATATAGTACCAGTAGGCACAATGCCTTCCGGTACAACAACCAGTGTCCAAACTTGGTTAGTATACATGGAATCCATTTCGGACTTCATTGATATCTACATGAGGTGAGATCAGAAACCCATACCTCCCAGGTTGTTTTCTGACTCTCTCTGACTTACGCGGTTCTTGTGTATTCGAAGATTGTGGTACAGTTTCATCCCTGATGAACTGTTTGTGTTCCATTAAGAAATCAGTGCCTATAATAGTATTACTCTGATTTTCATCGAGTTTTACTTTCCTCCCACTTACCACTGCATGTGGGTATTCCTCTTAGGAAAACCGCATGGAGAGCAACAATTAAATTGTTCTCTTGTGAGTTGTATAAGTACTATACTTTGGTTACCCTAGGATAACCCACAAATTAGGCACTTATCCGATTTGGGTTCTAGTTTGGTATCATCCAAACATATGCCTAACATTCCCAAATCTTCAAGAATGAGAAACCCAGTTTCTTTCCTGTTCATATCTAATATGAAGTCTGTCTAACAGATTTTCATGGAACCTTATTCAAAATAAGTATTGCACTATTTAATGCGTATCCCTAGAAGGAAAATGGTAGCTGAGAGCGACTCATAATTAACCTTACTATGTCCAACAAAGTTCGGTTTCTCTGTTCGGACACACCATCAAATTGAGGTGTTCTGAGAGGAGTCATTTATGAAAGAATACTATACTCTTTCAAATATTCGAGAAACTTATTGCTTAAGTATTTTCATCACGGTCCAATCGTGATGTTTTAATACTCTTGTCGGTCTATTTTTATACTTCGTGTCGAAACTCTTTAAATTTATCCAAAGTTTCTGATTTATGTTTCAAAAGAAACACATAACCATAACGCGATGCCACATCTGTAAATGTTACGAAGTGTTTATATCCACCTCTAGCCTAGATAGACATGGGCCCACTTACGTCACTATGAACGAGGGCTAACAGATCGGTGTCACTTACACTTTTACCAAGTAAAAGGTGTTTTAGGCACTTTGCCTAATAAACTAGATTCGTAGACATCATTTGATTAGAATCAAATCCGTCATAGTACCCACTCTTCGAAAGTGTGGATATACGAGTCTTGTTAATGTGTCCCAGATAGCAATGCCACAAATAAGTCTCATCTGATTAATTCAGTTTGAGCTATTTGTTTGTCATGTTATATGTTTGAGATTCATTTATATTCAAAATATAAATACTGTTATTCACATCTAATGTGCTTATCTCAATATCATCTTTATAAAATAAAACACTTAGTGTTCTAGAATATAAAGGTATACCCGCAACGGGTTAAACTTAGATATAGAGATAATGTTTCTAGTCAAACTAGGTACATTATAACAGTTTCCTAATTTAAGTACATACCCAAAGGGTAGTTCCTAAACTTAGGTTTCTACGGTTAAAACAGAGACTGTTGTCCCATTTCCGACTCGCAGGTCGATCTCAACTGAAGTCAGTATCCTGCTTATCAACAGATCCCGCACATCAGTACATATATTTATGTATAACACTTAGTATCAAAAATCCAATTTTGAAACCAGTAGTGAACATGTTTACGACAAACATACTTGAAGCCGGAGCCTTGCCCCGCCTTCACTTCCTTCATGTCTGCTTTGTCCATACGGCAGTCACGCATCCAGTGACCCCGTTTGCCACAGTTTAGGCAGACATCTTGGGATATGTCCTTTGTCTTCCCAGAAGACTGTGATGATTTTGCCTTTGCCCTTTTTAGAAGCTCTGGCTCTGCCTCCTAGAGCATAGCCATCAACTCTCCAAGAGTTTACTCTCGGTTCAAAATGAACATGTCCCAGCTTTCGGGTAGAGACTATAAGATCAAATATTTGGTAGTCTCGGCCACGTAGGTAATGCCCAGCTAACCTAGCTGATCGATGTCAGCAATCATCTGCGACACCTAGTGCTTGACAGATGTACCCTCTGACATACACGAGTGAAAGAACTTCTTTTGCAATTTATACTTCTAAGATATAAGAATAGATCTATGAAGATCCTTCAATTTCAACATCATGGTATACAGATCTAATCCTTAATTCTGATGAAGAAATTAATGAGCCTTTGCGGCAAGCATAATGGATTGAGCACTAAAGTTATCATTACATGAATCTTCCAAAGATCATGTTCTACTATTTGCTCAACTCCGGGCTCAGGCCCGAGATGTTTCTCTGTCAAATAGAATAACTTCTCAGTTCCCAGGACTATCATGAGGTTCTATTCCCAATCTGAAAATTAAAGCAGTTTAAAAAACATTTTCACCCAGGATTATGTTCTAAACACTAATCTTTCAGTTATCTTGATTTCAATAGTCCAACTATCCAATCAACGATTTCAGATACTATTGAATATAATGATTACTATAGTCTAACTATATAATCAACTATAATTTGATTGGTTAAATTCAAATATATTGATTACTATAATCCAATTATATAATCAACTATAAATTGAAGTAGTTTGAATACAGTCCAACTGTTCAATTAAAACAACATTTAAATATTAGTCCAACTAATATATTTATTAATAAAAAAATACGAAAATGAAATGAACGCGTATTGGCAAGTATCTAAACGAAATTGCAAATTTAATACTTGCCTCCCACTATTTTTCGGCGAGCCTCTAACCCTCTGTTGAGTACTCGAGAAACCTAGTTTCCTAGTGGGCTAGGATCCCGTTAAATAACACACAACCTTGACTTTGGCCAACAAGCTGTATGATATTTAACTAGGTAGATCTCTAAGATCAATTGGATCTCATCCAATTCCTAGATCTAGGGTGGACATCCAAATCCGAAACATATATCTAATATATGCCAATATATCCGATATATTCCATAACCTTTTTCCTCTGAATCAATTAAGCCTTGGCTTTGGCACAACAAACTTAATGATTCCAGTTAAATGGGACCCATTGACCTTGGAAAGCTTCGTAATCGATGTCGATGGACAAGAAATGATCTTGACTTTGGCCAACAAATCACAACTTGGACAAGACATGCGATATGGAACAAAGCCTTCATGATTCAAACACATCCGCGATGGACAAAGGTCTTGACTTTGGCCAACAAACTAGTGTCAATCTTGGATCTTGAGAATGAATCATTCAATGGAAGGAAAAACGCTTAATATTTGTTGAGGGTTTTTGCGTAATTGGCAACCAATTAATTATCTTTGATTAGGTCTCATCATACACCCTTAAGTATGCATTCTAAAAGCATAATAAGGAGCGATAAATAAATTAATAATGATATACGGATGGATATTTAAAACAATTTGTTCCTAGAATAAATCTCTCCATTTCCTCTCTCCAGTTAGCAGAAATCTTACTTCTACCCAATTACATAACACTTCTAAAGAAACCTCATTTACATTGAAGGGAATAGGTGAGAAGAGAAATACAAAGAATCAAGAGGTAATAGGCTGGACACGCAGGTCCAATTTAATAAATTCTAAATTTATTACAACAATTTCCAAAATTGCCCTCACCCATCTAATATCCATCCGATAAACATTATTCATACATCACATCCATGTATTCACACAAAGCATGTTATCAATCAATCTAATCCAATTAATTAATCTTTGATTAATGAGCATCCAATGTTCAAACAACGATTTGATTTGCGCGAGTCCAACTCGTTTAAGAATAATTACTCAAAGTACATATTCTTGAATTATATCAAACTACAATATTAAATCCAATTTAATTTGTATTCAATACTAATTCTTTATTTAATTCCAAATTAAATAATTTCACTTTAAATGTGCCTTTACGACTTAGATTCCAAATCTAATCTAAATGGGTCTCAAAGCCCAATTAACATCCAATGTCAATTTAATTAAAGCCCAATGGGCTTTCAATTAATTTATAAGGCATGGACTTTGGCAACCAAAGCCCAATAAGGAATCACCCTTTGCCAAAAATCAATTTAGGCCCATTAGGCCCAATTAAATTATTTTAAAGGCCCAATTATCATATTTGGACTTTATGGAAATGGTTTTAGGCCCAATTGGATCCAACCAATTATCCTAAACTAAACTTGGCCCAACCAAGCCCATTAAGCCCAAATACAACTTTATTAGCCCAATTCCAAATCAAGCCCAATTAATTAAATTCTAAAATTACAAATATCACAATTTAATTAACTAAAGTGTAATAGCCATAATTAATTAGTTAAACTAATATTTCCAAAATACCAATTACACTAATTAATCATGCTTTAATTAATCAACTCATGTCCAACATAAATTGAAGCAAAATCAATCCCAACATGCTTCCAATGCTCTCGGCAATTAGGGACTTTTTATATCAATTTTGATTTCAATCCAATTAAATCACAAACTAATATATCCCATGCATTTTAAACATATCTAATTGTCTAAAATTCAAAAAATCACCAAGAGCTAGGGTACTCATCACATTCGGCCAAGCTAATGCATTTGGGGAAAATTAATCCAATTAATTTTTCATCAAATTGATTATGTACAACTCAAAGTTAACATATTATAAGCATGCTCAAACAAACAAACAATTTGAATAAAACATGCTCAAATCAAAAATACCCAAATCAAGATTAAGAACCCTAAATTCAATTTCATGCTCAATTATAGCTCTGATACCATTGTTGGGTTTTCTAGGTCAAACCAAGATCAAATTAAGCAAGAAATCATGTGAATACAGCAAATTAAGAATGCGGAAAATACTCACTTTGATCGGATTTTGGATGTGTTGAACACAAAAATTTTCCTCATTGATGAATTCGGCCAAGCCCCTTTGAAGTTGATTTCCAAGCTCCAAGCTCCCATTTGATGTGTATGTTAAGCTCCAAGCTTGATTCTTGAATTCCAAACTCATGGGAAAGGTTTCCCTATCACCTTTGAATGACTCATTGTGTGTGCTAGCACTAGGAAGAATTTGCAACAAATTTCTTCCTTGTCTTCTTGTGGTTCTCGGCAAAGCGAGAAGAAGAATGAGAGGGAGAGGCTCACGGTTTTGCCTTGGGAGAGAGAGATGAGTTTTTCAATTTTTGAGTTATTTTATTTGATTTCCAAAATCAAAAATTATGATATACCAAATCCAAGATTTGGTATTAGTCATTCAAAAATTGAATAAACAATTACAAAGTGTGTAGAGATTGGTTGGAGTAAAAAACAAGTAAACTTAGATTTACACTCCAAATCCAAGATTCGGGTTCGTTAATTCCAAATTAACGAATTTTCCGTTGCGACTTAATTAAATCAAATTTAATTAAATAATTATGCCTAGCAAAATTACTATTCACATCACTCGCGAATTAATTCTAAATTAATTCGTTTGCCCGAATTAACATCCAATTTTAATTCCGTGTCGAAATCTAATTTCGTTTAATATATCAAATATAATATTTTATCGTTTAATTCTGAATTAATCGTTCTCTCTCTCCAAATAGTATTTTATCCCAGATAAAATTTCTCCGTAATTAATCCTAGATTAATTTTTCTCTCTCTTATAATTAATCTCAGATTAATTATGTCCGAGTCATACGTCATCGGTGAATCTTCGGGAAGTGACCCATGAGATCCTTGGATATGTTGGTAGTAAATTCGGTCATCGGAGTATCCGAATACGTGCGTATCTAGTACCACGTTCTTACCGATTTACAAGACATGGTTGGCTTCTAGCAAAGCACCGTGCCTACCCAATTCTCCATAAATATTCTTGAAGGAATATGTAATCTGTGTCAGACGTAGTATACATAGTTTTGCGTATAGCGATCCAGTATCGGATGTCACATGCAAGGGCTGAGGCTGGAATTGTGTCTGTCCCGTACGAAGCATATATCGGATCTCTGGTAACTAGTCTCTATAATCGGATAAACATGACCTAGTCATATTATCCCGATGATTGTAGTATTAAAGAGTATTAGTTCCGTATCTAGTGTGATCATCATCTCCATGTGACTGGAGTGATACTTCCATCTTGACATCACACCCAATACACTACGATTCTCAATATATCCAGAAGAGGCGTACACATAACCTGTTAAAGCCCTGGACGACCAAAACCAAAATATATTGATTGTCGCAAGTATTAGCGATGCAAGTCTCAGGTTAAGACCAAATACACCTACCTTGATTCAGACTTCCATAGACACATAGTCATACTACCAATGGAATTCCGAGGGGTCTATCCAGAGCGAAGCTGTTTCCGTACCATCGGTAAACACAACCTCCTATTACACTTGCATGAGTATCCAATACCCAAATATATGATAACTATGCCGTTATGCTCCCATAACACGCACAAGTTTAATAGTAGTCTATTCCGCATTATCGATGTCCAATCTCGATAATACTATGACTAGGGATATTTTAATGATTAAACCTTAGTGGATTAATATTGTCTCATATCTTATTAATCCGGAACTAATCATATTGACTTTTATCATTTATATATCTCGGTAATCAAATTACAAATGATAAAAGAGCAATTTCCTTTGCCAAATAGTTAATTTGTACAATAACACCATGTTCTGTACAAATAGTGATGTTATGGGTCATAATTGTCCAATAGAGGCTAGTAAAGCAGAAGCTCTGAAGAATGAGGCCAGAGTGGGCCGAAAAGGTTAGGGAAGAAGTCAAGAAACAGATAGATCTGGGGTTCTTAGAGGTAGTGAAGTACCCCGAGTAGTTAGCCATTATTGTACCGGTACCGAAGAAAGACAGAAAGAAATAAAACGAAAAAAAAGGAAAAAGGGAGAAAACATAGAGGAAGAAAACAAAAAGAAAAGAGAAAAGAATAGGCATAAAGAAAATAATGGCTAAGATGACGGAAGGTTATAAAGATTGGGCTGACAAACTACCGTATATCCCGTGGGAGTATAGAACTTCGGTGAGAACAGCAACGAGAGTCACTTATCAACGAATGGCCACTACATTATTCCATGACTTGATGCATAAAGAAGATTGAGGTCTGTGTGGATGATATGATGGTTAAGTCAGAGATGAAGGCCGGGCACACCCTTGGTGTTTTATTTGGCAATAGAACCCGAAGCGCTGAGGGCGATGATTGTACATGCAGTGTTACCAGTAAGAATAGAGATACAGTCAATGCGGGTACTAGCAGAGGTAGAATTGCCTGAGTATGAATGGGCCTCGCAGAGGTTCGAACAACTAGCATTACTAGATGAGAAAAGGATAAAAGGAATTGTACCACATGCAGCTATACCAGAAACGTTTGGCCAGGGCGTTCAACAAGAAGGCGCGTCCCACCAAGATCAGAGAAGTTGATCTAGTGCTTAAGCAGTCGAAGCCACCGATAATGGGAAAGTTCAGGCCCAATTGAGAAGGGCCCTACCTAGTCAAAAGAGTGATGGGGAATGGGGCAGTGAGACTGTCAGACTTGGAAGGAAACGAGTTCATCGAGCCAATCAACGTGGACAGGCTGAAACAATACTTTGCATAAAAAAAAGAAAAAAAGAGAGAAAGAAAAAAAGGCTCGTTGGATTGAAAATCAGCAAAGGACAGCCCAAGCAAAAAAAAGAAGCATGAGTGAGCAAGAAAAATGGCTAATTGTCAAAATCCGTGAGGAAAAGTTAGCGACAATGGTACCCTTGCAATGTAGTTTATTTCCTACATATGTACTAAGAAGTAATGCAAACGTCTTTATTGAAACAAATGTTCAAGATGTTCATAGATTGCATAAATTCCAGCTAACCGGGAAAGATTAGAGTCAAGTGATTACAAATCATATATTTTGTATTCTTAGATGTTGAACCAAGGTCAGGAGATCTAGGAGAAGAACTCCAAGAATGGAGAGGAACCTCGGGAATGAGGACGAGTGAAGAGCCTCGAGAATGAGGATATATCTGAAAAAAAAAAGAAAAAAAAAGAAAAAAAAAGAAAAAGAAAGAAAAAATGATTAGTTCGCTGAGATGAAAACCTGAAAAGGTGACTCAAGCAAGATAGAGCAGTCCGCTAAGTTGAAAATCCGAAAGGACAGCTTAGGCAAAGGATAGAAAGGACTTGTGACTCAATGGACGAAGCGGAAGGCAGTACCTTTTCCGCATCCTCAAGACACAAAGGAAAGCTGTTAGAATCGGAAGACAAGATTTTCAGTATCCGAGAAGGGTAGTTAGAGAAAAATGCAAGCGAAGAATGGTAGCAGACTCCTCAAGGAGATGGCATATTTCGAAACCTGAGAATCGGAAGACATGATCCCAAAAAGATGAGGCTAATTTCAAGAAGGCGTAATCCACATTGACCCGGTGCAGGTAGCGAAGAGCAGAAAGCTGAGCCAGATCTGGGGATGACCAGTCTACCACCCCGCGAATAAGGGACACAACAGGATCTTGAGCCATGAGACCAAAGAAAACTAGCAATCACCAGAGTATAATTGACGAAGGAAACTGTAAGCAGGCCAAGGAGGCGACCAAAGACTTCTATAGGCAAATGGAACCAAAAAGCGCAAGGAAGGCCTAACCAATGATAACATCAAGCCAATAGGACAAAGAAAACCCATCGGAATAGGGAATGAATCCATGTAGACCCGGCCAAGGTTCCAGTTCGGAACTGGAACCGAACCAGAACTGAACCGGTTGGAACCGGACGGTTCCGCTTCCAACCGGTTCCGATTCTAGAACCAAATCGGAACCTGACCAGTTCGGTTAGGGTTTTTACCATAACCGAACTGGTTGGAACCGCTGGAACTGAACGGTTCCAGCTAATGTAAGTTCATTATATAAATTCAAATTCATAATTTTAAATTATATTATTTTATTAATATCAATTTTTTATTTAAAAAAAAAAACCGAATGGAACCGAAACCCATTCGGTTCCGATTTCGGTTCTGGTTCCACACAAAACAGTAGCCCCATATCACCGAAAACAACCACAAAACAGTAGCCTTTTATCCATGAAAATAGCAGCCCTTAAACCAGTAAAAATAGTGACCAAAACTGCAAAAATAATGAGCCAAAAACAGCAAGAAAAACTATGAAAACAACCAGCCAAAACAGTGAAAAAAACCAGCCAAAATATTAAGAAAAAAACCAAAATAGCAGTCCAAAACCACCAAAAATAGAAAACAGAAATAGTAAACAGCAAACAGCAAGTAGAAAATAGCAAAACAGTGTGTAGAAATAGCGAAACAGCAAACCAGCAATCCTTTCGATGACGGCCTAACACACTTTCAAGAAAGCAACTTAAAAGGTAAAACCTGAGGGCACCCTATTTATTTTTATAGTTCCGGACATGGCATGCCGGGTTGGACATGAAATACGTCCAGCCGGGTATGCAAAGTCCTACATCAAAGAAGGCCAAATTTCTGGTCACATTATTTTTCCTTCAGCATTTTGTTATTTTCTTTTTATCTATTTAGTGTTATTCATCTTTTTATTTATTTATTCACTTTCATTGTTATTTTATTATTTCGCATTTATTTTACTATTTAGCCTTTTGTTTATTTACTTTTATTGTTATTTTATTATTTTGCATTTAGTATGTTATGTATTTTTTATTTCGCCTTTATTTTATTTATTCATATTGGTGATTATCCGCATATGCATTCTTATATTAATTCATACCTATTTTTTATTTACATTGCATTCATGTTTATGTGTGTTATTATCCCTTGCAGTATATCGGATAGAAACCCAGACGTAAATTCCGTAGCCGAATCCGAATGGATAGTAGTGCGGTCTGTACTTGGGATACAACTCCACGTACCACTCGGGAAATACTCATATATACATGATTAACCCCCCCTTTTTTTACTATTTATTTATTGACGCTTTATTTTCTTTTGATTATTATGATTCTTGTTATCGTACCTTGTATTTCTTAATTTAATTTACTTTTATTTATATTAATGTTTATGAGCGTGTAAATTTGTGTGTTTATTTGAATTACCTTGCATGAACTGCATAAGACTTGGCTATACCATTGTGTGAACCCGTCTATTATACTGGTTTGAGGTCTTCCCTTGCGAGGGGTGAGTGCGGCCTTAAATCTTTTCCCAGTTCACACTAAGTGGCGACTCTTTTATTCTTCAGTTTAGTCCCACGCAGGCTACTCTGTACTCTCTACGGGCTGCGAGCCCAATAGTGTCGTGGTCGCCGAACATCATAGGCATAGCGGTAAACCCCGATTCGCTCATACATATATTAATTTTGGTGTTGATTGGACTTGATCTTGAATGGTTTTGAGCCAATTTGGACTAAAGTGCAATTCTTGAAAACTTGAGGGACCTTTCGACAATTTAGGGAAAAATAGTTTCTTGAATTGTAATTTGTATTTTCATGTATAAGACATGTATAGATCATTTTGGTAGTGATTTGGAATCACCTAATTAAGTATTTGACAAATTAGGACTAAAATGATCAAAATGCAAAGTTTAGGGGCTTTTCCGTAATTACTGAAAAATCTGGAAATTTTTTCAGATTTCTGTTTTAATGTATATTTGATGTGCAATTCAGTTTAGTTATGATTGGAAATCACCTAAGCTTGTTTTGAACAACGTAGGAATAAAATGATTAAACATGGCTAATATATATTAATATTAGCCATGTTTTAGGAAAAATATAAAATGGTGTGTTGGGTGGCATGATGAGACCATAATGAGTTTATTATTTTGTTTTATAAATATATGCATTGCAGTATAAATGTAAATTGGATCGGTAAAAATATTAAAATTGGATATATTAAAAATTGTTATATGTGGAGCCTTGTTGTGGTGCACATCTTGGATATTATTGCCCATTTGCGGTATTTTCTTGAGTGGAGCCCTACGTTGGCCCACTCTATAGACCACAATTGACCTGTTGTGGTAACTGTTATGCTGCCTCGAGTGACGCAATTTGGACGGTGATGATGCGTCCATGGGTGAGAGTCCCGAACATGCACATGGTTTGTTTATTATTGCCCAATTGTGGCATTTGATCATGAGGAGCCTTTTGTGGCATATGATTATGTTTGTTTTGTGGCCCCATGTGGCACATTGTTTGTTTACAACTCCAGTGTTGGGAGTCTGCTTATGCGGTCCCGTGTATCATTTCACTCACGTTTTTATTTACATGATCAATGTTGTCAAAGATGTATATTTTATTTATATTGATAAAATGTATAAATTATAGTTATTTCTTAACTTGCATCTTCAACATTGTTTTATGGGGCATATATATTTATAAATTTAACTAACCATGTAAGATTTTCATAAAACCAATTAAGGTGAGTACATTAATCCCTACTGAGCACGTGGTTTCGCTCACACCTCAACTTAACATTTCAGATTAGACCTTGGAGCTTCGAAACCGTGCAGCTGTTTTTTTTTTTTTTTTATTTTGGAGCTTTAGAGAGCAGTGAGTGAGTTTGATTCCTCGAGAGTGTTCAGATTGTGTTGAGTAGCTTTCTTCGTTTCGATGATGTTAATACATTCTTGGAGGTAATTGACTTGTATTTGAGATTATAAGACTATGAAGTTGTTTATGTGATGCATTGCATAGTCGGACCATTATTTGAATTTTAATTATCTATTTCACGACATGTGTTCGCATTTAAAATATGAGAATATTTTGGATATTTTCCTTATGATTTTATATTTTCTTTTATTTTAAAGTCCTAGGGGCATGTTTTTGTGATTTTTACATTTTGGTCCCTTTTGACCAAGTCATGTTTTGACTCTTTGATCGATTTAGTGGGACTTTTGACCTTTTGATTGGTCTTTGAATCAGGTTTCTTTTGTGCATTTACCCAGTTGTCATTGGCCCCGATTTTAGGTTGTGACACCACCAAACTTAAAATACCCAACACCATCTTCCCTCTCCCACACACTCTCTTTCATTCACACTCATAAGCTTAACTCCATTAACAATGAAGTATGTCAAGCAGCAAGAGGAGTAAGAAGAAGAATGAATGCAATAAAACCAAAACGTTATAGTTATCAAGAGACCCACAAAGTGTTGCCGCAAGATTTTTCAAAATAATTTGATGAAATTCACTTAAGGAATGTATATATAGAATGATGGGGATTAAATATGTAAGATTTTATTAAAAAAATTATTGGTAGTAATAAAGCACAAAAGGTGTTCAATAAAATATCAATTTTAGGTAGGTGAACATCGAGGTTGTACGACGACTCCTATTGCACAGTGGGTGCCGTCGCACACCCATCGCATGGTGGGTGCTGTCGCACACCCATCGTACAATGCGTCATTACACACCCATCGCACTGTGCGATGAGTGCCTAAAATTTCCTACAAGAACTTGAACAATAGCAATTATACTCAAAAGGGAGTTGAATTGGGTATTTCAAAAATAATTTCGGAAAATTAAATATTTGTCATTTTAAACTATTGTTACCACCAAGTTTACCAAATATTAAGCTTATCAAGTTCAGTGCTATAAAAATTTGCAAAATAAACAAGTGTAGGTATAGAGATATACGACATCGATTTTATAGCGGTTCAGTCAAATCATTCGCTTAAGTCCACTCTCTTCAAGCTCGCTTGAAGATTCCACAAAGTTCAACAACTTTTTACAACCGATAGGTCTTTGATCCAAAGCTTCTATCTAACATTTACATAAATCCACCATTGAGAGTATACACCACTCACACAAGGGACTTCACACAAGTGTTTGAATAAAGAAAATGTGTTTACTATTTGAAAAATCACTAAAGATTACAAAGATTGAGTGTGAGTGTGTTTACCCAAATATCACTTAACTCTCTAAAATGATAAGAAGATGTATGAAATGAGCTTACGAAATGATGAGAGTGAAATAATCAAGAAGATTTATTTTTCTCTCTGTTTTTGATTTCAATAAAATGTTAGAAAGTATAAGAACTGTGCAAAAATGAAATAGGGTCTCAATTTATAGTGAAAAATTTGAGCAGACCTAATTCCCTATAGTAAGACCTGTGTACCGGTGGTCAGAGACCGGTATGTCGGTCTGCTATTTAAACAACTACTAAATAGTTACCGTTGAGCATTTAATACATGAAATAACTGGATTACTGACCAGTTTAGAGACAAACATGGGTTCATGCGGATTCCAGAGAGTTGTCCAACTTCTAGTTTCACCGGTATAAATATCGGTATGGAGACCGGTTACAGAGGCTGAATCAGAATCAGTAGTCCGATTGCCGATATCAAGTTTTCAGATTTCATAGACTGGTATGGAGACTGGTACAAGGCGATTTACAAGGTGATTTCTTCATTGAGCTTTATCTTCACATCTGTTTTACTTCAAAATATTTTTGTATTGCTTTACTAATGTCAATGGGTCCCGCTTAACTGGAATCATTAAGCTTGTTGAGCCAAAGCCAAAGCTTAGTTGATTTAGAGGAAAAAGGTTAGGGAATATATCAGATATATTGGCATATATTGGATATATGTTTTGGACTTGGAGGTCCACCTACTGGATGTAGGAATTGGATGAGATCCAATTGATCTTAGAGATCTACCTAATTAAGTTTCATACAATTTGTTGGCCAAAGTCAAGGTTGTGTGTTATTTAATGGGATCCTAGCCCATTAGGAAACTAAGTTTCTCGAGTACTCTACAAAGGGTTAGAGGCTCGCCGAAAAATAGTGGGAGGCAAGTATTAAATTTGCAATTTTCGTTTAGATACTTGCCAATACACGCTCATTTCATTTTCGTCATTAATTATAAATATATTAGTTGGACTAATATTTAATTGTTTTTTTAATTTAACTGTTGGACTGTATTCAAACTACTTCATTTGTAGTTGGTTATATAATTGGATTATAGTAATCAATACATTTTGAATATAACCGATCAATTATAATTGATTATATAGTTAGACTATAGTAATCATTATATTCGATTGTACCTGAAATCGTTGATTGAATAGTTGGACTATTGGAATCAGGATAACTGAAAGATTAGCGTTTAAAACATAATCATAGGTGAAAATGTCTTTAAGCAACTTCAATTTTTCAAATTGGGAATAGAACCTCAGGATAGTCCTGGGAGCCGAGAAGTTACTTTATTTGATAGAGTGACATCTCAGGCCTGAGCCCGGAGTTGAGCAAATAGTGGACATGAGCTTTAGAAGACTCATTGTGATGATAACTTTAGTACTCAATCTGTTATGCTTGTTGCAATGACTCATTAATTTCTTCGTCAGGACTAAGGATTAGATCTTTATACCATGATGTTGAAATTAAAGGATCTTCATAGATCTATTCTTAGATCTTAGAAGTACTAATTGCAAAAGAAAACTCTTGGAGAGTTAATGGCTATGCTCAAGGAGATAGAGCCATAGCTTGCAAAAGGGCAAGAAGCGCAATGCGCATCTTACTTTAACATCCTAGAAGGTATAGGCTTGGCCGAAGACTTATGGGATAACAAAAAGGGGCAAAGGCAAAATCATCACAGTCTTCTGGGAAGAAAAATGACATATCCCAAGATGTCTGCCTAAACTGTGGCAAACAGAGTCAATGCAAGTGTGACTGCCGTATGGACAAAGGCAGACATGAAGGAAGTGAAGACGAGCAAGGCTCCGACTTCAGGTAAGTTTGTTATAAACATGTCCACTACTGGTTTTAAAATTGGATTTTAGATATTGGATGTGGTAAATAAACATATGTACTGATGTGAGGGATCTGCTGATTAGCAGGAGACTGGCTTCAGTTGAGATCGACCTGCGAGTCAGAAACAGGACGAGAGTCGCTGTTTTAACCGTAGAAACCTAAGTTTTGGAAATACCCTTGGGGCATGTACTTGAATTAGGAAACTGTTATAATGTACCTAGTTTGACTAGAAACATTATCTCTATATCTAGTATAACCCGTTGCGAGTATACCTTTATATTCTAGAACACTAAGTGTTTTTGTTTATAAAGATGATATTGAGATAAACACATTAGATGTGAATAATAGTATTTATATTTTGAATATAAACAAATCTCAAACATATAACATGACAAACAAATAGCTCAAACTGAATTAATAAGATGAGACTTATTTGTGTCATTGTTGTCTAGGACATATTAACAAGATTCGTATATCCACACTTTCGAAGAGTGGGTACTAGGACGGATTTGATTCTAATTCAAATAATGTCTACGAATCTATTTTATTAGGCAAAGAGCATAAGACAACTTTTACTTGGTAAAAGTGAAAGTGCCACCGATCTGTTAGCCATCGTTCATAGTGACATAAGTGGGCCCATGTCTAGCTAGGCTAGAGGTGGATATGAACACTTCGTAACCATTACGGATGCGGCAACGCATTATGGTTATGTGTTTCTTGTGAAACATAAATCGAAAACTTTTGATAAATTTAAAGAGCTTCGACACGAAGTATAAAAACAGACCGGAAAAAGTATTAAAACATCACGATTGGACCGTGATGGAAATACTTAAGCAATAAGTTTCTCGACTATTTGAAAGAATATAGTATTCTTTCATAATGGACTCATCCCGGAACACCTCAATTTGACGGTGTGTCCGAACAGAGAAACCCAACTTTGTCGGACATAGTAAGGTTAATGGTGAGTCACTCTAAGCTACCAATTTCCTTCTGAGGATACACATTAAACAGTGCAAAACTTATTTTGAATAAGGTTCCATAAAAATCTGTTAGACAGACTTCATATTAGATATGAATAGGAAAGAAACCGGGTTTTCTCATTTCTGAAGATTTGGGAATGCTGGGCATATGTTTGGATGATACCAAACTAGAACCCAAATCGGATAATTGCCTAATTTTTGGGTTGTCCTAGGGAAACCAACCCAATAAAATTTGGGTACTGTAGGCATTGCATTTTTACATGTGATACCCGATGATGAGTCTCAGTTGGAGGCACTACTTTTTTTAGTCATGGAAGTTGCAGGAAGCGGTCGTCGGAAGGGAGTTGGTATTTCGTTATATTTTTTATTCACTTGTTTAGCGTCAAGCTCACTTGCTAGACCTCCGTTTAGAGCACCCTTGGCCTAAAAAAACCCAAAACCCTTTTAATCTAGCCCATACTCACCAAGCCACCACACACCAAGCCAAACCAAGCCCACACCACAACTAGGCCCACACGCCCATATCACCCTAAATTACATCCAAATTAAATCAAATATTAAATTAAATACTAATTAGATAATGTAATTGAATTAAATAAAATAATTAAACCATTTACCAAATTAAATAAAACATAAAATATAATTATACCAAATTAAAATATTGTAACTTCCTAATCCAAAATATTATATAATAAATTAAAGAGATGTTATGCCTAATTAAAATCAATCCTAACCAATTAAAATATTGTATTCCTAAACCAAGCAAATCAAATATTCAACCTTCCTAATTCACAAATATTTCTCCCCCATCAAATCCCTTGCTTTCCTTGTCTAACACCAAATCAAATCCTCTCTTTAATGCCAAAATCCCTTCCTTGTGAGACAAGAAGAAGCCCTAGCCCTTCTCTATATAAACAACCCCTAACCAAGACATGCACCCCCTTGACAACTCACACGCAGATTACAAGAAAAAATATCAAACATTTCTCTTCATCTCCTCCCTCCATAGCCGAAAACATCACCCTCCTCAACCCCTCCATTGCCGAAAATATCACAGCCCCTACAACCATCAAAACAGCCCCTAATCACCACTGAAAACCAGCCCCATACACCCACCAAACATCACCGAAAATTCCCCCAAAAACAACAGTTACATCACCAAAATTTACACAAAAAACTGCACTGTTTCACACGCCCAAACTGCACTATTGTACAAAACAGCAACAAAAACACCTTAAAACACCCCCCAAATCACCTAAACCAGTAACGAAAAACTGCACTTTTAATCCTTAAGATAATCACAAAAAACTGCACCTAAAACCCCTAAAAAAACACAAAAAAACAGTAGCTTTGAAGACCTGAAACAGTAAGCAGAAAATATAGAGGAAACAGCAGCAAAACAGAGGTCAAACAGCAAGTAAAACATCAAAATAGTGAGCTAAGACGCTAAACCAGTGAACCGGAGAAGTTGAGGAGCTTTAACCCTTCCGATCTCCGTGAAACGCAAGTCCAAAAGTCGGCAAAAAAGGTTAGACCTGATGGTATTTTTCACACTCGTTTTCAGTTTTATTTTTATTATTTATTGAGTATTGTTCGCATGATTATTATGTTAAAATGCATGTTGTGGCCCTTGAGTAGATAAATATGCATGCATTACGAAATATTGTATGTTGTGGCCTTGGAATAGAATGAAAGATGTGTCAACTCTCGCGGTATATCGGATGGAAACCCGGACATAAATTTCATAGCCGATTCCGAATGGACGGTAGTATGATCTGTACTCGGGATACAACTCCACGTACCGCTTGAGTAAACGGCACATTATTTTATTTTATGTTGCTTTGATTTATTTATTATTCGTCATTTAAATTCCGTATGTTATTTGTTTATATAATGACGTGATCGAGTGCATGGTTTAGTAAGTTGGATTAAAGGTCCCCTATTTTGATGGGTTAAAATCCTTTACCATGATGTTTTTCCGCGCCGATTGACGTATATTCGGTTGAATGTAAGATGTGTTCAATCGGATATACGAAGCCAATATTATTGTCTTTATTTTTATATGCATGATGTGATCGAGCGCATGGGCTTAGAAAGTTGGATTAAAGGTCCCCTATTTTGAGGGGTTAAAACCCTTTACCACGATGCTTCGCCGCGCCGATTGATGTATATTCGGTTGAATGTAAGATGTGTTCAATCGGGTATACGAAGCCCGATATCATTGTCTTTATTTTTTATATATGTGTTGTGTTGATTGCGCATGGGCTTAGTAAGTGCGATTAAATGTCCTCTATTTTAAGAGGTTAAAATCCTTTACCACGATGCTTTGCCGCGCTTTTAGCCCGTTATTATTTATTAGAAGTCATATATTCATCCGTTCATGTATGTGTCATGTTGTTTACTGCAGTTTAGAGGTCGTTGCTGTAACCCCGTTCGAACGCATTTCAGAACGCCACATGAACGCATGTTTTCTGTCTGGTCCCGTTCAAACGCGTTATCAAACGCTATACGAATGTTAACCTTCTTTTTACCGTTCGAACGCATATACGAACGCCGCACGAACGCCCACGGTAAACAGGTCCTCCTGCATCACATCGCGACATGTCTATCTTAGCATATAGTTATCTCTTTTTACCTTATGCATTCGTATTACCTCTTTAGTTATCTATTTCTATTATGCGCTTAAGTGTCTTTCCCTAATATGCATGCTTGTATGAACGCTATGTGTTTGCGCTTCTGTGCCTACCAATGTGATATTGTATGTCTTCCGTATGTCAATATATCTTTATGCATGAATTCAGACATTGATTATATACAAATAGGTTGTATGCAAACATGAAACATGTGTTATATGTAAACTTAGATATGAGCTTTGTACCTATGCATGCAAACTTATGAGTAAATTATCCTTGGAAATATGTTGCTTAGGCTTGGTAAGATTATTGCATAAATCATTTTATTACAAGTGGCATAAGTAAGGGACCGTTCCGAACCCAACGGTTTGAGGTCTTCCTTTGCGAGGGGTGAGTGCGGCCTTAAATCTTTGTCCCGGTTCACACCAGGTGGCGACTCCATTATTCTCCGGTTTTGTCCCCCATGGGCTACTTTGTACTCCCAATCGAGCCGCGAGCCCGGGACAGCATGCGTCGCCCAGTTTGTGTTCCCACAGTCTGGCGACTCCACTGGGGATAGAGAATCGTCCCCGAAGTAATGTCTTGTAATATTATGATTTGTGCTTTAATTGACCGTGTCTAACATGGGTGAAAAGGGGTTTAATCAAAGGCATTTTGAGGCTAGGTAATGGTTTGGTGTCTTCCTTCACTCACTACCTTTCTAGAAGGAAAAGATGTGAAGGCACCTATATAGCCATCTACTCGTAGCCTATTGTGATGGACTAATTTGGAGGACTCGTTGTTTATTCCTGACACCCTCCCTCTGGGGAATCTACAATGGGAAGTCCATTTGACAGTCAGTCACATACCATAGCTCGTTGGCACGTACCTTAGCGTATAAAAAAGGGTGCGCTCAATTGGTCGCTCGAACCCTTGATTGGGGAGACCTAGTTGTGGACCATCCTTCGCCGGTGAGAGCCTTTGTCTACACTCTTGCGAACCCACACGTAGACCGGGGTTATATGACCTAGAGCAACTATTTCCTTGTGTCTGTGGGCCATCCTCATTTGGACGCAGTTGTACTTCTTGTCAGAAATGCGAACTTGTTGGGCCATTTAAACTGGGACGAGTTCGTATCCTATGATAATTGGGCCAAAAGCTTCTGAAATGTCGATGGGCCACTCTATAGAAATTATTATTTATGTTTGCATTACCTTTCTTTTATGCTTGTGTTTGGGAACATCGTCGTTTGGATCCATTTGGACCATTTGTCATGGGATGTGGGCTTGTTGGGCCATTTAAACTAGGACAAGAACGTATCCTATGACGATTGGGCCAACGGCTTCTAAATATGGATGGGCCATGTTGTGCTTGTGTTCGGAACATTACCATTTGGATTTAGTTGGACTCCTTGCCATGAGATGTGAAGTCGTTGGGCCATTTAAACTGGGACGAGTTCACTCTTATGACAGTTAGCCCAAAAGCTTCTAAAATGATAATGGGCCGATTTGTTTGAAAATTTTAATTGATTTAGTATGTTCTATATGTTACATGCATCTCATACACCTCATGCATATATACATCATGTTAACACCCTCTATATCTCAAAAGACATCATAGATACCGTTTGGGTTAGAGAATGGACAAGGCTCACTAAAAGAACAGTAACAAGCATGAGTGAATCCGATAACCAGGTATCCTGTATGGATCAGTTAGAGAATGGTCTCGCCAAGATCACTGAACAGTTGCAAGCTTTGACTACTGATGTGGCTGGTATAGCCGGGTCGCGTGCTGGGGGTAGTTCTGGGGATGTGAGGCAAGAGGAAGCTCCGAACAGATTGGGGGATGATATCCCCACTTTTGATGATGATATGGTAGAGTATGCAGCAGGCAGAGTATCTGGGTCTCAGGCAGAGTTACAGAAGCTCTGGGATTAGGTTGAGTCAGTTACCCGCAAGATGAGGGGTAAGAATGTGGATTTGCTAGATTATGACATGCTGAATTTCGAAAAACAGTTGCCGGCACAGTTCAAGATGCCTGATATGGCTAAGTTTAACGGGAATGGGGATCCAAGGGTGCATCTCCGACAGTTTGTATCAGTCATGAGTTCAGTTGGCCTATCTCAGCGCCAAGTGCAGAAGATGTTTGGAATGTCGCTCGAGGGAGCTCCCGTGGTGTGGTACCACAGTTTGGAGAAGAAAGTGAAGGAAGATTGGAGGGAGTTTGCTGATGCCTTCCTGAAGCAGTATGTCACTGACCTAGAGATCGATCTGTCACTCCGCGATCTAGAGAATGTTAAGCAAAAATCGGAGGAGAGTTTTAAGGAGTATGTGGACCGATGGAGAGGTCAGTTGTTGAAAATGCAGACTAGCCCCTCGGAGAAGGACCAGATTAAAATGATCATCAATGGCACCAAGCCCTCCATCTATGGGAAGCTAAGGAGGATGACCTCCATGATTACTGATTTTCGGCAGTTGAGGGAAACTGTCATGGATATTGAAGAACAAGAGGCCGAGAATAGAAAATTCTATGGTCTGAACAGGAGGCCCATTGGGGGGACGTCAGGAACAAAGCCCGTTTCTGTTGAGATTGCCACTATCCGGAACTAGAGATTCTCCAACTTGGGTAGACCCTTGTCCAAAGTATTGGAAAAGTTGAAGAGAGAAGGACTTCTGACACCCCTAGAAGCCAAACCATTACCCAATCCCCCACCATCACATTATAACCTAAGCCTCTACTGTCACTTTCACCAACAAAAGGGCCATGACAACGACAATTGCACCCGACTCCGCCATGAAATCCAAGACCTAATAGACTCCAAGAAAATACCCGACCCAGAAATAGAACAGCCTGACACACACAGAAACCCCTTACCCAACTACCGTACCGTACCACCACCAACCTATATGATCAATTCTGACCTCCCAGAAGACCTTGTCCTAAAATCCTTTCACCCTCAAGCCTTTTGCCTGGGAATCTGGGATAGTAATAGTGAAGATGAGACTAAGCAGGGGAAGAACTTCTGGCTTGATTTCTCTAGTAATGATGAGGAAGAGGTGAGGGGAATGACACGCAGCGGTCGTTTTTACGATGATATGGCAGAAAAGGGTAAGGAAGTTTTGATAGATGGCAGAGAAGTGGTTGAGAATGCAGAAGTTACTGAGGGAGATACAGTGCTGAGACAGTTGAAGAAGACCCGAGCACAAGTGAGTATCTAGGATTTATTGTGTGCATCTCAGGAGTACAGGCGGGCCATGGTTGAGGCCTTAATTAAGATAGTGGTGACGGAAGATGCCAACCCCGCAATGTTTGTTGGGTCAGTGCAAAAGGAGACTTTACAGGCAATCACTTTTTTTGAGGAAGAACTCCCGACTGAAGGGAGAAATCATAATAGACCTTTGTTTATCAGAGCTGAAGTGAGGGGTAAAAGGACCTCTTGTACGATGGTGGATGACGGCTCATCCATGAATGTGTGCCCATTGAAGATTTTGGCAAAGCTGTGTATGAAAGCAACAGATTTGGACCCCTCCAGTATGACCATCAAAGCTTATGATGATAGTAAGCGAGGAGTTGAAGGTATATTTGTAGCAGCGGTCAAGGTTGGTCCTATTGAGGACGAAGTTGAGTTTACAGTGCTGGACATCCCAGCCACTTTTGCCTTGTTGTTAGGAAGGCCTTGGTTTCACAAACTTGGGGGCGTGCCTTCCACTTTGCATCAGATGATTAAGTTCCCGTATAAGGGAGAGATTGTTACCATCCGAGCTGAGATAGATAATGCTGTGGCTGCCCTGGAGATACAACCTTTCACGAGGTTTCAGGTATCAGTAACTTTCGAGGAATGGGTGGATCCTATGGTGGCTACGATCATGAAAAAAATGAAGTTCGAGCCGGGTGAAGGTTCAAAATTGCCAGATTTCAGAGGACAGACTACTCGAAAGGGTTTGGGATACACATCTGATGAAGAAAAGCCGAAGGTTAAGAAGAAGGGTTTGAAACTGATGGAATGTTTTGTGAAGGCTTCGGGATACCAAGGGGAACCTGAACCGATAGAAGTTAATGGGATTGTGGTACCTGGATTTGAGATCTTCCAGGATTTATTGGGTGAGAAACCACTGACTAAAGAAGCTGTGGAAGCAGAGAATTGGGAAGAAGAATTGATGAAGTTGGAGAGCCTGACTCTGGGAGAGGACAAAAAGCCTGAGGAAAACCTGGTTGCAGAGGAAGAAGTGTCTATAGATGATGAAGACATTTACCTTCCTGATTTGTTTGAATGTACTTCCGCATTATCCAATAATAAAGACATTTCTTTTGCTTACTTGCCTGAGTCATTTCCATTAACCCTGCACGAATCAAGCATATTTGATATCAGTTCGGCTAGAACTACTGCATTTAACTTGGGTACACTTGAGAACCCCAAGGAAATTCTGATTGCAAGTGAAGTTACCTCCGAAGAGAGGGATAAATTAGAAGAAGTATTGGTCAGATATGCCAAAGTGTTTGCTTGGTCCTATGAGGACATGCCTGGGGTAGACAGAAACATTGCCCAGCACACAATACCAACTTATCCGAATATGAGGCCAGTAAAACAGAAACTCTGACGGATGAGACCAGAATGGGCTGAGAAAGTCAGAGAGGAAGTTAAGAAAAAGATTGATGTAGGGTTCCTGGAAGTAGTAAAGTATCCTGAGTGGTTGGCTAATATAGTGCCGGTGCCAAAGAAAGACAGGAAGGTCATGTTGGACAATTATGACCCATAGCGTCACTATTTGTACAGATCACGGTGTTGTTGTAAAAATTAACTATGTGACAAAGGAGATTGCACTCTTATCATTTGTGATTAAGATCACCTTAGATATATAAATGATAGGAGGTCCCTATTATTAGTTCCTGGATTGAGAATGATATGAGACAGTATCAGTCCACGAAGGATTAATCATTAAATATCCCTAGTCAGAGTATTATCGAGATTGGACATCGGTGATACGTAAAAGACTAGTATTGCACTTGTGCACGTTGTGAGGGCATAACGGGCATAGTTCTCATATATTTAAGTATTGGATACTTATGCAAGTGCGGTAGGAGGTTGTGTTTTACCGATGGTACGGGAAACAGCTTCGCTCTGGATAGACCCCCTCGGAATTCCATTGGTAGTATGACTATGTGTCTATGGAAGTCCGAAATCAGGGTAGGTGTATTTGGTCTTAACCTGAGACTTGCACCGCTAATACTTACGACAAATAATATACTTTGGTTGAGGTCGTCCAGGGCTTTAACCGGTTCTGTGTACACCAATATTGGGTATATTGAGAATCGTAGTGTGTTGGGTGTGATGTCAAGACGGAAGTGTCACTCCAGTCATATGGAGTTGATGGTCACGTAGGATACGGTACTGGTTCTCTTTAGTACTGCAGTCATTGGGATAAAATGACAAGGTCATGTTTATCTGATATAGAGACTAGTTACCAGAGATTCGACATGTGCTTCGTACGGGGCATACACGATTCCAGCCCTAGCCCTAGCACGTGATCATCTGATACTGGATCGAAATACACAATACCACGTATACTACGCCTGATATAGATCGCTTATTCCTGTAAGCATGTTTCCGGAGAATTGGGTAGGCATGGCGCTTTGCTAGAGGCCAACCTTGTCTTGTGAATCGGTGTAAACGTAGTACGAGGTATTCACGTGTTCGGATAGTCCGACGACCCGATTTACTGCCAACATATCCGTGGATCTCATGGGTCGCTTCCCAAGGATTCACCGATGACGTATGACTCGCACTTTAATTAATCTGGGATTAATTTAATGAGAGAGAAAATTAATCTGGGATTAATTACGGAGATATTTTATCTGGGATAAAATATCAATTAAAGAGAGAAAACGATTAATTTGGAATTAATCGGTAAAATAATATATTTGATATATTATACGAAATTGGATTTCGACGCGGAATTAAAATTGGATTTTAATTCGGGCAAACGAATTAATTTAGAATTAATTCGTTAGCAACATGAATAGTGATTTCGCTAGGCTTAATCATTTAATTACGACGCAACGGAAAATTTGTTAATTTGGAATTAGCGAACCCGAGCCCGGGATTGTTTGCGAGCGCATTCGCATTTCGAATTCGAGTGCGGCACGCAAGTCAAATCAAGCGTCAAATCGCAAGTCACATCAAGCGTCAAATCACATGTCACTTTGAGTGATGTGACATTTGAGTGATTGATGTGAGTTGATTTGTGGTGATTGACAAGCATTTAATGTTTGCCTTTTTGGAAATTAAAGAAATGGTAAATGGTTTTAATAATTTTGGAAATTATAAAAACCCTTTTACAATTTTTTTTCCCACTTATTCTCTCTCTCTTTTACGGTTTAGGGCATTTTGGAGCCAAAAATTGCTCTTCATCTCTCTCGGCAGAACTGCCACATTTCTTCTTCTAGTTTCAGTTTCACCGTGAAACACAAGGAGGAAAATGATGATTTGTGGCAAATCATCAAGTGCTAACACACTCTAGGAGGCATACAAAGGTGTTAGGGAAGTGATTTCATGAGCAAGGAATCACCTTGTGAAGCTTGGAGCTTGGAGCTTCCATGGAGGATCACCCACGGCCGATTCTTGGAGGAGGAAGCAGCCCCCACGCCGAGCAGTCCACCATTTGCGCAGCCCACTGCCGAGCAAGGGAGTGCAATGCATTTTTCATCTTTGTTGCATCTCTACCGATCAATGTGAGTTTTTCCGCACCTCATTTGGTTGTATTCATACTCGTTTATGCTTTATAAATGATCCTTGGGACTTGATTGAAACCCAACAATGGTATCTTGAGCCATTTGTGCATAAAACGAAATTAGGGTTCTTAGCTCAAATTTTGGGCTTTTTGATTTAAGCATGATTTTGGCAAATTTTTTGTTTAAGTATGCTTGTATATGAATAACTTAGAGTTATATGTAATCAATTTGTTGAAAAATTAATTGGATTGATTTTCCCCAATTTGTTCATTGTGGCTGAATTTGGTTAGCTCCCTAATGTCTTGGATTTTTGATTTTTTGTTCATTGGATGACTTGGAAATCATTAGGGGATGTTGATTTTATGTTTGATTGGGTTCAATTGGATTGAATTTGATTTGGGCATAATTTCCCTCTTTGGCCGAGACACTTGAAGTATATAATTGGGTTTGATTTTTGTCAAATTATGTTGGACATGATTCATTGATGATAAGCATGATTAATTGGACAAATTTGATGTTTTGGAAACTTTGATTTGGGTAATTAATAATGTTATGCACTTTAGGTTAATTGAATTGTAAAATTGGATTTTTATAATTTAATTATTGGGCTTAAAATTGGATTTGGGCTTTTAAAGTTGTTATTGGGCTTGTTGGGCTTTGTTGTACAAAGTTGGGTTTAGGCAAAATTGGTTGGATCCAATTAGGCCCAAAACCGCATCCAAAAGGCCCAAATGCGAATAATGAACCTTTAAAGTTTAATTGGGCCTAATGGGCCTAAATTAATTTATGGGCTTATGGGGTAACTCCCGGATTGGATTTTGGTTATTCGGTTTGACCCGAGTTGACCAAAAGTCCACGCCTCAAGAAATTAATTAAAAGCCCATTGGACTTTAATTAAATTAATATTAGATATTAATCGGGCTTTGAGACCCGTAACGATTAAATTCAGAATTTAAGTCGTGAAGGTTTATTTTATAAAGTGTAATATTTAATTTGGAATTAAATAATGAATTAGAATTAAATGCGTATTAAATTGGATTTAATTATGTAATTTAATTTAATTCGAGAAATGGTACTTTGAGTACGTGTTCGCAATACGAGTTTGACTCGAACAAAATCAAATCTTTGTTTGAACATTGGATGATCACTAATTATCAGATTAATTAATTTGATTAGATTGATTGATAACATGCTTGTATGAATACATGGTTGTGATGCATGAATAATGTATATCGGATGAATATTAGATGGGTGGGGCGATTTTGGAAATTGTAATAAATTTGATTTATTAATTGGACCTGCGAGTTCAGCCTTATCTCCTATTTCTTTGTATTCTCTTCCCACCTATTACCCTCAATGTAAATGAGGTTTCTTTAGAAGTGTAGTGTAACGGGTAGAAGTAATACATGTGCTAGCTGGAGAGAGAAAGAGAGAGATTTGATCTAGGATCAATGTTAAATATCCATCCGCATATCATTATTATTTTACATATGCGCTTTATTATGTGTTTAGAATGCATGCTTAAGGGTGTATGATGATGAGACCTTAACAAAGATAATAAATTGGTTGCCAATTTGCACGCGAAAAACCCTCGCTAAATATTAAGTGTCTTTCCTTCCATTGAGTGATTCTCACTCAAGATCCGAGACGGCATTGGTTTGTTGGCCAAAGTCAAGGCCTTTGTCTGTCAAAAAGATGTGTTTGAATCACGAAGGCTTTGTTCCATATTGGTGTCTTGTCCAAGTTGTGGTTTGTTGGCCAAAGTCAAGACCACTTCTTGTCCATCGACATTGATTACGAAGCTTTCCATGGTCAATGGGTCGCGCTTGAATAGGATCACTAAGTTTGTTGTGCCAAAGCCAAGGCTTAGTTGATTCAGAGGAAAAAGGTTAGGTAATACATTGGATGTATTGGCATATATAAGATATATGTTTCGGACTTGGATGTCCCCCTACCGGATCTAGGAATTGGATTGGATCCAATCGATCTTAGAGATCTACCTAGTTAATTATCATACAATTTGTTGGCCAAAGTCAAGATTGTGTGATATTTAACGGGATCCTAGCCCACTAGGAAACACGGTTTCCCGAGTACTCGACAGAGGGTTAGAGGCTCGCCGAAAAATAGTGGGAGGCAAGAATTGAATTTGCAATATTCGTTCAATTACTCGCCATACACGCTCAATCACAAATATTTTGTCATATCAATTAAATGTTAGTTGGACTAATATTTAAATTGTTGTTTTTTATAATCAGTTGGACTGTATTATAGTTGATTATATAATTGGATTATAGTAATCAATATATTTGAATTAATTAATTTCGATTTACAGTTGATTTTATAATTGGATTATAGTAATCAATGTAATTGAGGTTAATTAATTTAAATTATATTTGATTGTATAGTTGGACTATAATAATCAATATAATACATAGTACCACAAATCGTTGATTAAATAGTTGGACTATTAGAATCAAGATAAAATAAAGATTAGCATTTAAAACATAATCCTAGGGAAAATGTATTTAAATGACTTAATTTTCTAATTGGGAATAATATTTCAGGATGGTCCTGGAAATATAATAAGTTAGTTTATTTGATAAAATAACATATTAGGCCTAAGTCTGGAGTTAAGCTAATAAGTGGAACATGATATTTGGAATATTCATGTAATGATAACTTTAGTGCTTAATCATTATACTTGTCATATAGACTCCTTAATTTCTTTATCAGAACTAAGAATTAGATTTATATAGAAATTGAAGGATCTTCATAAATCTATACTTAGATTTTAGAAGTAAACAAATTGCAATAATAAACTCTTGGAGAGTTAATGACTATTCTCAAGGAGATAAAGTCAAAGTTTGCAATTAGGCAAGTAGCGCAAGGCGCACCTTACTTCGATATTCTAGAAACCCGAGGCTTGGCCAAAGGCTTCTGAAATATTGAAAAAGGGCGAAGGCTAAATCATTATAGTCTTCTGGGAAGATAAAATGACATATCCCAAGAAGGAATTGAAGACGAGCAAGGCTCTGACTTCAAATATGTTTGTCATAATTATGTTCAATACTAGTATTAAAATTAGATTTAAATACTTAGTGTGGTACATAAATATGTATTGATGTTTAGAATCTGTTTTGAACAGGATACTGACTTCAATAGAGATTAATCTGCGAATCGGAAACGGGACGAAAGTCATTGTTTTGACCGTATATACCTAAGTTTAGGAACTACCCTTTGGGTATTTACGTAAATTAGGAAACTGTTATAATGTAACTAGTTTGACTAGGAACATTATATTTATATCAGTGTTTAATCCGTTGCGGATTGAACCTTTATATTTTAGAACACTAAAGTGTTTTATTATATAAAGATGATATTAAGATAAACACATTAGATGTGAACAACATAATTTATATTTAGAATATAAATAAATCTCACACGTATATAATGATAAACAAATAGCTCAAACTGATTTGATCAGTTGAAACTTAAAGTGGCAATGTTGTCTGGGACACATTAAACAAGAATCGTATATCCGCACTTTTGAAGAGCGGGTACCAGGACTGATTTGATTCCAATCAAATAAAGTCTATGAATCTAGTTTATTGGGCAAAGTGCCTAAAACACTATTTACTTGGTAAAAGTGCAAATGCCACCGACCTGTTAGCCATAATTCATAGTGAAGTAAGTGGACCCATGTCTAGCTAGGCTAGATGTGGATATGAATATTTTGTGACCTATACAGATGTGGCATCGCGTAATGGTTATGTGTTTCTTTTGAAGAACACAAATCGGAAACTTTTACAGTTTCGACAGGAAATAGACAAACAGATCGGCTAAAGTATTAAACCGTTACGGTAAGACCGTAATGGAAATTACTTAAGCAATAAGTTTCTAAAATACTTGAAAGAGTAAAGTATTCTTTCAAAAGAGGACTCCTCACGGAACACGTCAATTTGACGGTGTGTCCGAAATGAGTAACCGAATTTTGTTAGACATGATTAGGTTAATCATGAGTCGCTATGAGCTACCATTTCCTTCAACGGATAAGCATTAACAGTGCCGAACTTATTTAGAATAAGGTCCCATTAAAATCTGTTTGACAGATTTCATATTAGATATGAACAGGAAAGAAACCGGGTTTCACATTCCTGAAAATTTGGGTATGCTGAGCATATGTTTGGATGATACCAAACTAAAACCCAAATTGGATAAGTGCCAATTGTAGGTTATCCTAGGGATACCATAAGTATTGTATTTATACAACTCACTAGAGAACAATGTAATTGTTGCTCGTCATGTGGTTTTCCTAAGAGGAATACCGATATGCAGTGGTAAGTGGGAGGATAGTAAAACTCGATGAAAATAAGAGTAATACTATTATAGGCATCAAATCCTAATGGAACATAAATAGTTCATCAAGTATGCAACTATTACCATTAATCTTCGAATACATAAGAACCGCGTGAGTCGGAGAGAGTCAGAAAATAACCTGGGGTATGTGTTTCTGATCTCACCTTGTAAAGATGTCGATCTTTTGAGGTATACCAACTGACTACGTATGAGGAAGTTATACAAGGTATCGACTCCCAATTATGACAAAGTGTCATGAGTCCGAAATGGATTCCATGTATATCAACTATGTTTGGACACTAGTTGACGTACCGCAAGGCATTGTGCGTACTGGTACTTTATAAGTCTTCAAGGAAGACGTACATGGATGGCAACGTACCAACGTGTAAAGCTAGGCTTTCAGCGGAAAGGTATCGTTATCAACATTGTGTTGATAACGATTCAACCTTTTAATGTTGCCATGGTAAATCCATTTGGATAATGCTTGCTAAAGCTGCATGTTTCATTTATGAAATATGACATGTTGGATAATATGACCCATAGCGTCACTATTTGTACAGATCACGGTGTTGTGTGTTACAAATTAACTATGTGACAAGGAAATTGCACTCTCATCATTTGTGATTAGATCACCATAGATGTATAAATGAAGAGAGGTCCATATGATTAGTTCCTGGATTGAGATGATATGAGACAGTATCAATCCCCGAATATTAATCATTAAATATCCCTAGTCGAAGTATTATCGAGACTGGACATCGATAATGCGGAATAGGCTAGTATTGCACTTGTGCGCGTTGTGAGGGCACAACGGCATAGTTCTCATATATGTAAGTATTGGATACTTATGCAAGTGCGATAGGAGGTTGTGTTTCACCGATGGTACTGGAAACAGCTTCGCTCTGGATAGACCCCTCGGAATCCCATTGGTATTATGACTATGTGTCTATGGGAGGCCGAAATCGAGGTAGGTGTGTATAGTCTTAACCTGAGACTTGCATCGCTAATACTTGCGATAATCGGTAGACTTTGGTCTTGGTGGTACAGGGCTTTAACCGGTTCTGTGTACACCGCTTCTGGGTTATCAGAGAGTCGTTAGTGTATTGGGTGTGATGTCGAGACGGAAGTGTCACTTCAGTCATATGGGAGTTGATGTCACGCAGGATACGGTACTAGTGCTCTTGAGTGTTGCGCAACCAATCGGGATATTGTGACCAGGTCATGTATATCCGATTATAGAGACTATGTTACCAGACATCCGACATGTGCTTCGGACGGGGCAGACACTTATCCAGCCCCAGCCCTAGCACGTGATTATCCGATACTGGGCCGATATACACAATACTACGGTATACTACGCTTGATACAAATCTATAATTCCTGTAAGAATATTTCTGGAGAATTGGGTAGGCATGGCGTTTTGCTAGAGGCTAACCTTGTCTTGTAAATCGATATAAACGTAGTACGAGGTACTTATGTGTTCGGACAGTCCGACGATCGTATTTACTGCCAACATATCCGGAGATCTCATGGGTCGGTTCCTGAAGATTCACCGATGACGTATTACTCGCACTTTGATTAATCTGGGATTAATTAGAAGAGAGAGATAGAATTAATCTGGGATTAATTCGATGAGAGAGAAAATTAATCTGGATTAATTACGGAGATATTTTATCTGGGATAAAATATTAATTAAAGAGAGAGAACGATTAATTTGAATTAATCGATAAAATTAATATATTTGATATATTAATCGAAATTGGATTTCGACGCGGAATAAAATTAGATTTTAATTCGGGCGAACGAGTTAATTTAGAATTAATTCGTTAGCGACGTGAATAGTGAATTCGCTAGGCGTAATCACTTAATTACGACGCGACGGAAAATTCGTTAATTTGGAATTAGCGAACCCGAGCCCGAGAGTGATTGCGAGCGCATTCGCATTTCGATTCGAGCGCGGCACGCGAGTCACATCAAGCGTCAAATCGCTAGTCGCGTCAATCGTCAAATTAATTGTCACTTTGAGTGATGTGACTTGACAATATGTCACTTTATTAAAGTGAATAGATGTGATGTGACTTAAAGTTAAAAGTTGAAATGATGAAAAAGCTTTATTGTTTTTAACTTTTGACTTTTGAATTAAAAGATAAGATATATATGTTTTATTTATTTTACTTGGTAAATGAAATAAAAAAAATATAGATATTAAAAATCTTTTTCTCTCTCTCACATGCAACATTTAAGTTTTCTCTCATGTCCTTCCTTTTCTTCCTCTCTTCTTCACGGCATCACTGCCGATTCTTCTTCATTTTCTCTGGTTTCACCGAGCATTTGAGAAGCAAAATGGAAGATGATAAGTGCTAGCACACACCTTGAGTGATACAAAGGTGATAGGGAAGTGAGTTTGTGAGCATGGAATCTCAAAGCTTGGAGCTTCAATGGAGTTCATGCATGGCCGATTCTTGGAGGTTCAAAGAGGACTAAAATCGCACAGCCCACTGCAAGGAGGAGCCACTGCCGTGAGCTTGGAGGGGACAAAATCGCACCTTGTTCTTCATTCATCAAAACCGTTCAATGTGAGTTATGTTTCTGCCTTACTCCTTTGATGTGTTCATACTCGGTTTTTATGCTTGATTTGTGATCCTTGGGACTTGATTGAACACTTTCAGCAGCTGGACGGAAAATCGCTTTCCTGAAAAGGAAACCTTTTGGAGGATGTTTGCAACATCCTGACGATTTTATCGTACCAAAACTAGCAAAGAAGGTTTGCGGGTTATTCGATCCATTTATGGATTAAAGCAAGCATTGGTTCTAGGAATTATCGTTTTGATGTAATCATAATGGTTTATGATTTAATTCAAAACGAAAGGGATTCTTGTGTATATAAGAGGGTTAGTGGGAGGGCACTGACAGTGGCTGTCCTATATAAATAATGATGACATGTCATTTCTGGAAATGATATTCCCATAAATAACAATCGGTGAAAGCTTGGCTTTCGAGAACACTCTCCGAGAAATCGTACATTGAAAAATGTACGCGACCTAGTGTCTCATACGCTTTGAGCATATGATTCAAAAACAGGTCAATCCAAGTGATAGTCACTGGATTGATAGTCACTGGATTATCAACATTGTGTTGATTACGATTCAACCTTTTAAATGTTGCCATGGTAAATCCATTTGGATAATGCTTGCTAAAGCTGCATGTTTCATTTATGAAATATGACAGCTGGACGGAAAATCGCTTTCCTGAAAAGGAAACCTTTTGGAGGATGTTTGCAACATCCTGACGATTTTATCGTACCAAAACTAGCAAAGAAGGTTTGCGGGTTATTCGATCCATTTATGGATTAAAGCAAGCATTGGTTCTAGGAATTATCGTTTTGATGTAATCATAATGGTTTATGATTTAATTCAAAACGAAAAGGATTCTTGTGTATATAAGAGGGTTAGTGGGAGGGCACTGACAGTGGCTGTCCTATATAAATAATGATGACATGTCATTTCTTGGAAATGATATTCCCATAAATAACAATCGGTGAAAGCTTGGCTTTCGAGAACACTCTCCGAGAAATCGTACATTGAAAAATGTACGCGACCTAGTGTCTCATACGCTTTGAGCATATGATTCAAAAACAGGCCAATCCAAGTGATAGTCACTGGATTGATATTAAGAACATCCGTTAGTATCTTAGAGATCTAAGGATGCTGTCTTAAAACTTGGAGAAGGAGAACTTGTAGTGACTGGGATCACTACTGCAAGTTTCCTAAACTGATAAAGACGATTGAAAGTCGCAAACGGTACTATACAGTTTGAATAACGGTACAGTGAGTTGGAAATCTTCCAAGCAAGATACTGTTACCGAATAAACAACAAATGCGGGTTATTGCTGCAGCTGAGGCACCAATAGAAGCCTTCTGGGTCAATAAACAAATCTAATTAGATTAGATATAGTTCTGTTAGCAGCTGAGCTAGGCGTCAGCACAAGCTAAAGAATTAATGGTCTCATCAACGATCCAGATAAATATTTCGACTATTCATCTGATTCGTTCGGATCATACATCGTGGCGATGTGATGATCGAATAAATCGCATCAGACGATAATCATGGAAATCCGCTGACGAAAGTATTTCTCAGCAATTTGAGCCAACCGTACATAGTTCGGGTGTCAAGCACTCGAGTGACTGGCTATAGGCCAAGTGGGAGATTGTTGGACAATTATGACCCATAGCGTCACTATTTGTACAGATCACGGTATTGTTGTACAAATTAACTATGTGACAAAGGAGATTGCACTCTTATCATTTGTGATTAAGATCACCTTAAATATATAAATGATAGGAGGTCCCTATTATTAGTTCCTGGATTGAGAATGATATGAGACAGTATCAGTCCACGAAGGATTAATCATTAAATATCCCTAGTCATAGTATTATCGAGATTGGACATCGGTGATACGTAAAAGACTAGTATTGCACTTGTGCACGTTGTGAGGGCACATAACGGCATAGTTCTCATATATTTAAGTATTGGATACTTATGCAAGTGCGGTAGGAGGTTGTGTTTTACCGATGGTACGGGAAACATATTCGCTCTGGATAGACCCCCTCGGAATTCCATTGGTAGTATGACTATGTGTCTATGGAAGTCCGAAATCAGGGTAGGTGTATTTGGTCTTAACCTGAGACTTGCACCGCTAATACTTACGACAATCAATATACTTTGGTTGAGGTCATCCAGGGCTTTAACCGGTTCTGTGTACGCCAATATTGGGTATATTGAGAATCGTAGTGTGTTGGGTGTGATGTCAAGACGGAAGTGTCACTCCAGTCATATGGAGTTGATGATCACGTAGGATACGGTACTGGTTTTCTTTAGTAATGCAGTCATCGGGATAAAATGACAAGGTCATGTTTATCCGATATAGAGACTAGTTACCAGAGATTCGATATGTGCTTCGTACGGGGCAGACACGATTCCAGCCCCAGGCCTAGCACGTGATCATCCGATACTGGATCGAAATACACAATACCACGTATACTACGCCTGATATAGATCGCTTATTCCTGTAAGCATGTTTCCGGAGAATTGGGTAGGCATGGCGCTTTGCTAGAGGCCAACCTTGTCTTGTGAATCGGTGTAAACGTAGTACGAGGTATTCACGTGTTCGGATAGTCCGACGACCCGATTTACTGCCAACATATCTGGGGATCTTATGGGTCGCTTCCCAAAGATTCACCGATGACGTATGACTCGCACTTTAATTAATCTGGGATTAATTTAATGAGAGAGAAAATTAATCTGGGATTAATTACAGAGATATTTTATCTGGGATAAAATATCAATTAAAGAGAGAAAATGATTAATTTGGAATTAATCGGTAAAATAATATATCTGATATATATACGAAATTGAATTTCGACGCGGAATTAAAATTGGATTTTAATTCGGGCGAACGAATTAATTTAGAATTAATTCGTTAGCGACGTGAATAGTGATTTCGCTAGGCGTAATCATTTAATTACGACGCAACGAAAAATTCGTTAATTTGGAATTAGTGAACCCGAGCCCGGGATTGTTTGCGAGCACATTCGCATTTCAAATTCGAGTGCGGCACGCAAGTCAAATCAAGCGTCAAATCGCAAGTCACATCAAGCTTCAAATCACATGTCACTTTGAGTGATGCGACATTTGAGTGATTGATGTGAGTTGATTTTGGTGATTGAAAAGCATTTAATGTTTTCCTTTTTGGAAATTAAAGAAATGGTAAATGGTTTTAATAATTTTGGAAATTATAAAAACCCTTTTACAATTTTTTTTACCACTTATTCTCTCTCTCTTTTACGGTTTAGGGCATTTTGGAGCCAAAAATTGCTCTTTATCTCTCTCGGCAGAACTGCCATATTTCTTCTTCTAGTTTCAATTTCACCGTGAAACACAAGGAGGAAAATGATGATTTGTGGCAAATCATCAAGTGCTAGCACACTCTATGAGGCATACAAAGGTGTTAGGGAAGTGATTTCGTGAGCAAGGAATCACCTTGTGAAGCTTGGAGCTTGGAGCTTCCATGGAGGATCACCCATGGCCGATTATTGGAGGAGGAAGCAGCCCCCACGCCGAGCAGTCCACCATTTGCGCAGCCCACTACCGAACAAGGGAGTGCAGTGCGTTTTTCATCTTTGTTGCATCTCTACCGATCAATGTTAGTTTTTCCGCACCTCCTTTGGTTGTATTCATACTCGTTTATGCTTTATAAATCATCCTTGGGACTTGATTGAAACCCAACAGGTCAGAATGTGTGTGGACTACAGAGATCTCAACAAGGCTTGTCCGAAAGATGATTTTCCTCTGCCGCATATAGATGTTCCGGTTGATAGTGCGGCTTTATCTGCTATGTATTCATTTGCAGATGGGTTTTCAGGTTACAATCAGGTTCTTATGGCTGAGGAAGATAAGCACAAGACTGTTTTTGTTACCGAGTGGGGTACTTATTGTTAGAAGGTGATGTTGTTTGAAGCACTGGGTTGACAAATACAACCTGCGGCTTAATCCCAAGAAATGTGTGTTTGGGGTGACATCCGGAAAATTGCTGGGACATACAGTGGGAATGGGAGGAATAGAGGTAGACTCTGAAAAGATCAAAGCAATCACTGAAATGCCAGCACCAAAGACTGAGAAAGAAGTCAGAGCATTCCTGGGGAAGATTCAGTACATCAGTCGGTTCATTGCCAAGTTGACATCAGTATGTGAGCCTATCTTCAAACTGTTGAGAAAAGATCAGCCAGTGAGATGGAATGAACAGTGTCAGATAGCCTTCGACAAAATCATAGAGTACTTGGTAAAGCCTCCTGTATTGAAACCTCCGAGACAGGGCAGACCTTTGATATTGTATTTGGCTATAGAATCAGAAGCACTGGGGGCAATGATGGTACAGGCAGATGAGACAGGGGTAGAACATGCCGTCTATTATCTGAGTAAGAAGATGCTTCTGTATGAGGCTCGATATCAAGAAGTAGAGAAGATCTGTCTTGCCGTAGTATGGGCTTCCAGAAAGTTGCGACATTATTTCCAGTCTTACAAGATCCAGGTAGTGGCAAAGGAGAATCCTCTGAAATATCTTCATCTGGTGCCTTCACTAGTGGGAAAATTGGGCAGATGGTTAGTATTGCTGACAGAGTTCGACATTGAGTATCTCACCTCAAAAGTGATCAAAGGGTGAGCAGTAGCAGAGTTTCTGGCATTGCAACCTGTTGAGGGGAATCAGTATAAGTTTGAATTTCCAGATGAAGAGATCCAAGCAATAACAGTTCAGAGATGGAAGATGTATTTTGACGGAGCAGTGAATTACAAGGGAGCTGAAATTGGGATCGTGATAGTGACCCCCGAGGGAGAGACTTTGCCTTTGGCCAAGAGGTTGACATTCAGAGTGACTAACAACATAGCCGAGTATGAAGCATGTGCTTTTGGTTTGACAGCATTGATAGCCTTGAAGGCCGGGAGTGTGGAAGTCTACGGAGATTCTATGTTGGTAGTCCAGCAGATGCGAGGAGAATGGGAATTGAAAGAAGAACGGTTGAAACCTTACCTTTTTTACCTTAGAAAGTTGGCACAGGTTATCCCCTAGTGTAGTTTCAGCACTTACCGAGAGAAGAGAATCAGATGGCAGATGCATTGGCTACACTTGCAGCAACTTGGGAAAATCCAGAGAAAAGTTAGTGATGAGACCGTTGATACTGACAACAGCAAGCAGACCTGTTTATGAGATAGAAAGAATTCTAGAAGTTGAGGTCGACGACGGTAAACCTTGGTATTATGACATTCAGAGGTATCTGGAACATGGTGAACTCCCGGAAGGGGCAGGCAGAAAAGATAGAGTAGCCATTCAAAAGTTAGCTTCCCACTATGTGATTTTGAAAGGAGAACTGTACAAGAGGCAAGCAAACGGTATTCAGTTGAAGTGTTTGATAAAAGAAGAAGCTCAGCATGTAATGGAAGAAGTACACGCCGAGGTATGTGGTCCGCACATGAACGGGTTGAATCTGTCCCGCAAGATAGTGAGACAAGGTTTTTATTGGTCAACCATGGAAACAAACTGCGCGAAGATAGTAAAGAACTGTAATGACTGTCAAGCACACGGTAATTTGAATCACTTGCCGCACACAGAGTTGCACGGGTTGTCAGAGCCGTGGCCCTTTTCAGCATGGGGAATTGATATGATTGGAGAGATTCGACCGAATGCGTCAGATGGGCATCGCTTCATAATAATGGCGGTGGACTACTTCTCGAAGTGGGTGGAAGCCGAGTCATTCCGCAATGTTACAGCAAAACATATGGCAAAGTTTATAGCTCTGAACCTCATTTGTCGGTATGGTATGCCGCATCATTTAGTGACAGACAACGAAGTTCAGTTTCAAGGAGAGATGAAGGCAATGTTACAGAGTTATGGGATAGGCCACCACAAGTCATCACCGTACAGGCCGCAGGCAAATGGAGCAGTTGAGGCAGCCAACAAGACTATAAAGATGATTTTAGCCAAGATGACAGAGAACTGCAGAGATTGGGCCGAGAAATTACCGTACGCCTTGTGGGGGTACAGAACATCTGTGAGAACAATAACATGAGCCACACCTTATTCTTTGGTCTATGGAATGGAAGCAGTATTGCCAGTAGAAGTGGAAATACAGTCTATGAGGGTATTAGCAGAGGCAGAATTACCGGAACAAGAATGGGCCGCACAGAGGTTTGATCAATTAGCACTGCTGGATGAGAAGAGAACGAAGTCTTTGTATCACATGCAGTTGTATCAGAAGAGATTAGCCCGAGCATTCAACAAGAAAGTACGCCCCACCAAGATCAGAAATGGTGATTTGGTACTTAAGCAATCAAGGCCGTCGACGACAGATCCAAGAGGAAAGTTCAGACCTATCTGGGAAGGACCTTACATAGTGCAGAAAGTAATGGGAAATGGAGCAGTGAGGCTATCAGACTTGGAAGGGAACGAGTTCACCGAGCCGATCAACGTAGACAGATTGAAGCAGTACTTTGCCTGAGGGAGAGAAGACCGACCAGTCACCACAGGAATTGGCAGAAGACCTAACACAACGGAATATGAAAATCATTCATGCATACACGTAACATGGCATTCTCTTCGTGTTTGTTTTTGTTTTGTGTTCGCAAGTTCGAAGAAAGGAGAAAGCGGCAGAAATGAGCCAAGCAACGTCAACGCAATTTCATTTTTTGGGGATGATTCCCAAGGGGCGAGGCCCCACATCAGGTCAGCTTGGGGGCGAGGCCCCACATCATGACAACTTGGGGGCGAGGCCCATATCAGCTTGAGGGCGAGGTCCACATCGTCAGCAGTTTTGGGATGCGTCCCAGGATCGAGGTGCCCCTGTTGTCAGTTGCAGTTCCGGGATGCGTCCCAGGGTCGAGGGCCCACTACATCATCAGTTGTAGTTTCGGGATGCGTCTCAGGGTCGAGGGCCCACTACATCATCGGTTCGAGGCCCTCGTTGGTCAGCGGTATTGGGATGCGTCCCAGGGTCGAGGCCCCCGTTGTTGGTTGTAGCTATTGGGATGCGTCCCAGGATCGAGGTCCACTGTATCATCAGCTCAGCAGAGCAGTAGGCAAGTCAGGTTGCAGCTGGCGAGCCAGGTAAGTAAAAATGCATTGCATAACTTTGATAAGATTGTTCAAAGTCACACACTGCACAAGTCTCATCAAAGTGGGGGCGACTGTAGGCATTGTATTTTTACATGTGATACCCGATGATGAGTCTCAGTTGGAGGCACTACTTTTTTTAGTCATGGAAGTTGCGGGAAGCGGTCGTCGGAAGGGAGTTGGTATTTCGTTATATTTTTTATTCACTTGTTTAGCGTCAAGCTCACTTGCTAGACCTCCGTTTAGAGCACCCTTGGCCTAAAAAAACCCAAAACCCTTTTAATCTAGCCCATACTCACCAAGCCACCGCACACCAAGCCAAACCAAGCCCACACCACAACTAGGCCCACACGCCCATATCACCCTAAATTACATCCAAATTAAATCAAATATTAAATTAAATACTAATTAGATAATGTAATTGAATTAAATAAAATAATTAAACCATTTACCAAATTAAATAAAACATAAAATATAATTATACCAGTTAAAATATTGTAACTCCCTAATCCAAAATATTATATACTAAATTAAAGAGATGTTATGCCTAATTAAAATCAATCCTAACCAATTAAAATATTGTATTCCTAAACCAAGCAAATCAAATATTCAACCTTCCTAATTCACCAAAATTTGCCCCCCATCAAATCCCTTTCTTTCCTTGTCTAACACCAAATCAAATCCTCTCTTTAATGCCAAAATCCCTTCCTTGTGAGACAAGAAGAAGCCCTAGCCCTTCTCTATATAAAAAACCCCTAACCAAGACATGCACCCCCTTTACAACTCACACGCAAATCACAAGAAAAAATAGCAAACATTTCTATTCATCTCCTCCCTCCATAGCCGAAAACATCACCCTCCTCAACCCATCCATTGCCGAAAATATCACAGCCCCTACAACCATCAAAACGGCCCCTAATCACCACTGAAAACCAGCCCCATACACCCACCAAACATCACCGAAATTTCCCCAAAAACAGCAGTTGTATAACCGAAATTTACACCAAAAACTGCACTGTTTCACATGCCCAAACTGCACTGTTGTACACGCCCAAACAGCATCAAAAACACCTTAAAACACCCCCCTAAATCACCTAAACCAGTAATGAAAAACTGCACTTTTAATCCTTAAGATAATCACAAAAAACTGCACCTAAAACCCCTAAAAAAACTCAAAAAAACAGTAGCTTTGAAGACCTGAAATAGTAAGCAGAAAATACAGAGGAAATAGCAATAAAACGGAAGTCAAACAGCAGCAAAATGGAGGTCAAACAGCAAGTAAAACAGCAAAACAGTGAGCTAAGATGCTAAACCAGTGAACCGGAGAAGTTGAGGAGCTTTAACCCTTTCGATCTCCGTGAAACGCAAGTCCGAAAGTCAGCAAAAAAGGTTAGACCTGAGGGTATTTTTCACACTCGTTTTCAGTTTTATTTTTATTATTTATTGAGTACTATTCGCATGATTATTATGTTAAAATGCATGTTGTGGCCCTTGAGTAGATAAATATGCATGCATTACGAAATATTGTATGTTGTGGCCTTGGAATAGAATGAAAGATGTGTCAACTCTCGGGGTATATCGGATGGAAACCCAGACATAAATTTCATAGCCGATTCCGAATGGACGGTAGTATGATCTGTACTCGGGATACAACTCCACATACCGCTTGAGTAAACGACACATTCTTTTGTTTTATGTTGCTTTGATTTATTTATTATTCGTTATTTAAATTCCGCATGTTATTTGTTTATGTAATGACGTGATCGAGCGCATGGGTTTAGTAAGTTGGATTAAAGGTCCCCTATTTTGAGGGGTTAAAATCCTTTACAATGATGCTTTGCCGCGCCGATTGACGTATATACGGTTGAATGTAAGATGTGTTCAATCGGATATACGAAGCCAATATTATTGTATTTATTTTTATATGCATGATGTGATCGAGCGCATGGGCTTAGAAAGTTGGATTAAAGGTCCCCTATTTTGAGGGGTTAAAACCCTTTACCACGATGCTTCACCGCACTGATTGATGTATATTCGGTTGAATGTAAGATGTGTTCAATCGGGTATACAAAGTCCGATATCATTGTCTTTATTTTTTATATATGTGTTGTGTTGATTGCACATGGGCTTAGTAAGTGCGATTAAAGGTCCCCTATTTATGTATGTGTCATGTTGTTTACGGCATTTTAGAGGTTGTTGTTGTAACCTCGTTCGAACGCGTTTCAAAACGCCAAACGAACGCATGTTTTCTATCTGGTCCGTTCGAACGCGTTATCAAACGCTATACGAACGCGAACCTTCTTTTTACCATTCGAATGCGTATACGAATGCCGCACGAATGCCCACGGTAAACAAGTCCTCCTGCATCACATCGCGACATGTCTATCTTAGCATATAGTTATCTCTTTTTACCTTATGCATTTATATTACCTCTTTAGTTATCTATTTCTATTTTGCGCTTAAGTGTCTTTCCCTAATATGCATGCTTGTATGAACGCTATGTGTTTGCGCTTCTGTGCCTACCAATGTGATATTGTATGTCTTCCGTATGTCAATATATCTTTATGCATGAATTCAGAAATAGATTATATACAAATATGTTGTATGCAAACATGAAACATGTGTTATATGTAAACTTAGATATGAGCTTTGTACCTATGCATGCAAACTTATGAGTAAATTATCCTTGGAAATATGTTGCTTAGGCTTGGTAAGATTATTGTACAAATCATTTTATTACAAGTGGCATAAGTAAGAGACCATTCCGAACCCAACGGTTTGAGGTCTTCCCTTGCGAGGGGTGAGTGCGGCCTTAAATCTTTATCCCGGTTCACACCGGGTGGCGACTCCATTATTCTCCGGTTTAGTCCCCCATGGGCTACTCCGTACTCCGAACCGAGCCGCGAGCCCGGGACAGCATGCGTCGCCCAGTTTGTGTTCCTACAGGTACCTAAAAGCATGTGATTTTTTCTTGAATAAATGAAGAATAAGAAGATCAAAGGAAAATGGTCCCTTGATAGTGGGTGCTCAAGGAACATAACTAGGGACTGCACAAAGCTTTCTTCATTTACTTACATCAAGGATGGTGGATCCGTCACATTTGGTGACAACGGTAAAGGTAAAATCCTTGGATATGAAAACATTGGTACCGTTTCCACCACTTTGATTGTGAATGCTTTATTGGTTGATGATCTTAAAAATAATTTGCTAAGTAATAGTCAATTATATGATAAAGTCTATGTGGTTTAATTTAATGCATCTATATGTGAGATTGTTGATAGTAAATCACTTGATACATTGTTCATTGGTCATAGAACTCAAAATATTTATTTGACTGATATTGAACATGACATGCATCATGAGAAATATTTGAGTGGATTAGATGATAATACGTGGCTTTGGCATAGAATATTAGGTCATGCACACATGAAATTGATTTCTAAAATCTCCAAGAAGGATTTAGTAAAAGGTCTTTTTAAGTTAAAATTTATGAAAGACCAAATTTATAAAAATTATGAACTTGGAAAGAAACACAAAGTTTTTTTAAAGCAAAAAATAAATTTTCATCATCAAAACCCATAAAACTATTGCATATGGGCTTATTTGGACCATCTAGAACTACAAGTTTTGTTGGCAAAAACTTTACATTCGTAATAGTTGATGCTCAAGATTTACATGGTTTTCTTTTTAGCTCAAAAAATAATATTTTGAAATCATTTATAAAGTTTTGCAAATAAGTTCAAAAAGAAAAAGATTTTAGCATTGTTTGCATAAGAAGTGATCATGGGGGAGAATTTGATGTTGGGTTTCTAAGGTCAAACCAAGATCATATTAAGCATGAAATCATGTGAATACGAAAAGAAGTATAACGGAAATATACTCACTTTGATCGGTTATAAGATGTGTAGAAAACATTTTTTTTTGCTCTCTTTGAAGCTGTTCCAAGCTCCTCCAAAGTATGTGAATCAAGCTCCAAGCTTTGATCTTTGATTCCAAGCTCAATGGGAATGGTTTCCCTATCACCTTTGTATGATTCTTTGTGTGCTAGCAATGGAGAAATTTGCAACAAAATTCCCCTTCTTCTTCCTATTGACTCTCGGCCAAGCCAAGATTTTGGGAGAGGAAGAGTGCTTTGGGCGTGAATGAGAAAAGAGGAGAGAGTGAGTGACTTGAGTGAAAAAGTTTTTTTTGATTTTCCAAAAATCAAAATGTCATATACCAAAATCATATTTGGTAAAAAGTCACTCAAGTCACTCAAGTTGAGTGTTTTGTAAGCCACCACCAACTCACCAAATTCCATCACCAAAAGGTGAGTAAAGTGACAAGTGATGTGACTTGTGTGGGCCCCACTTGAATTCAAAATCTGAGTGGGCCCGTAAACATATTTCGGGCTCGGGTTCGTTAATTCTGAATTAATGAATTATCTGTTGCGACTTAATTAAATCAAATTTAATTAAATAATAACGCCTCGCAAAATTATTATTAAAGTCGCTCGCGAATTAATTCTAAATTAATTCGTTCGCCCGAATTAAAATCCAATTTTAATTCCGTTATGAAATCTAATTTCATTTAATATATCGAATATATTATTTTATCGATTAATTCCGAATTAATCGTTCTCTCTCTTCTAATAGAATTTTATCCTAGATAAAATCTTGCCGTAATTAATCCTAGATTAATTTTCTCTCTTCTAATTAATCCCAGATTAATTATGTTCGAGTCATACGTCATCGGTGAATCTTCGGGAAGCGACCCATGAGATCCCTGGATATTTTGACAGTAAATCTGATCATCGAACTATCCGAATACGTGCGTACCCGGTACCACGTTCTTTCCGATTTACGAGACATAGTTGGCTTCTAGCAAAGCGTCGTGCCTACCCAATTTTCCAGAAATATTCTTTAATGAATATATAATCTATATCAGGCGTAGTATACGTAGTATTGCGTATTACGATCCAGTATCGATATCACATGCTAGGCCTAGGGCTGGAATTATGTCTGCCCCGTACGAAGCATATATCGGATCTCTGGTAACTAGTCTCTATAATCGGATAATCATGACCTAGTCATATTATCCCGATGACTGTAGTACTTAAGAGTACTAGTTTCGTATCCTGCGTGATCATCATCTCCATATGACTGGAGTGATACTTCCATCTTGACATCACACCCAATACACTACGATTCTCAGTATACCCAGAAGAGGCGTACACAGAACCTGTTAAAGCCCCGGACGACCAAAACCAAAGTATACTGATTGTCGCAAGTATTAGCGATGCAAGTCTCAGGTTAAGACCAAATACACCTACCCTGATTCAGATTCCCATAGACACATAGTCATAATACCAATGGGATTCCGAGGGGTCTATCCAGAGCGAAGATGTTTCCGTACCATCGGTAAATAGAACCTCCTATTACACTTGCATGAGTATCCAATACCCATATATATGAGAACTATGCCGTTACGCTTCCATAATATGCACAAGTGTAATACTAGCCTATTCGACATTATCGATGTCCAGTCTCGATAATACTACAACTAGGGATATTTAACGATTAAACCTTAGTGGATTAATATTGTCTCATATCTTATTAATCTGGTACTAATCATATGGACTTTTATCATTTATGTATCTCGGTAATCCAATTACAAATGATAAAAGAGCAATTTCCTTTGTCACATAGTTAATTTGTACAACAACACAATGTTCTGTATAAATAGTGATGCTATGGGTCATAATTGTCCAACAATCTCCCACTTGGCCTATAGCCAATCAATCAAGTGTCCTACACCTGAACTATGTACGGGTCGCTCAAACTTCTGCTGAGAAACAGCTTTCGTCAGCGGATTTGAAAGGTTATCATCTGATACGATTTATTCGATCATCACATCGCCACGATGTATGATCCGATGAATCAGTTGAAACTATTTGAAGTACATACTTGGATCGTTGATGAGACTATTAGTTCTTTAGCCTGTGTTGTGGCCTAGCTCAGCTGCTAACAGAACTACACCTAATCTAATTAAGATTATATAGATCCAAGAAAATGCTTCTTTTGCTGCCTCAGCTGCAGCAATATTCCACTTTTGTTATTTATTCGGCAACAGTATCTTTCTTGGAAGATTTTCAACTCACTATTCTGTTATTCAAACTAAATAGTACCCTTATTGCGACTTACAGTCGTTTTTGTCGGTTTGGAAACTTGCAACGGTGAAACCAGTCACTTTAAGTTCTCATTCTCCATAGCTTAAGAAAGCATCCTTAGTTCATCTAAGATACTTAAGGATGTTCTTAACATTGATCCAGTGACCATCACCTGGATTGGCCTGATTGTGACTCCATATGCTCAAATCATATGAGACACCAGGTCACGTACATTTAATTCAATGTACGAGTTCTCGGAGAGTGTCAACAACTTTTATATCTATCCCAGTAGATCCTTATTCCTAGAATAAAGGTTTCCTCTCTCAAGTATTCCATGGAGAATTTTAATGAAAGCCAAGCTTTCACCGATTGTATTATGGGAATGTCATTTCCAATAAATGATATGTCATCAATGTATAGGACATTCATTGTCAGAGCGTTCCCACTAATCTTCTTATATACACAAGAATCTTTACCGTTTTGAATAAAACCATACACCATTATGATCTTATCAAAACGTTAGTTCCAAGAACGCAATGCTTGCTTCAATCTATTAATGGATCGATTTAACTTGCAAACCTTGTTTACATGTTTCGGTACGACAAAACTGTCAGGGTGTTGTTAACATCCTCCAAAAGGTTTCCGTTCAAGGAAAGATGTTTTGACGTTCAGCTGCCATATTTCATAAATGAAACATGTAGCATTTGCAAGCATTATCCGAATGGATTTAATCATGGCAACAGGTGAAAACATTTCATCGTAATCGACACCACGTCGTTAACGATACCCTTTCTGTATAAGCCTAGCTTTATACATTTATATGTTGCCATCTATGTATGTATTCTTTGAAGACTCATATAGTACCAATAGGCACAATTCCTTCTGGTACATCAACTAGTGTCCAAAATTGGTTGGTATACATGGAATCCATTTCGGACTTCATGGCACTTTGCTATAAAAAGAGTCGATACCTTGTATCACTTCCTCATATGTAGATGGTTCGTCTTCCTCAATAAGATTACATCTACATGAGGTGAGATCAGAAACCAATACCTCCCAGGTTGTTTTCTGACTCTCTCCGATCTACGTGGTTCTTGTGTATTCGAAGATTATGGTACATTTTCATCTCTGATGAACTGTTCAAGTTCCGTTAAGGATTGTGTGCCAATAATAGTATCACTCCGATTTTCATCGAGTTCTACTTTCCTCCCACTTACCACTGCATATAGGAATTCCTCTTAGGAAAACCGCATGGAGAGCAACAATTACATTGTTCTCTTGTGAGTTGTATAAGTACTATACTTATGTCATTTCCTCTTGAAAGCATGACATATGACATTTGCATCACTAGTAGCATGTGCATAAGATGAGGTGAGTGCCCTTACAAAATAATTTTTCAAGAAATTTAATAGAAGTTTTGTGTTGCTTTCCAAGTTCATAATTTTCACAAATTTGGTCTTTCATAAATTTTAACTTAAAAAGTCATTTTACTAAATCCTTATTGGAGATTTTCGAAATCAATTTCATGTGTGCATGACCTAATCTTCTATGCCAATTCTCATTATGCATGTGATTTTCAATATTAGTCAAATAAATATTTTGAGTTCTATGACCAATGAACAATGTATTATGTGATTTACTATCAACAATCATATATATAGATGCATCAAATTAAACCACATAGCTTTATCAAATAATTGAATTTTACTTAGCAAATTATTTTTAAGATCATCAACCAATAAAGCATTGTCAATCAAAATGGTGGAAACGATACCAATGTTTCCATATCCAAGGATTTTACCTTTACCGTTGTCACCAAATATGACGAATCCACCATACTTGATGCAAGTAAATGAAGAAAGTTTTATGCAGTTCCTCGTCATGTGCCTTGAACACCCACTATCGAGGGACCATTTTCCTTTGATCTTCTTATTCTTCACTTATTCAAGAAAAATCACATGCTTTTAGGTACCCAAATCTTCTTGGGTCCTTGAGGGTTAGTCTTGGTTCCTTTTGGAACCCACACAACATTCACATTTGACTTATTGTACATGTAATCATATATCTTATGTCACTTCCTATTGCAAGCATGACATATGGTATTTGCATCACTAGTAGCATGTGTGAAATATGAGGTGGGTGCCCTTACAAAATAATTTTTCAAGAACTTTTGTTTGATGTAAGGTTTGTATTTAAATCCTCCATTATCAAATACACACCTTTGGGAACCAAGTAACATTTTAAAATTCTTCTCACCCAAAATAAATTTCGTTACAGTATTATGCAAATCAATGACTTTCTTTATCAAATAAGTTTAGGGAAAGAGATATACGACACCGATTTTATAATGGTTCGGCCCAATCACTTTCCTACGTCCCCTCTCTTCAAGCTCGCTTGAAGATTCCATTAAGTTCACCAACATTTTACAATTAAGAGGACTTTGATCCAAGGCTCCCCTCTAACCTTTACACAAATCCACCCTTGAGAGTATACACCACTTACATAAGGGATTTCACACAATTGTTTGAATGAAGAAAATGTGTTTACAATACTATTTGGGAACTCATTAAGGATTACAAAGATTGAGTGTGAGTGTGTTTACCTAAATATTGTTGGGATATATGCCCTAAAGCTTCATGTATTGTAAACGAAATTGATTATTGTAATAATAAATGCATTATTCATTTATCAAAGTTGTTTGATTTAAATCGCATATTGTCCAATTGTCTTGTTTACCTTGATTACTCTTGTACTTTAAGACTTAGTGTATGCTTAATGCACAAGAGGATTTAAGTTTGAAGTTAGTAATCTAAATAGTCCATAGGGAGCAAACAAAAAGGGCATTTTGTTTATGGTTTATCTATAGTTGCGGTTCATCCTATACTTGTATGATGACCTTGATCCGGGATCGTTCATGTGGTGACATGGGAATGAGGAACCTTGTATGATGTGATCATATAGGACTGGACTTAGATAAAAATGAATATCTTTTAATATGCATTAACCGAATAAAATTATTTTATATACTAGATTGTCATATATGGATTTAATCTTAATCTTGAGTGTATTATGCACTCCTGCATGGCAGGATGTGTCCTTTGATTTACTAAGGTAAGGTTGGTGTTGCATTCCCAACCAATAACTACGTATTTTGGGGATATCATTTTGTATGTAGTTAGGAAAGTTTTACATGGATATGGAATTCACTCATTCTTGCGAGAAGTAGAAGAATATTTTGTAATAGTTGATTTGGGACTTGAACAATTTGAGCACTCAACTCTTCTATTACGAATAGAAAGTTTTATTTTCATAATTGTTATGAATTAATTTTTCATTATAGAATCAATGGTATTTAAAAGAAAAAATATTTAGAGGGGTATAACAGTCTTATTGTTAGTGTTCCTAGAACATGCCAATGATCTCTAAGATGAAATTGTGTGTGAATACTCAAAGAAGTTGCAGAAATACTTACATTGATTCGGTTGGATGGATATATGAAATACAGAAATTTTGATCCTTTGAGAAGAGCTCCAAGCCTTTCTTTGTGTTCCAAACTCTAGGATTGGTTTCCCTATCACCTTGTATGACTCCTTGAAGTGCTAGCTCACTTGAATTTTTGAAACAAAAATTCTATCTTTGAGGGAGAAGCTCTCGGCATTGCTTGGAAAAGGAGATAGAGTTTTTTTTTTCTTCTTGTGTTATGTATTTGATTTTCAAAAAACCAAATTATCATTTACCAAAAATCAAGTTGGTATATGTCATTCCAAATGACAAAGTGTGTTGGATTTTAATTGAGTGAAAAACAAGCAATCCAAGATTTACACTCAACCTTAACCACTTCCATCATTAGTCAAACTAGTTGATGTAAGTCAAGTGGGTCCCACCACTTGTAAATTCCGAATTTAAGTCGAACAATCCAACTCGCAACTTCGCTCGGCCCCGGGTTCGTTTAATTCTGAATTAACGAATTTTCCATTGTGACATTATTACTAAAGTCGCGTACGAATTAATTCTAAATTAATTCGTTCGCCCAATTAAAATACAATTTTAATTCCGTATTGAAATCTAATTTCAATTAATATATCGAATATATTATTATTAATTCCAAATTAGTCGTTCTCTCTCTTCTAATCCAATTTTATCCTAGATAAATTCTTGCCGTAATTAATCCCAGATTAATTATGTTCGCGTCAAACGTCATCGGTGAATCTTTGGGAAGCGACCCATGAGATTCCTTGATATGTTGGCAGTAAATCTGGTCGTCGGACTATCCGAACATGTGCGTACCCCGTACCACGTTCTTATCGATTTACAAGACATGGTTGGCTTTGTTGGGTTTCAACGGTCAATCCCAAGATCATTTAAGCATAAAATATGTGTGAATACTCAAAGAAATATAGCGGAAATTATACTCACTTTGATCAGTTGTGTGGATGTGTTGAGAACAAAAATTTTGCTACTTTGAAGTGCTCCAAGCTCCTCCTTTTGTATGAATGATAAGCTCCAAGCTTTGTTGTTTGAATTCCAAACTCAATGGGAAAGGTTTCCCTATCACCTTTGTATGATCTTTGATGTGCTAGTAATGGAGAAATTTGCAACAAAATTCCCCTTAAACTTCTTACAACTCTCGCCAATGTGAGGTTAGGATAGGGAGTGAGTGATTTTCGGGGGTGAGGAGTGTGTTTTTGATTTCCAAAATCAAGTAATCAATTTCCAAACTTCCAAAGTTAGTAAAGGTCTATCACAAGTCTCTCAAGTTTGTGTAAGTTACAAGTCACCAACCATTACCAAATTCCATCACCATAAAAATCTGTTAGACAGACTTCATATTAGATATGAACAGGAAAAAAACCGGGTTTTCTCATTTCTGAAGATTTGGGAATGCTGGGCATATGTTTGGATGATACCAAACTAGAACCCAAATCGGATAATTGCCTAATTTTTGGGTTGTCCTAGGGAAACCAACCCAAGAAAATTTGGGTACCTAAAAGCATGTAATTTTTTCTTGAATAAATGAAGAATAAAAAGATCAAAGGAAAATGGTCCCTTGATAGTGGGTGCTCAAGGCACATAACGAGGGACTGCACAAAGCTTTCTTCATTTACTTACATCAATGATGGTGGATCCGTCACATTTGGTGACAACGGTAAAGGTAAAATCCTTGGATATGGAAACATTGTTACCGTTTCCACCACTTTGATTGTGAATGCTTTATTGGTTGATGATCTTAAAAATAATTTGCTAAATAATAGTCAATTATATGATAAAGACTATGTGGTTTAATTTAATGCATCTATATGTGAGATTGTTGATAGTAAATCACATGATACATTGTTCATTGGTCATAGAACTCAAAATATTTATTTGACTGATATTGAACATGACATGCATCATGAGAAATATTTGAGTGGATTAGATTATAATACGTGGCTTTGGCATAGAATATTAGGTCATGCACACATGAAATTAATTTCTAAAATCTCCAAGAAGGATTTAGTAAAAGGACTTTTTAAGTTAAAATTTATGAAAGACCAAATTTATAAAAATTATGAACTTGGAAAGAAACACAAAGTTTTTTTAAAGCTAAAAATAAATTTTCATCATCAAAATCCATAAAACTATTGCATATGGGCTTATTTGGACCATCTAGAACTACAAGTTTTGTTGGCAAAAACTATGCACTCGTAATAGTTGATGCTCAAGATTTACATGGTTTTCTTTTTAGCTCAAAAAAAATAACACTTTGATATCATTTATAAAGTTTTGCAAATAAGTTCAAAAAAAAAAGATTTTAGCATTGTTTGCATAAGAAGTGATCATGGGGAGAATTTGATGTTGGGTTTCTAAGGTCAAACCAAGATCATATTAAGCATGAAATCAAGTGAATACGAAAAGAAGTATGGCGGAAATATACTCACTTTGATCGGTTATAAGATGTGTAGAAAAAAAAAATTTGCTCTCTTTGAAGTTGTTCCAAGCTCCTCCAAAGTATGTGAATCAAGCTCCAAGCTTTGATCTTTGATTCCAATCTCAATGGGAATGATTTCCCTATCACCTTTGTATGATTCTTTGTGTGCTAGCAATGGAGAAATTTGCAACAAAATTCCCCTTCTTCTTCCTATTGACTCTCGGCCAAGCCAAGATTTTGAGAGAGGGATACTGCTTTGGGCGGGAATGAGAAGAGAGGAGAGAGTGAGTGACTTGAGTGAAAAAGTTGTTTTTGATTTTCCAAAAATCAAAATATTGTAGGCACTGCATTTTTGCATATAAGTCCCGATGATGAGCCTCGTACAGAGGCACTACCTTTTAAGTCGCGGAAGTCGCGGGAAACAGACGTCGGAAGAGAAGATTCAAGAATCAATGCCTCGTTGGATTTAGTTCGCTCGCTTAGCTTCGGATTTGCTCGTTAGGCCTCTGTTTCAAAATTTATCCCCGACTCAAACCTTAAACCTACCCTCTCATCTCCCATGCACGCACCACTTACAACAAAAATAATAACCCTCCATCTCACGAAAACAACACAAAAATAAGCACTAACCCTCACACCTAGCATCCCACGTGAAAACATAAATACAAAGCAACAAAATTAATTAAATAACCCACCAAAAAACACAAAGACCAAACAAACAAAAAAGACAAATCACAAGCAAACAAATCACAATCAATAAACCCTCACACCATGCAACATCCCACGGGAACACACACAAATTCAACAATAACAAATCACAAATCACAAACAAGACAAACCCTAAATGCCATGCTACCCCACGTGAAATACCCACACAAACACAACAAAACAAATCCATTAATAACCCTTTACCTATTTTCAACGAAAAGATCAAACAATATTGCCTCCCAAAAAATGATCCAACACTCCCACCTTTCACCAAATAACAAAAACATTAATTAGCCTCACTCTCCACCTCAACCCTCTCCATTATAAAAATAAAACAAAAAGAAACCCTGAAGCCATTCACGTAGTTCCCTTGGATCATGCACACGTAGCTCTCTTCCCTCTCACTCACGTGAAACAACAAAACAACCCTAATAGCTAAAAAAGACCACACAAACCACGGCACTGAACCCTTCACAAATCTGGCCCTCCTTCCACGCATAAAACCCTCATGCCTATTACTCCTTCATTCAACAGCTCATTGCCTCACGCCTATTACTCATTCATTCAGCAACCACTTACGCCTATTGCTTCTTCATTCAACAACTCACTGCCCTTCATTCATGCCTTCATACTCAGAAACCCCGTGCATGCAGCTCCTACGTGAACCGAATAATTCACTGCCCATTGACCACCCAAAGTCACGCCAAAAGCAGCAACCCAAGCAGCCCCCAAAGACCACGTGAACAACAAGCCACACACGCCCTAATCCACGTGAAAACAGCCACCTCACAAACCCTTGCATGACACATACTCACGGTAACAAACACAGCCCATCACGTGAAGCCCCTCCACTAGACAAACACACACACACGTCACAAATACACACTGCCACGAGCACACACAAACTACCGAGACAAAAACCAACACATGTAGAAACAAAACGTGAAAACAATAGCCAAAACCGAGAGAAAAAAAGTCCCCTAAATAACAGCAAAACAACCCCAAAAATAGCCTGAAAAACATCCTCAAAATGCCCCGAAATATCGAGTTAGAACAGTCCTTAAAATACCTCAAAATAGCAAGTGGAAACAGCAAATAAAACATAGAAAATAGTGGGAACAGCGAACCCGAGAAAATAGTAGAAATAGCGGACCAGTGAAAATAGTAGAAACAACGGACCAGTGAAAATGGCAGAAGCAATAACCTTCCGACACCGTGAAACGCACTCCCGAAAAGTGATTTAAAAGGTAAGACCTGAGGACACCCTTTATTATATTTTATTTTGTCGTCCCGGATACGGCATGCGCGGTTGACGTGGAATACATCCAACCGGGTATGCGAGGTCCTACATTGAGAACGGCCAAATTCCTTGGTCACATATTTATTCCGTATGTATTAATTTAAGTATTCATGAGTTATGTTTACCGCTTTCTTGACCTATCTTTGAAGCATGCAAACATAGATATAGGTCGTATAGGATTTAGATATAGATTACTTTTGTAAATGTATGTCGCGTAGACTTGGTTAAAATTGTACAAATCCGTTAATTACAAATGACATAAGTAAGGGACCATTCCGAACCCAACGGTTTAAGGTCTTCCCTTGCGAGGGGTGAGTGCGGCCATAAATCATTTCCCAGTTCACACTAGGTGGCGACTCCTTTATTCTCCGGTTTAGTCCCCCGCAGGCTACTCCGTACTCCTAATCGGGCCACGAGCCTGGGACAACGTCACCGATTTCTGTGTCCTATAGTCTGGCGACTCCACTGGGGATAGAGAATTGGCCCCGAAATAATGTCTTGTAATGTTTGTGATTTGTGCTTTAGTTAATCGTGTCTACCGTGGGGGGTTTAATCAAAGGCATTATTGAGGCTAGGTGATGGTTTGGTGTCTTCCTTCACTCACTACCTTTCTATAAGGAAAAGCTGTGAAGGCACATGGATAATCATTACCCGTGGCTCACTGTGACAGACTACTTTGGAGGACTTGTTTTTATTCCTGTCACCAAGGCGATAAGAGCCTAAGAGGCTTGGGTATTTAAGAGAGTTCACTCCACCCTCCCTCTGGGGAATTTACAATAAGAAATCCATTTGACAATTAGTCACGCACCGTAACTCATTGGCACGTACCTTAGCGTATAAAAAAGGTGCGCTCACTTGGTCGCTCGAACCCTTGAGTGGGGAGTCCTAGTTGTGGGCAATCCTTCGTCAGCGAGAGCCTTTGTCTATACCCCTATAAACCCGCATGTGAACCATAGTCATATATCCTATAGAAGTTGCCCCTTTATGCTTTTGATAACCACATGTACATTATATCTCATACATCACACGCATCTCATGCATCACATGCATCATACTTACCATTTGTCTTAAAAGCCATCATAGATATCCGTTGGGTTAGGAAAAAAAGGACTTGTCAAGAAGAGTTCAACAAACATGGATATCGGGAAAAGGAAACCGAGAAACAGAAAACCTTATGGCAAGAATAAAAAGACCATTGGGGGGCCTTCAAAAAAAAACATGGTTTGTTTTTAGTCCTTGATAGTTAGGCATAAGTCTGATGATGAAATTATTTTCTTTAGGGTGAAACCTTAGAAACGATAAATTCTTGATGTGCTTTTATCTGATACTTTGAGTAATTGATCTATGTTAGACTCGTAAGCACTTGATTATGGCTCTTAGCAGTGAAAACCTGAGTAGTTAGCAAAGTGACTAGTTGAAGAAATTGTAGGTCGGTGAATGACCGTTCGCCTAAATGTCTATCCTGATTTGCTTGTGTTATGATGTGTGGTATGGTTGAGAATAAAAGAAAAGTCTCTAAAGAAAAGAATTAAACCACCTATAACCGATAAGCGTGAAGCTACCCATGGGCGAGTATTAGGACCACCATGAGGAGAAATGCTACCTTAAAGGGTATGTGTGTTGAAAAAAAAAAGAGAAAAAAAAAAGTTCAAAACGAAAAGAAAAAAAAAGACAAAAGAGAAAGAAAACCATACCACATTGAGCATAGAAAAGCAACTGCAGGCATAATTGAGACATCTAGGTTGGTTTGACCCATCGATCCCATTTTTTGACGAAACCATTGAGTTGGCTTACCTGGGGATGAATCTGCAAAGGAACATTTGCACACACACACTTTGAGTCTGGCTTAGATCATTTATTCAAAGACTTGGATTTGAGTTGCGTTGAATGTTTTGAAGGTTCTCTGATTTCGAAACTGGGCACCCTTTGAGGACGATAATATGTATAACTATTGAGACTATTTCGTAAGAGGCAGTATAGTATGTTGGTATGGAACGTCACATCACATGTGATCTACTTTGACCTAGTGCAAGTAGCAAATGGCAGAAAGCTAAGCCAAGACTGGGGGCGACCAGTCTACCACCCTGCGAATAAGGGATATAACGAGATCTTGCGTCATGAGACCAAAGAGAACTGAACAATCACCAGAGAAGAACCAGCATAAGGAAATTATAAGCAGAACTAGGGGCGACCAGAGACATTTGTAGGCGAATGGCACCAAGGAGCAGAAAGAAGGCTTAACCCATCGGAATAGGAAATACATCCATGCATACATGCATACACGTCACATACATGCATTTTTTGTTTTTTGTTCGCAGGTTCTGAAGAAAAGGAAAAATCGGCAAATACAATCAGCATCAGGAATAAAGCCCAGGGAACAAAGCCCACAGTCAACACAAGTTCGGGAACAAAGCCCACTCTCAACACAGTTCGGGAATAAAGCCCATGGGAATAAAGCCCTATTTCAACACAATTCGGGAACAAAGCCCACTCTCTACACAGTTCGGGAATAAAGCCTAGGGGAATAAAGCCCTATTTCAACACAGTTCGAGAACAAAGCCCACTCTCTACTCAGTTCAGGAATAAAGCCCAAGGAACAAAGCACATTTTCTACACAGTTATGGAACAAAGCCCACAGTCAACACAGTTTGGGAACAAAGCCCACTCTCATCACATATCGGGAACAAAGCCCAGCGAACAAAGCCCGCAATCAATGGTTTAGGAACAAAGCCCACATTCAACAATTCAGGAACAAAGCCCAAGGAATAAAGCCCACATTCAGTACAGTTCGGGAACAAAGCCCACATTCAGTACAGTTTGGGGACAAAGCCCACTCTCAGCACAGATCTGGAACAAAGCCCACATTCAGCAAATTAGGGAATAAAGCCCACAGTCAGCTCTATTTGGGAACAAAGCCCAGGGAACAGAGCCGACAATCAACGGTTTGGGAACAAAGCCCACATTCAACAATTCGGGAACAAAGCCCACAATCAACAGTTTGGGAATAAAGCCTACATTCAGTACAGTTCGGGAACAAAGCCCACATTCAATACAGCTCGGGAACAAGACCCACAATTCAGAGAACAATACCCTCAACTCAAATCGAGAACAAGACCCACGGGAAAAACACCCATAATTCAGGGAACAAGACCCTCAACTCAAATCGGGAACAAGACCTGCGGGAACAAGTCCAACAATTCGGGGAACAAGACCCTCAACAGGACCCACGGGAACAAAACCCATAATTCAGGGAACAAAACCCTCAATTCAAATCGGGAACAAGACCCACAATTAATGGAACAAGACCCAAAACTCAAATCGGGAACAAGACCCACAATTCATTGAACAAGACCCTCAACTCAAATCAGGAACAAGACCCACAATTCAGGGAACAAGACCCTCAACTCAAATCGGGAACAAGACCCACGATTCAGGGAACAAGACCCTCAACTCAATTCGGGAACAAGACCCACGGGGACAAGACCCACAATTCAGGGAACAAGACCCTCAACTTAAATCAGGAACATGACCCACATGAACAAGACCCTCAACTCAAATCGGGAACAAGACCCACAATTCAGGGAACAAGACCCTCAACTCAAATCGGGAACAAAACCTGCGGGAATAAGTCCCACAATTCAGGGAAAAATACCCTCAACTCAAATCGGGAACAAGACCCACGAGAACAAGACCCACAATTCAGGGAACAAGACCCTCAACTCAAATCGGGAACAAGACCCACGGGAATAAGACCCACAATTCGGGGAAAAATACCCTCAACTCAAATCGGGAACAAGACCCACAATTCATGAACAAGACCCTCAACTCAAATCGGGAACAAGACCCACGGGAACAAGACCCTCAACTTAAATCAGGAACAAGACCCAGGGGAACAAGACCCACAATTCAGGGAACAAGACCCTCCACTCAATTCAGGGAACAAGACCCTTATCTTAACTCAGTAACGGTTCGGAAATGGACCACTATCACTCACCGAAAATGGCACTCCGGGTATGGAGACACACCAACAGCAATATCAGTTTTGCCAGGTACGACACTCCGGGTATAGAGACACTACTGCGACACTCTGGATATGGAGACACAACCGCGACGCCTTGGGTATGGGGTTTAGCATACCGGGTATGGCACAACCAAATCAACTCAATTCAAAGCAACGGGCAAGTCAGGTGGCAGCTGGCGAGCCAGGTAAGTAAAAATACATTGCAAAAACTTTGATAGGATTGTCATTGTCACACATTGCACAAATCCCATCAAAGTGGGGGGGACTGTAGGCACTGCATTTTTGCATATAAGTCCCGATGATGAGCCTCGTACGGAGGCACTACCTTTTAAGTCGCGGAAGTCACGGGAAACGGACGTCGGAATGGATGATTCAAGAATCAATGCCTCATTGGATTTAGTTCGCTCGCTTAGCTTCGGGTTTGCTCGTTAGGCCTCTATTTCAAAATTTATCCCCGACCCAAACCTTAAACCTACCCTCTCCTCTCCCATGCACGCACCACTCACAACAAAAATAATAACCCTCCATCTCACGAAAACAACACAAAAATAAGCACTAACCCTTACACCTAGCACCCCACGTGAAAACATAAATACAAAGCAAAAAAATTAATTAAATAACCCACCAACAAACACAAAGACCAAACAAACAAAAAAGACAAATCACAAGCAAACAAATCAAAAACAATAAACCCTCACACCATGCACCATCCCACGTGAACACACACAAATTCAACAATAACAAATCACAAATCACAAACAAGACAAACCCTAAATGCCATGCTACCCCACGTGAAATACCCACACAAACACAACAAAACAAATCCATTAATAACCCTTTTACCTATTTTCAACGAAAAAATCAAACAATATTACCTCCCAATAAATGATCCAACACTCCCACCTTTCACCAAATAAAAAAAACATTAATTAGCCTCACTCTCCACCTCAACCCTCTCCATTATAAAAACAAAACAAAAAGAAACCCTGAAGTCATTCACGTAGTCAAGTCATTGCCTCACAGCTATTACTCCTTCATTCAGCAACCACTCACGTCTATTGCTTCTTCATTCAACAACTCACTGCCCTTCATTCACGCCTTCATACTCAGCAACCCCGTGCATGCAGCTCCTACATGAACCGAACAATTCACTGCCCATTGACCACCCAAAGTCACGCCAAAAGCAGCAACCCAAGCAGCCCCCAAAGACCACGTAAATAATAAGCCACACACGCCCTAATCCACGTGAAAATAGCCACCTCACAAACCCTTGCACGACACCTACTCACGTTAAAAAACACAGACCATCACGTGAAGCCCATCCACTAGACAAACACACACACAAGTCACAAATACACACTGCCACGAGCACACACAAACTGCCGAGATAAAAACCAACACATGCGGAAAGCAAACATGAAAACAGTAGCCAAAATCGAGAGCAAACCAGTCCCCCAAATAATAGCAAAATAGCCCCAAAAATAGCCTTAAAAACATCCTCAAAACGCCCCGAAAAATCGAGTCAGAACAGTTCTTAAAATACCCCAAAATAGCTAGTGGAAACAGCAAATAAAATAGAGAAAACAGTAAGAACAGAGAACCCGAGAAAATAGTGGAAATAGCGGACCAATGAAAATAGTAGAAACAGCGGACCAGTGAAAATAGCAGAAACAATAACCCTTCCGACACCGTGAAACGCACTCCCGAAAAGCGACTTAAAAGGTAAGACCTGAGGGCACCCTTTATTATATTTTATTTTGTTGTCCCGGGTACGGCATGCTCGGTTGACGTGGAATACGTCCAACCGAGTATGCGGAGGTCCTACATTGAGAACGGCCAAATTCCTTGGTCACATATTTATTCCGCATGTATTAATTTAAGTATTCATGAGTTATGTTTACCGCTTTATTGACCTATCTTTGAAGAATGCAAACTTAGATATAGGTAGTATAAGATTTAGATATAGATTACTTTTGTAATTGTATGTCGCGTAGACTTGGTTAAAATTGTACAAATCCGTTCATTACAAATGACATAAGTAAGGGACCATTCTGAACCCAACGGTTTAAGGTCTTCCCTTGCGAGGGGTGAGTGCGGCCTTAAATCATTTCCCAGTTCACACTGGATGGCGACTCCTTTATTCTCCGATTTAGTCCCCCGCGGGCTACTCCGTACTCCCAACCGGGCCACGAGCCTATGACAGCGTCGCCGATTTCTGTGTCCTACAAATGTCATATACCAAAATCATATTTGGTAAAAAATCACTCAAGTCACTCAAGTTGAGTGTTTAGTAAGCCACCACCAACTTACCAAATTCAATCACCAAAAGGTGAGTAAAGTGACAAGTGATGTGACTTGTGTGGGCCCCACTTGAATTCAAAATCCGAGTGGGCCTGTAAACACATTTCGGGATCGGGTTCGTTAATTCTGAATTAACGAATTATCCGTTGCGACTTAATTAAATCAAATTTAATTAAATAATAACGCCTCGCAAAATTATTATTAAATTCGCTTGCAAATTAATTCTAAATTAATTCGTTCCCCCGAATTAAAATCCAATTTTAATTCTGTTATGAAATCTAATTTCATTTAATATATCGAATATATTATTTTATCGATTAATTCTGAATTAATCGTTCTCGCTCTTCTAATAGACTTTTATACCAGATAAAATCTTGCCGTAATTAATCCTAGATTAATTTTCTCTCTCTTCTAATTAATCCCAGATTAATTATGTTCTAGTCATACGTCATCGGTGAATCTTCGGGAAGCGACCCATGAGATCCCTTGATATGTTGATAGTAAATCCGATCGTCGGACTATCCGAACACGTGCGTACCCGGTACCATATTCTTACCGATTTACGAGACATGGTTGGCTTCTAACAAAGCGCCGTGCCTACCCAATTTTCCAGAAATATTATTTAAGGAATATATAATCTATATCAGGCGTAATATACGCGTATTACGATCCAGTATCGATATCACATGTTAGGCCTAGGGTTGGAATTGTGTATGCCCTTTACGAAGCATATATCGGATCTCTGGTAACTAGTCTCTATAATCGGATAATCATGACCTAGTCATATTATCCCGATGACTTTAGTACTTAGGAGTACTAGTTCCATATCCTGCGTGATCATCATCTCCATATGACTGGAGTGATACTTCCATCTTGACATCACACCCAATACACTACGATTCTCAGTATACCTAGAAGATGCGTACAAAGAACCTGTTAAAGCCCCGGACGACCAAAACCAAAGTATACTGATTGTCGCAAGTATTAGCGATGCAAGTCTCAGGTTAAGACCAAATACACCTACCCTGATTCATATTCCCATAGACACATAGTCATACTACCAATGGGATTCCGAGGGGTCTATTCAGAGCGAATATGTTTTCGTACCATCGTTAAATAGAACCTCCTATTACACTTGCATGAGTATCCAATACCCATATATATGAGAACTATGTCATTACGCTTCCATAACACGCACAAGTGTAATACTAGTCTATTCCGCATTATCGATGTCCAGTCTTGATAATACTACGACTAGGGATATTTAATGATTAAACCTTAGTGGATTAATATTGTCTCATATCTTATTAATCTGGTACAAATCATATGGACTTTTATCATTTATGTATCTCGGTAATCCAATTACAAATGATAAAAGAGCAATTTCCTTTGTCACATAGTTAATTTGTACAACAACACAATATTCTGTACAAATAGTGATGCTATGGGTCATAATTGTCCAAAAATCTCCCACTTGGCCTATAGCCAATCACTCAAGTGTCCTACACATGAACTATGTACGGGTCACTCAAACTTCTGCTGAGAAACAGCTTTCGTCAGCGGATTTGCAAGGTTATCATCTGATGCGATTTATTCGATCATCACATCGCCATGATGTATGATCCGACAAATCAGTTGAAACTATTTGAAGTACATACTTGGATCGTTGATGAGACCATTAGCTCTTTAGCCTGTGATGTGGCCTAGCTCAGCTGCTAACAGAACTACACCTAATCTATTTATGATTATATAGATAAAAAAATGATTCTTTTGCTGCCTCAGCTGCAGCAATGTTCCACTTTTGTTATTTATTCGGCAACAATATCTTGCTTGGAAGATTTCAACTCACTGTTCCGTTATTCAAACTAAATAGTACCCTTATTGCGACTTACAGTCATTTTAGTCGGTTTGGAAACTTGCAACGGTGAACCCATTCACTTTAAGTTCTCATTCTCCATAGCTTAAGAAAGCATCCTTAGTTCATCTAAGATACTTAAGGATGTTCTTAACATTGATCCAGTGACCATCACCTGGATTGGCCTGATTGTGACTCCATATGCTCAAAGCATATGAGATACCAGGTCGCGTACATTTAATTCAATGTACGAGTTCTTGGAGAGTGTCAACAACTTTTAGATCTATCCCAGTAGATCCTTATTCCTAGAATAAAGGTTGCCTCTCTCAAGTATTCCATGGAGAATTTTAATCAAAGCCAAGCTTTCACCGATTGTATTATGGGAATGTCATTTCCAATAAATGATATGTCATCAATGTATAGGACATTCATTGTCAGAGCGCTCCCACTAATCTTCTTATATACAAATGAATCTTTACCATTTTGATTGAAACCATATACCATTATGATCTTATCAAAACGTTAGTTCCAAGAACGCAATGCTTGCTTCAATCCATTAATGGATCGATTTAACTTGCAAACCTTGTTTGTATGTTTCGGTATGAAAAAACCGTCAGGGTGTTGTTAACATCCTCCAAAAGGTTTCGTTCAAGGAAAGCGATTTTGACGTTCAGCTGCCATATTTCATAAATGAAACATGCAGCATTTGTAAGCATTATCCGAATGGATTTAATCATGGCAACAGGTGAAAAAATTTCATCGTAATCGACACCATGTCATTAACGATACCCTTTCTGTATAAGACTAGCTTTATACATTTATATGTTGTCATCTATGTATGTCTTCCTTGAAGACTCATATAGTACCAATAGGCACAATGCCTTCTGGTACATCAACCAGTGTCCAAAATTGATTGGTATATATGGAATCCATTACGGACTTCATGGCACTTTGCCATAAAAGGAGTCGATACCTTGTATTATCACTTCCTCATACGTAGCCGGTTCGTCTTCCTCAATAAGATTGACATCTACATGAGGTGAGATCAGAAACCCATACCTCTCAGGTTGTTTTCTGACTCTCTCCGATCTACGTGGTTCTTATGTATTCGAAGATTATGGTACAGTTTCACCTCTGATGAACTGTTCATGTTCCGTTAAGGATTCTGTGCTAGGAATAGTATCACTCTGATTTTCATCGAATCTACTTTCCTCCCACTTACCACTGCATATAGGAATTCCTCTTAGGAAAACCGCATGGAGAGCAACAATTACATTGTTCTCTTGTGAGTTGTATAAGTACTATACTTATGTCATTTCCTATTGAAAGCATGACATATGACATTTGCATCACTAGTAGCATGTGCATAAGATGAGGTGAGTGCCCTTACAAAATAATTTTTCAAGAAATTTAAAAGAAGTTTTGTGTTGCTTTCCAAGTTCATAATTTTCACAAATTTGGTCTTTCATAAATTTTAACTTAAAAAGTCATTTTACTAATTCCTTTTGGAGATTTTCGAAATCAATTTCATGTGTGCATGACCTAATCTTCTATGCCAATTCTCATTATGCATGTGATTTTCAATATCAGTCAAATAAATATTTTGAGTTCTATGACCAATGAACAATGTATCATGTGATTTACTATCAACAATCCTATATATAGATGCATCAAATTAAACCACATAGCTTTATCACATAATTGACTTTTACTTAGCAAATTATTTTTAAGATCATCAACCAATAAAGCATTCTCAATCAAAATGGTGGAAACGATACCAATGTTTCCATATCCAAGGATTTTACCTTTACCGTTGTCACCAAATATGACGAATCCACCATACTTGATGCAAGTAAATGAATAAAGTTTTGTGCAGTCCCTCGTCATGTGCCTTGAACACCCACTATCGAGGGACCATTTTCCTTTGATCTTCTTATTCTTCACCTATTCAAGAAAAATCACATGCTTTTAGGTACCCAAATCTTCTTGGGTCCTTGAGGGTTAGTCTTGGTTCCTTTTGGAACCCACACAACATTCACATTTGACTTATTGTATATGTAATCATATATCTTATGTCACTTCCTATTGCAAGCATGACATATGGTATTTGCATCACTAGTAGCATGTGTATAAGATGAGGTGGGTGCCCTTACAAAATAATTTTTCAAGAACTTTTGTTTGATGTAAGGTTTGTATCCAAATCCTCCATTATCAAATACACACCTTTGGGAACCAAGTAACATTTTAAAATTCTTCTCACCCAAAATAAATTTCGTTACAGTATTATGCAAATCTATGACTTTCTTTTTGAAAGCATCATTTTCTTCTTGCATAGATTTATAGTCACATATAATAATAATGGATGTTCCTTTTTGAGTAATTTATGCTTCTTTATGAATGAATCATATAATTCATGCAATTTATTAAATGTATCAAGCAATTCATCATATTCGGAGAGTCACGTATCTTTTTTTTCTTCACTCTCATCTAAGAGATCATCATCATCAATAACTGTAAATGCAAGGTTGTTTGTTTCCATTTCACCCTCTTCCTCCGATGAGCTTTGATGAGTGGTAATTATATCACTATTTCCCACTCATTTAACCTAATATTTTGTATAGTTTCTCGAGTTTTATGAACGTTTTGATGTGTTTTTGTTTATTTTGCAGATAAAAATAATATTGGGACTTAATGGAATCAACTCGGGGCTAAAACGATGAAATTCGGAGGAAAAAAGGTCAAAAACGAAAATTTACTGTACGTGTCACGAAGTGCAGTCCTAAATTCTAATTTTGCGCAAGTTTGGTATTTTAGCCATAACGTTTTCATCCGATATCCGATTAAGCTGATTCAAGTTTCAGATTAAATAAGACTCAAATATCTACAACTTTGAAATTTTAAATATTTTCGAATTCCGAAGTTTTCAAGACCAAAATTAACGAATAAGCCAATGTGTTTTGTGTAATTACTAAAGTCATTTTCAAAAAAAAAAATAAAAAAATGGAAATTTACAATTTACAATTGTCAAACTTCCACAAAACATGCTTGCATGTTTGGTTGAGTGTTTTGTGGAGTGTCTTGTGGCATGTTTGGTGGAGTGTTTTGTAGAGTGTTTTGTGGAGTGTTTGGTGGAGCAATTGGTGGAGAAATTGGTGGAAGCCTTTAGATTTTCCTATAAATACCAAACCATTTCATTTGTAATTCTCATGCTTTCCTTAGGTTTTTGTAAGGAATTTAAGGATTGCATCTTATTTGTACTTATTTTCAGTATTTAATTTATGTATTTTTATTTTCAGTAATAGTAGTAGTTTATTTTCTTTTATTTTCTTTTATGTTTTGTAGTTAATTTTCCGTTGGGGGAAGGGTAAAGCTTTTATTATTTTAGTTTAGATTAATCTCCCTTAATTATAATATGGAAATTATAATTTAACATAAAAGGTTATACCACCTTAATGGCTAGTTTTATTTATTTGACATAATGTGACACTGCCTATATGGCCGGTCTTTATGTGACAGATGATTACCACCTATATGGCTGGTTTATGGCCAAATAATGATACCAACTTTATGGTCGGTCGGACTTAATTAAAATCTGACTTAATGAGGATACCGCATATATGGCTGGTTGGTAATATCACTGATAAATTCTATATTATAGTAAGGGAGATTTCTAAATTAGAATTAGTAAAGGTGGATCCCTTAACCCCCATTATTTTATTTTTATTATAGGGAAGTGATGAAACACAATATTAACAAGCTTAATAATTGATTTAATTATATTATGGGTAATTCTTTTGTTTGTTTATTGAGTCTTAAGCTTAATGCTTCTTATTGTCTGATCACCGATAAGATTGATGTGGTAAACATAAAATGAACTTGGAAAAGGGATTTTAGGTTTCAGCCTTAGATTCAATAGCTTACGATCTTCCTTGAGGATAGATAACCCTTTAATAGATTTCCTTACAGAATAGGAATATACATGTCGGGAGGGGGTAGTCATAATTGGAACTTGAACCTACAGGATGGGAATATACCTGAAACACGAAGATATGCAAAAGCCTCTTCCGATGGTCATATGCAAATACCCAAAATAATATATTGCACATATATAAGATAATCAATTCATCCTTAGAATAATATTGTGTAGAGTCACGACCCTAGATTTTTATGTCTTTTATTATTTTTATTTTTCTTAGTATTTTCTTTTTTGTTTTTATTTATTTATTTGTTCAGCAAATCCACATTCAACCAACCAAAAGTAATAATTCATTTCTCCCTATAATTAGATACCTGTAAATAAATAGTATCAATAATTAATAACAACAATAGGAATTAAGTCCTCGTGGGATCGATATTTTTATACTACTTGAACGATACGTGCGCTTGCGTTATACGCGTGTGATTACACCGGTCAAGCTTGAATCACTATCGCTCCAAGTGACCTACATTTCCCTCTTTTTGAACTTTCCCTTAGATCTCTTCATTGGACATTCGATAACTTTGTGACTTGATATCTTGCACTCAAAGCAAGGGATTTCTTCCTTCTTATGCTTCCATGGCCTTTCATCTTCCTTCCTCCTTTCTTTTCTAAATTTCCCTTTCTTGAACTTTTTTTTTTAGGAACTTCTTGAAATATCTTTATAGGAGTGACACCTCCTCATCATTATCTTCATTATCATTAGAGCTTTCACTATATTCTTTTCTTACACTTGTTTAAGGGCTAGATTCTTTCTCCCTCTACTATATTCTTCTTCCCTTAAATCCATCTTGATCTCCATCTCATACTCCAATAATTTACCCACCAAGTCATCCAATTTTAAGGTGTTGATATTATTAGATTCTTTGATGGTCGCAATGCAAATCTTATACTACTTAGGAAGAGACTAAGAATCTTCTTGACTTGATCGCTTGTACTAATATATTTTCCTAAACTACTTAGTTGATTCATAATCATATTAAACCTTGAAATAATCTTCTCAACATCTTCACCGACTTCTATCTTAAAGCTATCCAACTCGTACATGAACCGATTGATCTTTGATCCTTTAACTTGGCTAGTGCCCTAATTTACAATCTCCAAGTATTTCCATAAATAATAAGCACTGTTGAATTCAGGATGTTTATTGATTTAGCTCTTATCAATTGCACAAAATAGATGGTTGAGAACTTTTGCACTGTTAGAGGCTTTCAAGTAATCTTCACCGGTCCATTCGGATTGGGGTTTGGAATTCCACACTGTCTCTATCTTTCTTCATCGGTATTTTTGGACCTTTTGTGACCATATATGACTTCACATCAACGGCAATAAGATAGTTCAACATCCTCATCTTCCAATAGTTGTAGTCAATTTTGGTGTAGAGCGGTGGTCTAATTGTATAAGCTCTTTCCAAAATATTCATTGAAGTGTTGCTTGTAGTCGCCATATGATCTCTTCTCGGATGGTCAAATCCTTTACGAGAATTCCAAGCTTTGATACCAATTAATACGAAATACAAGCACTTCAATAATATCAATTATACCCAAAAATAATGAATTGGGTATTTCAAAAATAAATATGAAAAATAAAATCTTTGTGATTTTAAACTATTGCTAGCACACAGTTTACTAAATATTAATCTTATTAAGTTCAATACTATAACATTTTACAAAATAAATAAGTTTAGGGAAAGAGATATACGACACCGATTTTATAATGGTTCGGCCCAATTACTTTCCTACGTCCCCTTGAAGTTTCCACTAAGTTCACCAACATTGTACAATTAAGAGGACTTTGATCCAAGGATCCCCTCTAACCTTTACACAAATCCACCCTTGAGAGTATACACCACTTACATAAGAGATTTCACACAATTGTTTGAATGAAGAAAATGTGTTTACAATACTATTTGGGAACTCATTAAGGATTACAAAGATTGAGTGTGAGTGTGTTTACCTAAATATTATTGGGATATTTGCCCTAAAGCTTCATGTATTGTAAACGAAATTGATTATTGTAATAATAAATGCATTATTCATTTATCAAAGTTGTTTGATTTAAATCGCATATTGTCCAATTGTCTTGTTTACCTTGATTACTCTTGTACTTTAAGACTTAGTGTATGCTTAATGCATAAGAGGATTTAAATCTGAAGTTAGTAATCTAAATAGTCCATAGGGAGCAAACAAAAAAGGTACTTTGTTTATGGTTTATCTATAGTTGCGGTTCATTCTATACTTGTATGATGACCTTGATCCGGGATCGTTCATGTGGTGACATGGGAATGAGGAACCTTGTATGATGTGATCATATAGGACTGGACTTAGATAAAAATGAATATCTTTTAATATGCATTAACCGAATAAAATTATTTTATATACTAGATTGTCATATATGGATTTAATCTTAATCCTGAGTATATTATGCACTCCTGCATGGCAGGCTATGTCCTATGATTTACTAAGGTAAGGTTGGTGTTGCATTCCCGACCAATAACTACGTATTTTGGGGATATGATTTTGTATGTAGTTAGGAAAGTTTTACATAGATATGGAATTCACTCATTCTTGCAAGAAGTATAAGAATATCTTGTAAGAGTTAATTCGGGACTTGAATAATTTTAGCACTCAACTCTTCTATTACGAATAGAAAGTTTTATTTTCATAATCATTATGAATTAATTTTTCATTATAGAATCAACGGTACTTAAAAGACAAAATATTTAGAGGGGTATAACGGTATTATTGTTAGTGTTCCTAGAACATGCCAATGATCTCTAAGATGAAATTGTGTGTGAATACTCAAAGAAGTTGCAGAAATACTTACATTGATTCGGTTGGATGGATGTATGAAATACAAAACTTTTGATCCTTTGAGAAGAGCTCCAAGCCTTTCTTTGTGTTCCAAACTCTAGGATTGGTTTCCCTATTACCTTGTATGACTCCTTGAAGTGCTAGCTCACTTGAATTTTTGAAACAAAAATTCTATCTTTGAGGGAGAAGCTCTCGGCACTGTTCAATGCATATCCCCAGAAGGAAATAGGTAGCTCTGTGCGACTCATCATCGACCTTACCATATCCAATAATGTTCGGTTTCTCCGTTCGGACACACCATTTAATTGTGGTGTTCCGGGAGGAGTCCACTGTGAAAGAATACCATATTCTTTCAACTAATCAAGAAACTCATTGCTTAAGTATTCTCCACCACGGTTCGACCGTAATGTTTTAATACTTTTTCCGGTCTGTTTTTCTACTTCGTGTCGAAACTCTTTGAATTTCTCAAAGGTTTCCGACTTGTGTCTCATAAAATACACATAACCACAATGTGATGCATCATCCGTAAAGGTTACGAAGTGTTAATATCCATCTCTAGCCTGGCTAGACATGGGCCCATATATGTCACTATGAACGAGGGCTAACAGTTCAGTGGCACGTGCACATTTACCGCTAAAAGGTGTTTTAGGCATTTTGCCTAATAAACAATATTCGCAAACGTCATATGAATTTGGATCAAATCCGTTCAAGTACCTACTCTTCGAAAGTGTGGATATACGATTTTTGTTAATGTGTCCCAGACGACAATGCCACATATAAGTTTCATATTTATTACTTAGTTTAAGCCTTTTGTTTGTTACATTAAATGTTCGAGATTGATTTATATTCAAAATATAAGGACCATTATTCCCATCAGCACTGCATATCTCCATATCATTTATATACATAAAACACCCAGTGTTTTTTAAAACAAAAGTATACCCATATTGGGCTAATAAAGATACAGATATAATATTCCTAGTCAAACAAGGTACATAATAACAGTCTGATAAGTTTAGTACAAGCCCCGAGGGTAGTTCCAAAATATAAGTCCCAACAGCCAAAACGGAGACTCTTGTCCCATTTCCAACTCGGAGGTCTATCTCTCATGAGGCCAGTCTCCTGCTAATCTGCAGATCCTGCACATTAGTACATATATGAGTACCACAACCAGAATCAAAAATCCAATTTCTTAAAACTAGAAGTAGACATGTTTATTTCTATAACAAACATACCTGAAGCCGGTGTCTTGCCCGCTTTGATTTCCTTCATATGCGCCTTGTACTCACGGCATTCACGCTTCCAGTGACCCCATTTGCCACACTGCAGGCATACATCTTGGGATTTATCCTTTGTCTTCCCATAAGACTTTGACGATTTGGCCTTGCCCTTCTTCTTCTTCTTCTTCTTCTTCTTCTTCTTCTTCTTCTTCTTCTTTACACCTCTAGTAGCCTTCGGCCAAGCCTTGGGAGACTAAGATGTTGAAGCGAAGTGCGCCTCGCATTTTTTTCCCTTCAATAGCTCTTTTTCTGCTTCACGCAGCGTTGCCATCAGCTCTACAAGAGTCTGGTCTTGGTTCATCATATTGTAGTTCATGATGAACCTGCTCCAGTTGTCAGGAAGAGACTATAAGATCAAATATATAGAAGTCGCAGCCTCAAAGATTATGCCTAGCTGACCCAGCTGTTCAATGTCAGCAATCATCTACGACACATGGTGCTCACAAATATACCCTCTAACATTCGAGAGCGGAAGAGCTTCTTCTGCAATTCATACCTTTGCGATCTAAGGTTAGATCGATGAAGGTCCTTCAATTTTTCCATCATAGTATAGGGATCCAATCCCCTATTTTGGCGACGAAATTGAGGGGTCATCGCAGCGAGCATGACGGATTGAGCAGTTGAGTTGTCATCGCTATGAGTCTTCCAAAGCTCAAGCTCAAGCAGCTGCTCATTTTCGGGCTTAGGCCCGAGAGGTATCTCTATCGTATAGAGCATCCTCTCAGCCCCCAGGACAATCATGAGGTTCATATCCCAGTCAGGAAAGTTCGCGCCATTAAAGATATTTTCGCCCATGATAATGTCTCTAACCTCGATCTTTTCAGTCATCTTAATTGCAATAGTCTAATTATCCAAGTAACGATTTTTGGGTACAGTCCAACTATTACAAGAAAATAATAAAATATTAGTCCAACTAATAAATACATAAAATGACGAAATAATTTGAAAACGCGTATTTGGCAAGTATTTGAACGAAATTACAAATTCAATACTCGCCTCCCACTATTTTTCGGCGAGCCTCTAACCCTCTGTTGAGTACTCGGGAAACCTAGTTTCCTAGTGGGCTAGGATCCCGTTAAATAACACACAACCTTCACTTTGGCCAACAAGCTGTATGATATTTAACTAGGTAGATCTCTAAGATCAATTGGATCTCATCCAATTCCTAGATTCGGTAGGTGGACCTCCAAGTCCAAAACATATATACAATATATATGCCAATATATCCAATATATTTTCCTAACCGTTTCCTCTAAATCAACTAAGTCTTGGCTTTGGCTCAACAAGCTTAATGATTCCAGTTAAGCGGGACCCATTGACCTTGGAAAACTTCGTAATCCATGTTGATGAACAAGAAGTGACCTTGACATTGGCCAACAAATCACAACTTGCCCAAGACATGCGATATGGAACAAAGCTTTCGTGGTTCAAACACATCCGCGATGGACATTGATCTTGACTTTGGCCAACAAACCAATGCCAATCTTGGATCTTGAGAAAGAACCATTCAATGGAAGGAAAACGCTTAATATTTGATTGAGGGTTTTTCACGTAAATTGGCAACCAATTTATTATCTTTGATTAGGTCTCATCATACACCCTTAAGCATGCATTCTAAAAGCATAATAAGGCGCGATAAATAAAATAATAATGATATGCGAATGGATTTCTCATAAATTGTTCATAGAACAAATCACTCTCTTTCCTCTCCCCAACTAGCACTATTCTAACTTCTACCCAATTACATAATACAATAAAGAAACCTCATTACATTGAGGGGAATTAGTGAGAAGAGAATTACAAAGAGTCGATAGATAAAGGCTGGATATGCAGGTCCAATTTAATAAATTCTAAATTTATTACAACAATTTTCAAAATTTCCCTCACCCATCTAATATCCATCTGATATATATTATTCATACAATACATCCATGTATTCACACAAAGCATGTTATTCAATCAATCTAATCCAATTAATCAATCTTTAAATTAAGTGATCATCCAATGTTCAAACAACGATTTAATTTGCGCGAGTTCAACTCGTTTGAGAATAAGTACTCAAAGTGCGTATTCTCTAATTATATTGAACTACAATTTTTAATCCAATTTAATTTGTATTCAATACTAATTCCTTATTTAATTCCAAATTAAATAATTACACTTTTAATGTGCCTTTACGATTTAGATTATAAATCTAATCTTAATGGGTCTCAAAGCCCAATTAACATCCAATGTCAATTAATTAAAGTCCAATGGGCTTTCAATTAATTTCTTAAGGCATGGACTTTGGCAACCAAACCCCAATAAGGAATCACCATTTGCCATAAAATTAATTTTGGCCCATTAGGCCCAATTAATTATTTAAAGGCCCATTTATTATATTTAGACTTAATGGTAGGGTTTTAGGCCCAATTTGGATCCAATCCAATTGTCCTAAACCAACTTGGCTCAACCAAGCCTATAAGGCTCAAATATAACAATTTTAGCCCAATTCCAAATTAAGCCTAATTAATTAAATTCTAATATTCCAAATATCACAATTTATTTAATTCAAGTGTATAACCATAATTAATTATTTAAATTAACATTTCCAAAATACCAATTTACATAATTAATCATGCTTTATTATTTTCAAAACATGTCCAACAGTATTGAAGCAAAATCAACTCTAACATGCTTATTGATGCTCACAGCAATATGAATATTTTTTCATTAATTTTGATTTCAATCTAATTAAATCAAAAATCAATATATCCAAACATTTAAAACACATCCAATGGTCTAAAAAATCAAAATCACCATGAGTTTAGGGTTCCTTTATATTCAGCCAAGCCAAAATTTTTGGGAAAATTATCTAATCAATTTTTTTTCATAAAATTAATCATGCATAACTCTAAGTTATCATAATTTAAGCATACTCAAACAATCAATTTGATAAAATCATGCTCCAAGCAAAAATACCCAAATTCAAGATTATGAACCCTAATCAATTTCATGTTTAAATAAGCTCTGATACCATTGTTGGGTTTCTGAGGTCAATCCCAAGATCATTTAAGCATAAAACATGTGTGAATACTCAAAGAAATATAGCGGAAATTATACTCACTTTGATCGGTTGTGTGGATGTGTTGAGAACAAAAATTTTGCTCCTTTGAAGTGCTCCAAACTCATCCTTTTGTATCAATGATAAGCTCAAAGGTTTGTTATTTGAATTCCAAATTCAATGGGAAAGGAATCTCTATCACCTTTTTATGATCTTTGATGTGCTAGCAATGGAAAAATTTGCAACAAAATTCCCCTTAAACTTCTTACAACTCTCGGCAATGTGAGGTTAGGAGAGGGAGAGAGTGATTTTCGGTGGTGAGGAGAGAATGAGAGTGATGAGTGTGTTTTTTATTTCCAAAATCAAGTAATCAATTTCCAAACTTCCAAAGTTAGTAAAAGTCTATCACAAGTCTCTCAAGTTTGTGTAAGTTACAAGTAACCAACCATTACCAAATTCCATCACCATAAAGGTAAGTAAAGTGACAAGTGATGTGACTTGTGGTGGGCCCCATTTTGATTTAAAATTCGAGTGGGCCCGTAAACACATTCGGGGCTCAGGTTCGTTAATTCTGAATTAACGAATTTTCCATTGCGACTTAATTAAATCAAATTTAAATAAATAATTATGCCTAGCAAAATTACTATTAAAGTCGCTCGCGAATTAATTCTAAATTAATTCGTTCGCCCGAATTAAAATCCAATTTTAATTCCGATATGAAATCTAATTTCATTTAATATATCGAATATATTAATTTTATCGATTAATTCTAAATTAATCATTCTCTCTCTTTTAATTGAATTTTATCCCAGATAAATTTTTGCCATAATTAATCCTAGATTAATTTTCTCTCTCTCATAATTAATCCCAGATTAATTTTTTTCGAGTCATACGTCATTGGTGAATCTTCGGGAAGCGACCCATGAGATCCCTGGATATGTTGGCTGTAAATCTGGTCGTCGGACTATCCGAACACGTGCGTACCCGGTACCACGTTCCTACCGATTTACAAGACATGGTTGGCTTCTAGCAAAGCGCCATGCCTACCCAATTCTCCAGAAATATTCTTTAAGAAATATGTAATCTTTGTCAGGCGTAGTATATGTAGTATTGCATATTGCGATCCAGTATCTGATGTCACATGCAAGGACTGGGGATGGAATAGTGTCTTCCCCGTACGAAATGTATATCGGTTGACCTATCATAATGCAATAGAAGATACTGATAAAGAGGAATGGGTCAAAGCCATGAACCTTAAGATGGAGTCTATGTATCTAACTCAGTATGGGAATTTGTAGACCAACCTGATGGACTAAAACCCATAGGTTGCAAGTGGATCTACAAGAGAAAAAGAAGAATATATGGGAAAGTACAGACTCTCAAGGCTATGCTAGTGGTAAATGGGTATACCCAAAAAGAGGGAGTTGACTATGAAGAGACTTTCTCGCCAGTAGCCATGCTTAAATCCATTCACATTCTTCTTTCCATCGCCGCATATTATGACTATGAAATTTGGCAAATGGACATAAAGACTGCATTCTTGAATGACAATCTTGATGAGAGTATCTATATGGTACAACCAGAGGGGTTCATAACCTAAGATCAATAGAAAAATATTTGCAAGCTGCAAAGGTCCATTTATGGGCTTAAGCAAGCATCTAGATCTTGGAACATAAGGTTTGATACTAAGATCAAGTTTTATAACTCTGAGCAAAACATTGATGAGCCTTGTGTCTACAAGAACATCATTGATGGTAAGGTGGTTTTCCTTGTGTTATACGTCGATGATATTTTACTCATTGGGAATGATGTAAAGATATAATCAGACGTGAAAATCTGGCTAGCTTACCAATTCCAAATGAAAGATTTGGGAGAGGTAAGTTACGTACTTGGGATCCAGATCATTCGGGATCACAAGAAACCACTGTTAGAAATGTCTCAAGCAAGCTATATCGACAAGATTCTTATGCGATTTGGTATGTAGAATTCCAAAAAAGGTAATTTACCTTTCAGGCATGGAATTCATTTATCTAAGGAATAGTCTCCTAAGACACCTCAAGGAGTTGAGAGATTCAGTACTTGGAATTCTTATGTATGTTATGTTATACACAAGACTGGACATCTATTTTGCAGTGGGATTAGTCAGTAGGTTTCAATTCAACCTAGGATTAGATCATTGGGTGGCGGTGAAACATATTCTCAATTATCTTAGGAGAAAGAGAAATTATATGTTTGTATATTCTAGTCATGATATGATCCTGAGAAGATATACTGACTCTGATTTTCAGATAGATGTCGATTCTAGGAAATCAACATCTGGATCAGTGTTCACCTTAGGTGGTGGGGCTATAGTATGGAGGAGCATAAAATAATCTTGTATTGTTGACTCCACCATGGAGGCTGAATATGTAGCAGCTTAAGAAATAGTTAAGGAATCAGTATGGCTCCATAAGTTCTTAGTAGATCTAGACGTTGTTTCAGATATGGATAAACCACTCACACTTTATTGCGATAATAGTGGTGTGGTAGAGAATTCTAAAGAACCAAAAAGCTACAAGAAAGGTAAGCATATTGAGAGAAAATATCACCTCATCAAGGAGATAGTACAGATAGGAGATGTCACTGTCACGCAGATTACATCCGCAGACAACCTGACTGATCCGTTTACAAAGACCTTATCGGCTAAAGTTTTTGAAGGCCACCTAAAGGGTTTAGGATTACATAACATGTCCCATTTGCTCTAGTTCAAGTGGGAGATTGTTGTGATATATGCCCTAGAGCTTCATGTATTGTAAACAGAATTGATTATTGTAATAATAAATACATTATTCATTTATCAAAGTTATTTGATTTAAATCGTATATTGTCCAATTGTCTTGTTTACCTTGATTAATCTTGTACTTTCAGACGTAGTGTATGCTTGATGCACAAGAGGATTTAAGTCTGAAGTTAGTAATTAAAATAGTCCATAGAAAGCAAACAAATAGGGTACTTTGTTTGTGGTTTATCTATAGTTGTGGTCTATTCTATACTTGTATATGCATTGAAGACGACAATGTATATCCTTAATGTAGTTCCATATAATTATGTTCCTATGACTCTCCTAAAGTTGTGGAGTGGTCGTAAAATAAGTTTACGACATTTCCGTATTTGGGGGTGTCCAGCACATGTGCTGAAGAATAAGACTACTAAGTTGGAGTCATGTTCTCAAGTGTGTCTATTTATAGGCTATCCTAATGAGTAGACTAAGGGTGGATTATTTTATAGCCCTGAAAATAAGAAAGTGTTTGTATCGATAAATGCTACGTTTCTAGATGAGGATTATATGAGGGAGTTCAAACCTCAAAGTAAAGTGTTACTTGAGGAGTTACTTGCTAGTTCGACCAACATATCGTCGTCAACGACAGTTGACAAACACATAGCACCTTCGATATCTGAGCGTCAGATGCAAGTTCGTCAGAATGATCTGCCACCTAGATGTATTGGAAGGGTTGTACAACAACCTGATCGCTATCTAGGAGTTGGAGAGGCATAAGTTGTCGCCTCCAGCATTAGTGTAGATGATACCTTGACCTATCGTAGTGCAATGGATGATTCTGACATAGAGGAATGACTTAAAGCCATGAACCTCGAGATGGAGTCTATATACTCCAACTCAGTCTGGGAATTTGTGGACCAACCTGATGGGGTAAAACCCATAGGTTTCTAGTGGATCTACAAGAGAAAGAGAGTAGCAGATTGGAAGGTACAGACCTTCAAGGCTAGGCTAATGGCCAATGGTTATACCTAGAAAGTGGGAGTCGACTATGAGAAAACTTTCTCGACATAGCCATGCTAAAATCCATCTGCACAATTATGTCCATTGTCACATATTATTACTATGAGATTTGAAAAATGGATGTCCAGACTGTATTCTTGAATGGAAATCTTGATGAGTGTATCTATATGGTACAACCAGAGGGGTTCATAGCCCAAGGTCAATAGCAAAAGGTTTGCAAGCTGTAAAAGTCCATTTATGGACTCAAGCAAGCATCTCGATCTTGGAACATAAGATTTGATACCACGATCAAGTCTTATGACTTTGAGCATAATGTTGATGAGCCTTGTGTATACAAGCGCCTCATTGACGGGAATGTGGTTTTTCTTGTTTTATACGTCGATGATATTTTACTCATTGGGAATGATGTAAAGATATTATCGGACGTGAAAACTTGGCTAGCCAACAAATTCCAAATGAAAGATTTGGGAGACGCCAGTTATGTTCTTGGGATCCAGATACTTCGAGAGCACAAGAAACGACGGTTAGCTATATCTCAAGCATCCTATATCGACAATATCCTTGTGCAATTTGGGATGCGGAATTCCAAGAAAGGCAATTTGCCTTATCGACATGGAATTCACTTGTCAAATGAACAGTCTCCTAAGACACCTCAAGAAGTTGAGGAAATGAGACATATCCCATATGCCTCAGCATTTGGTAGTCTCATGTATGCTCTGTTATGCACGAGACCAGACATCTACTTTGTAGTGGGAGTAGTCAGTAGGTTTCAGTCTAACCCAGGATTGGATCATTGGGTGGTTGTGAAAACATTCTCAAGTATCTTAAGAGAACGAGAGATTATATGCTTGTGTATTCTGGTGAAGATATGATCCTAAGAGGATATACAGACTCTGATTTTCATATGGATGTCGATTCTAGGAAATCAACATCTGGATCAGTGTTTACCCTAGGTGGTAGGGCTATAGTATGGCGGAGTATAAAGCAATCTTCTATTGCCGACTCCACCATGGAAGCTAAGTATGTAGTAGCTTGCGAAGCAACTAAGGAAGCAGTCTGGCTCCATAAGTTCTTGAGAGATCTGGAAGTCGTTCCAGATATGGATAAACCACTCACACTTTATTGTGATAATATTTCTGCAGTGGAAAATTCAAAGGAACCAATAAGTCACAAGAGGGGAAGCATATAGAGAGGAAATATCATCTCATCAGAGAGATAATGCAGAGAGGAGATGTTTCTATCACAAAGATTGCATCTGTAGAGAATCTGGAAGATCCATTTACAAAGACCTTGTCGGTTAAAGTGTTTGAAGGTCACCTAGATGGTCTAGGATTACGTGACATGTCTCATTTGCTTTAGTGCAAGTGGGAGATTGTTGGGATATATGCCCTAGAGCAACATGTAATGTAAACGGTATTAGATTTTATGAAATAAAATGATGCATTATTCATTTATCAAATTGTTTGTTTAATATCGCATATTGTATATTATCATGTTTACCTTAGATTACTCATGTACCTTCAGACTTAGTGTATGAGTTCCATACACATGAGGATTTAAGTCTAAAGTTAGTAATCTAAAATAGTCCATAGAGAACAAATAAAATGGGTACTTTATTTGTGGTTTATCTATAGCTGCGATCCATTCTATAATTATATAGCGACCTTGATCCGGGATCATCCATGTGGAGACATGAGAATGGAGGCACCTTGTATGATGTGATCTTATAAGACTGGACCAAGATTGAAATGAGTTTCTTATAATTTCCGTTAAATAAAGAAATTCATTTCGATCTACTATATGGTCATATATGGATTGATCTTAATCATGAGTGTATTAAGAACTCCTGCATGGCAGGCTATGTCCTTTGATTTACAAAGGTTAGGTTGGTGTAGCAATCCCGACCAATAACTATGTACTTTGGGGACATGATTTAGTGTGTAGCTGGAGACGTTTTACATACATATGGAGTTCACTCTTTTTTACGAGAAGTAGGGGAGTATCTTTCTTAAGGGTTGATTCGATACTTGAACGGTTAGAGCGCTCAAGTCTTTCTATTATGAATAGAAAGATTAACATTCATAATGGTTATGAATAATTCGTTCATTAGAGAATCAATGGTACTTAAGGTAAAAATAATTAGAGGGGTATAATAGACATTATGACCCGGCTCTAATTACGAGATACTCGTGAAGGGTCTAATCTGTATTTAATGACTATATCGATGGACACCGACGTGGTTCGGCTTAATTATCTATCTACAACAATGAGAGTACAACTTCGGGTTTTTAGTGGAATAACCCGGAGTTAATAATTCGAAACATTTAATTAAGAGCTTAATTAATATTCTGGGATTATTGGAGCTCGGAACCGTAGGTCCATTTGGTCCCCGTGCTAGCTCGATATACTATAGCAGAGTAAATATAATTGGATAGTCCAATTATATACCCACATATGTAAATATTATTAATATGATTAATAATATTATTTTGTCACACTTGAAACTATATATTAAAGTTTAATATATGATTTTTATAATAAATGATTATATGATAATTATTTATTATAAGTTATTAAATTATTTTGTATAATATAATAAAGATATTATTTTTGTATTTCTAAAAAATAGTTTTTTGGAAACCCTTTTGGTTACTTTGGATATTATGAATATTGGAATGGATGTTACACGTTTTCAAAAGGTATTAACACAATTTATTTTGTAACATTATTTTAATATAATGGTGACATTGAATACAAGATTTGATGTTATAAAAATTTTCAAAATAACCCTAGGGTGGCCGAAACATTGAGAGAGGGAGGGGAAAGTTTAGTTTGGTTTTGGAAACAAAAATCCTAAGTATAAAAGAAAATTAGATTTTCTTTTTTGCCTATCTCAATTTATTCTAACCCTAGCCACCTTTCTTACTCTTCACAATTCTCTCAAGTGTTGAGAAAAACCAAAAACAAGAATAAGAAGAAAAACACAAACAAAACTAGTGTGACTAATAATCTCTAAAGAGTTTACAAATTGATTTTGTGAGTTTAGCCCTCCCTAACTTATGTTGGTTGTGAGACATAATGCGGAAGACTTCTTGGTGTCGAACGAATTTCTCCATCCTCTTCCTTCTCCCTTGATCCACGGAAGTGAGCATTTGTTTTTTCACTGCCGCACTTTGTATTAGTGATTCGGGGATCGATTTGTTTTGCGTTTGATCCAGAATTTTTAGGGATCTTTAAGGGGTGTTTTGGGGCTATGTTGGGACTGTTTTTGGGTGAAAAATCAGACCTGAAACATAGCAGAAACTGAATCATAAAATGGCTGGACTGGGTAGTGAATTGGGTGCATTTCGGGTCCAAAACAGTCCAGTTTTTGTACCGCTATTCAGGGCTGTTCCGGGGCTGAAATTTTATTCAAACAGAAGCAAAACATTAGTGGTGGTATTGGTAACTTTCGGCCAAGAGGAGAGAAGGGCAGAAAAATTTTCAAGCCCGATCCGGGTGCCTAACGTGTTTCTGTTGTGGTAGGAAAGTGGTTCCTACACCAGGTAGAATCGAAACTGATACTTATCCCTAAATATTTCCCCTTAAATTAGAGGTGTTGAAATAAATATAAAAATATGATATTTTTAAGCAAACCTGAAACTCGATTCGATGAATTAAATTTTTCAAATTTGACAATTTCAAAACCAGTAAGATCATCAAGTTTTCTTAAAATTTTCACACCCCGACATGAAACATCTATTTTTTTGGTTTTTTTGGTTGCCATTTTTTTATTTCATTAATAAATCAAAGCAGTAAAGTAAGTAAAAATATGGACAATTTAATCGAAAATCGATAACATATCACTTAACGATTTGTGATTAACTGAAAATTAATCTGGAATCTAAAGTTGATATTTTTCATGATTGAGAATGTTGATGGCTATTTTTTGTTCGAATGACAAAATAGATAATTCACCCCTCGAATAAACCTCCATCAAATAATTAATTTATTTGGTTAATAGGGAATTGTACAAATTTGACAAGCGGACATGATAAACAAAGAGATTTTATGTGGTTTGACGGAGAGTGGCTCATACCTACATCACGGGAGAAATAAAGGATATTTTATTAAGCCTCGGGATCAAGACTGTGTTTGCGTTTTCTAGGTCAAACCAAGATCAATTAAGCATAAAATCATGTGAATACAACAAAGTAAGAATGCGGAAAATACTCACTTTGATCGGTTTTGGATGTAGGAGATAACAAAAATTCCAAGCCTTTGTGTTGTGCTCCAAGCTCCCATTTGATGTATGTTGAGCTTCCAAGCTTGTCCTTGAATTCCAAACTCATGGATTGGTTTCCCTAAAACCTTTGAATGACTCCTTTAATGTGCTAGCATGGTTGATTTTGAAGCAAAATCAAGAAGAAAATGAAGCCTAGCTTCACGCCAATGAGAGGAGAAAGAAGGCCATAGATTCGGCCAAGAGAGGAGGAAAATAGTGAAGTTCACGCCACTTGTGTTTTTTAGAGAATGAGTGAGCTTTTTTTTAATTTTGTTAAAATGTAATAATGATTTCAAAAATCAAAACCATTTACAAAAGTGTAGTTGGTAAATGTCCATCACAAGTCAAACTTGTGTAAGCAACAAGTTACCAATTATATGCTCACTTACTTCCATCACCTTAAAGCAAATAAAGTGACCAATGATGTGACTTGATGTGGGCCCCACTTGATTCAAAATTCGAGTGGGCCCGCAACACATCCCGGGCTTGGGTTCGCTAATTCCGAATTAACGAATTTTCTGTTGCGACGTAATTAAATCAAATTTAATTAAATAATTATGCCTAGCAAAATTACTATTCACGTCGCTCGCGAATTAATTCTAAATTAATTCGTTCGCCCGAATTAAAATCCAATTTTAATTCCGTTATGAAATCTAATTTCATTTAATATATCCCAGATAAAATATCTCTGTAATTAATCCTAGATTAATTTTCTCTCTCGTCTAATTAATCCTAGATTAATTATGTTCGAGTCATACGTCATCGGTGAATCTTCGGGAAGCGACCCATGAGATCCCTGGATATGTTGGCAGTAAATCCGGTCATCGGAATATCCGAATACGTGTGTATCTGGTACCACGTTCTTACCGATTTACAAGACATGGTTGGCTTCTAGCAAAACACCGTGCCTACCAAATTTTCCAGAAATATTCTTTTAAGGAATATGTAATCCATGTCAGGCGTAGTATACGTAGTATTACCTATTACGATCCAGTATCTGATGTCACATGCTAGGCCTGGGGCTGGAATTGTGTCTGCCCCGTACGAAGCATATATCGGATCTCTGGTAACTAGTCTCTATAATCGGATAAGCATGACCTAGTCATATTATCCCGATGACTGCAGTACTTAAGAGTACTGGTTCCGTATCATGCGTGATCATCATCTTCATATGACTGAAGTAATACTTCCATCTTGACATCACACCCAATACACTACGATTCTCAATATACCCAGAAGAGGCGTACACAGAACCTGTTAAAGCCTCGGACGACCAAAACCAAAGTATATTGATTGTCGCAAGTATTAGCGATGCAAGTCTCAAGTTAAGACCAAATACACCTACCCTGATCGGACTTCCATAGACACATAGTCATACTACCAATGGAATTCTGAGGGGTCTATCCAGAGCGAAGCTGTTTCCGTACCATCGGTAAACACAACCTCCTATTACACTTGCATAAGTATCAAATACTTAAATATATGAGAACTATGTCGTTATGCTCCCACAACGTGAACAAGTGCAATACTAGTCTATTCCGCATTATCGATGTCCAATCTCGATAATACTAAGACTATGGATATTTTAATGATTAAACCTTAGTGGATTAATACTGTCTCATATCTTATTAATCCGGAACTATTCATATGGACTTTTATCATTTATGTATCTTGGTAATCCAATTACAAATGATAAAAGAGCAATTTCCTTTGTCACATATTAACTTGTACAACAACACCATGTTCTGTACAAATAGTGATGATATGGGTCATAATTTTCCAACAGACTGATCGAGCTATAAACAGGGAGAGCACAAATACAATGATAAAACACCTCGAGTTTTAACAAGCCTAGTAAAACTCTCCCAAGTGGTCAGGTAAATGATCATATTTTCCTCTCTATCTCAAACTATTAAGTTCTCAATTTTACAAGTAGTAAAATGTAAAGTTTTCTAACCATTGAAATAGTGACTTGAACCCCTTTATATGGACTCCCAAATATATTGTTCCACTAACCGTGATGTCAACTAACGTCACTAGGTCATCATTACAAACGTTGATTTCCTCAACCATCCTCGATCCAGCCAATCAGATTAGCTCAATCCTCTATATTGTATCGGCCTATGGCCGCTTCTAGCGGCCTACAGCGGCTATATTCTGCCATTATCCTTCCACTGTATTGGACTATGTATAGTTAGCAAGGACTACTTCCAATGAGAACCGTACTTTCCCTCTGTCATCATTAGCGTCTGGGAGCACATCTTCCCAGTAATGGCGTACATTATATGGCTCCAATATTGGTTGGCATTTGATCCCATCTTCGTTCCTCAGATCGGGATACTAAGGAAGATTATACTTATCAAAGCCTTGCCCTTTAACTCTTCATTTAAGTCGGGTTCACATGTAGGGACCTCTTCTGGTCGGGTCCGATAAACTCTTAGTCAACCCAAAATCCATCTTTTCATATGGTCGAGTCGGTATCACTTTTTGCTTCATCTTCAACATGTTTTACCGGGAACTTCTTTGTACCATGTGATCGGGTCTTCCTGCCAAACCCCATCTCTTTTTGGGCCCTTGGGTCTTTTCCATCTATTCTCGATCGAGTACAATCTCCCACATAGCCATCCTCGATATATGTGTCTTCCTCAGGGTAATAGCCTTCAATAAACAACCATTAACATATGTCCTCTAGTTCTCGATATCAACGAGTTTGCGAGGTGATACTGAGAACTTTAAAAAAGATGGTGGTGTATACAGATGAATACCAAGTAGATAACCTCAAGTTGAAATCCCTCGAGTACTTTATATCATCACAACTCTCCCAGGTCCAACCACATCGGGATGGATAATTTGTATGCTGCCAAACATGAGCTCTTTCCTATCAGTTGCCTTCCCTTCCTCAGTATCTGAAGAGGTGGTTACAAGGCACTGGAACTTTCATAGGAATTTGCGAAGGCATGATTGTCTTCAATAAATGACCTTCACGTGCATCAAATATCTTTTTGTTTCGTCTCTTTGATATACCAGATGTCATCCATTCGTGACTTGCCCGCCAAAACTTGGATGTCTGAGATTAACTAAACATGTGGCTCATATCCAAGCCCTTCATTTGAATTTAAGGGTGGCGATCGACCCGATACGTATCATCCATCCAGCGCTCTATTCTTAAAGCCAACGGCCAGGATCAGCCCGAGCAGCCTATATAAAGGCCACTTCTCTATTTCTCACAATTTTTAGTATTCTTCTCTCTTGCAAAAGCTCTGAAATCTCAAGCTACATCTTCGAGCGATCAAGATTTTCAATCTTCAATAATCTCCACAGCACTTCATCATTCAAGTACTTCTGAACCCCCTCTACGTTTTCTCATTCTTTACATTCTGCAATTGATGCATGATGAACACAGGTTTCGAATGATGAATATGGCTTATTTCTGGGGCGTTTCTGGGTTTTTGGATTACTGCTATGTATGTTTCCCTGTTTTTGTGTGTGCTTAACGATATGCTTCGTGTTTGATTTCTGTGGATAGTGGTTTAGATTCTCATAAATATGTTGGTCATGTTTATGTCTTTGGTTATGCTTATGTTTCTGCAAAAACTTACTTTCACCATTGCTATGGCATTTAGAGCTTTCTAGGGTTAGCTACTCGGTAGATAAGACAAAATATACCTTAGGAATCAAAATAGGCCCATATAACTTTAGAGTTGTACCGGGTTTGTTAAGACCTTATGTGTTTTATCATTGTATTTGTGCTTTCTCTATTTGTAGCTTGAATCGGTCTTGATCCCAAAGCTTAATAAAATATCCTCATTTCTCTTGTGGGCGTTTGTGAGAGTTGTATCGGGCTTGTTAAGACCCTAGGTTTTTTATCATTATATTTGTGCTCCCCCCATTTGTAGCTCGAGTCGATCTTGATCCCAAATAGATGTGGAAAAACGAATCAACGAATCGAATTTGTATCGAATTTTAAAAGAATCGAATCAAAATGTGATGGATTCGTATTCGATTCGTTTATTAAACGAATCCTAATATCAGGATTCGTATTCGGTTCATTTATTAAACTAATCGAATACAAATATCCGTTTAGTCAATAATATTATTTAATAAAATAATTTACCACACTTGATTTACATTAATTCTTCATAAATATATACATATGTAATATGAAATATGTAATTAATATATTTACTAAAAATACCTCACCAAATATCGAAAATATTACTTTTTCTATGATAATTAGTTATAATTTCTCGAATCTTAATTGAAAATTAACAAGAACTAGTAAATTCAAATAATAAAATGAATCTTAAACGAATAAACGAATCAACGAGCTTAAATTCTTATTCGATTCGTTTAATAAACGAATCGAATCAAATCAAATTGACCCATTTATTAAACGAATCCATTTTTTTCAAACCCGTATTCGCTTTAAAGCGAATCGAATCGAACGAATAAACGAATCCTAACCCAAATTGCCACCCCTAATCCCAAGGCTTATAAAACATCTCATATTTCTCCCGTGGAAGTAGGTAAGAGCCACTCTCCGCCGAACCAAGTAAAATCTCTATGTTTATCCTATCCGCTTGTGAAATTTGTGTTGTTCATGTGGTTCCCTACTAACCAAATAAATTCACTGTTTGATGGAGATTTATTTGAATAAATAAGGTGAATTTCATATTTTATCTTTCGAACGAATAACAACCGTTAACAGAGAATTAAAAAAACTCCAAACTACCTCTCATAATTCTTCAAAAATCACTAAATATCATCACCGATGATTAAAAAATATTAAACAATCTAAGATTTTTATTATCCCGATAATAATTATTTTAAGTCAAAACATATTTTCATTTTCATCATTTTCAATGTCCAATTCTTATTGTTTAAGATTTTATATATTTTATTTTTATATATTTTCATCATTTTAAATATTTTATTTTTAAAAGAGAATATAGGAGAAATTATGGGATCAACACGTTTGGACATGGACAGTTCAGCAATGATTCATAGAATTATATATCCTGTGTAAATATATGGTGAGCACTAGTGCTCATTAAATCATTTCATATATAAAGTAAACATGAGCAAAATAACAGTGATGGTGAAAGATAGGAACTAACTTCTTTTTAGCTCGTGATCCGAGGAATAGTTTTTATATACACTACAATATAACAGAGATGTAAAGGGCAGTGCCCAGAAATTAAATGAAAAAAATAAATAAAAAGATAAATTAACAGATAAAAAGAAATAGGCGGAGAAGCAGGAGGGAGAAAAAAAAAGTTTTAGCTTGGCTTCTGAATCTTTTCTAGGTAGAAACTGTGTTAAAATTGGCCCTCCCTCCCTCAGCTCAGTCGGATGCTAAGTTTGGGAAGTGGGTGATAGGGCTCGCTCTGATCTTCCGGCAGCCTGGCTAGATTCTGATGATTTGTCCAATCCCCGTACATTATATCTTTCATACACCTTTTCGCGGTTTTCTGACCACCACGTCTCCGCCTGATGCTCACCAAATCTTCTCCGGCTGTAGAAGTCGATGATGAAAATTGCCGTGTTAGAAAATTTCAGACAGCCAGATACCATTTGTAACTCAAATTGAGAAAAATATT